>CM044004.1:71374825-71810805 GCA_024085815.1 Flaveria linearis | reverse complement strand
TAAACTTGACGTCAGATTGTATATGTCTTGAACAACACAGACGTGTGGGGAAACTGCTCCCTTACGGCTGAATGGATATGTCGTGGCCGCACGTGCTGCCTATGTATTTCTCGACAAGATCAATTTCTTCGGCGGTCATCTTCCTAAGATGCGCGTGGCCCTCCTCGTACACACAGGATCATGGTTGTGCGTCTCGTTTCTCACCTCTAACATCCAACTGTCACTCTTTCCTACGTACTTCCCTACGAGTTTAAAGGGACATCCTTTCTTTATGCTCCCGTACGTCTACTTGTGCCAGTGAATTTAGGTTCACCACTACGATTGCATATTAGTTCCACATCCTTTTTTCATGACCGACCCACCACAATGACGCACCCATGCTCGCGTCCTCTCGTTTTTAGCCCACTTCTCCAAGTCTCACGAGAATCAAATACTGAAAAATGATAAAGCTATATAAAAAAAACAATATATAAAACAAATAAAAAATAAAATAAACAAAAGAATAAAATCTTCGTACTTGATTTGGTTTTATAAGAAACCCGTAGCCTTTCTTATCTGTTAGGTCTAGATTGTATAGGACTAGATTAATTTTATATAGGCTTAGTACTTGAAAATCAAGTCTTGTAATTATTATTTGTAACAGTCAAAGTATATATATATGTGATTAATTTATAGGATAACCCCTATATATGTGTGTTGATTTGTGATTTGACAGGATAAACAATATACTTGGATGGATTTCCTGAATTGACCAGTGTAGGAAACATCTACGGATGAACATTTTGTAATCCGTAGATATGTTTCATACAAGACCAAATGACCAAGTGTAAGTTCTGCGGATGATCAGTTCCATGAAGTGAAGACTCCTACGGAAGAATAATTTTCCTACGGAAGAACAACTTTGCTACGGAAGACTAAGTCATCTACGGAAAGCAAAATTCTGCGGACGACAAGAATGCTGCGGAAGAACATTATACTTGTGCGATTGCAAATGCCAAGAAGTCAAACAAGTCAACCAATCAATAACAAATCCCGAGAGATCCGGTGTTTCCTAAGCCGACTCAAACCATCTATAATATGAGTCCTAGGTTTCACATCTCGGAGAACACAATCAATCAATATCACGGCGATCAAGAGTTCATGTGCAACCCTAGCGCCGTCACATCAACATCAACATCATTCGATTCACAGAATTCGATTGTTCAAGTTATTCATTATTCTTTTGTAATCATTACATTATAGTTAATGAAATACATTTGAATTATTATAGATTTCGTCTTATTGTGTTTCTGTGGTTTGTTCATCATTGATCATTACAAACAATTAAACGTCAATTAGTGATAATTCCGCGATCATTAAATTGATTTATTTTAATACTGATAATTCCTGAATTGCGATCCTTGGATTCACAGGTGGTATCAGAGCATTGGTGCTCATTGATTTAGATCAATTGATCTATCGTATTAAAATTGTTTAATTGATTTTCAAACAATTAAATCAACGACTGATTTTTCAGCAAGCACTCTCTCATTGCTTGTTTGATTTAGATCTATATTCAAATCAATTGAATACTAGATCTGGTTTTTGATAGATCTGTCATTTTCGCTTTTAAGTTTTTTTTATTCATTCGTTTGCATTAAACATGAGTACTTTTGGAGGAGGATCTTATCAACCACCAAAGTTAGAAACAAAAGCTGATTTTAAATCCTGGAAGATCAAGTTCAGGAATCATGTGAACTACAGATTCTGACTTGTGGGAGTCCATCACACAAGGTCCTTATATTCCACCCACTCTGGGCCGGATTATAATGACAAAAATCAGCCAATCAGCACTAAGGACTTGCCACCTGATGATGTCAAGAAGGTCAAAGTCGATATAAAGCATACAGCTTGCTTAGTATGGCTTTGCCTGAAGAAATCTTGATCAGGTGCGAGAACTATAAAACAGCCAATTCCCTGTGGAAGATACTTCACACTCTCTGTGAAGGGAGTGACGAGATCAGAAGCATAAGGAAAGACACCCTTAGATCACAATATGAAACTTTTCATCATATTGAGGGTGAGTCAATTCCTCAGCAACTCCATAGATTCATGCAACTTGTTACTGAGATGAACATCTTGGAGTTAAAATATACAACTGAGGAACTGAACAAGAAGATGCTCCACACTTACCTGAAAGTTGGAAGCAAACAGTCTCTATGTTCAAGAACACCATAGATCTCAAGACAACTGGTCTAGATACTTTGGTTGCTAAAGTTGAAGCACTTGAACTGGATGAACAATCAAGAAACAAGAGTGTGAGAACTCATGTCTCACCTTATCACTTCAAGGAAACAAAGAATGCTGGAAGTGCATTATCTCTAATAATGAAGATGATAACTCTTGTGCTTTGAGTGATGATGAAGAGGAAGTAAGCTTTTATGCGTCCAAACCCACTAAGAAATCATCTCAAAGTAAAAATCAAAAGGAAAAGGCTAAATCTACAGAGAAAGAGAGACATCAGCAACAGCAAACTCAGAACCAATAACTGTGATATTGGATTCTGAAGAACAAAAAGCAGCCTTTGCAGCTTTTAGTTCTAGCTTTCAAGCATATCTTGGAAGTTCCCTTACATCAGCTAACATCTGTCAGCAAGATTGGAGGAACTCCCTCCTGATGTAGTAGAAGAGATGGATCTACAATGGCAGATGGCGATGATTGCTTACAGAGCCAAGCAATATCTTCGAAGAAAAAAATCTTGCAGCAGCAAGCAAAACATCGAAGATTGGAGTTGATAAGTCTAAAGTCAGATGTTACAAGTGCAATCTCTATGGTCTTTTTCTAGAGAATGCAATCAACAATCAACTCCACAGTATCAGCAGCAGCAGCAACAAAATCAGCAGCAACAACACTATCAAATCAGCAGCGACCTCTCAAAGATCTCTGCATAGACAACCTCAGCTCACATCCCCACCAGCCACAAATACATCAGCAGGACCAAGCAACTCTAAGGAGACAGGCTGATCATACTTCAGGATGGAACATGTGACTGGAGCCTGTATGAGAAGGAAGTGATAGAGGAGAATCAAGCACTGATGGCACATATGGAAAACAAAGTTCCTCCTATGGCCAGAGAGGTAAAGACAGGTTATGTTCATCAACATGTGTTGAGGAAGTTGAGAGATATAGAGTCCATGCTCAACAATTGGCTGATAAAGTAAAGAAACTATGGTTTTAAATGAATCACACTTAAGAGAACAAAAACTATATCAAATCAAAATAAACTCTTTACAAAAAGATTTAGAAAAATATGTTTCTGAAAACTACAGTCTAAAAGCCCAAGTTGAGCATCTGACCACTTCCTTAACAAAATCCATGGCTGATCATGCATCCACTGAAGTGAAACTTCAGAAGTTTCAATATCATCTCAGCATATGAGAAGTTGCTAAATTCTCATATTGAATCAAAGAACAGGTCCGGGTTGGGTTATAATGCTTGCACCACCTATTAATGATAACTACACACTTTACCTGAAACAATGACTAACAATTTGTCAAATCATTTTGTGCAAAGCACCAAAATTGACATCAAAGATAGTCAAATAAACAACAATAAACTGAGATGAGTGAAACTGAATCTACTGAATCAGAATCAATAACCTAATGAATCAGATTTTGATAACTATGATGACCTGGATGATTCTGATGAACATGATACTGATCAACTGAACATTGGTAAGAATGTTCAAGTTGAAACTGGTCTTCCGCGAGTCCTTGAAGAATCAAAGTTGCAGTACCCGCCAAAGCAACGGAATATGCTGAACCATTTGCAAGAGGATTGCTGAACTTAATGAAGGATTACAAGAACTGAATCTTCACAAGATTGATACCTGCGGATCAAGTACAAAAGCACCTTTGTCATCTCCTGATAAAGGTAAAACAATCAAACAAGATCCTCAGAAAGCACCAACTGAAGAATCCGTAGAACACCTGCGGAAAAAAACTATGAGGAGTCCGTAGACCATCTGCGGAAAAGAAATCAGAAGAATCCGTAGCTCATTCGCAGAAAAGAATTCTAATCCGTAGACCATCTGCGAAAGCAAAAACTGTCAAGTCCGTAGATCATCTGCGAAGGCAAAACTACTGAATCCGCGGACAAGCAACGGAAGAAAGAACCTGATACTGCGGACAAGGTAACAAGAGAACAAACAAACATGCTCAGAAAAAGCTCAATATCAAGCAACAAAAGGGAGCCAAAGACAAACAAACAACAGCTAATGAAGAACCAAACAAAGCAAGAAGAATCATCTGATGTTTCAGCAAGTGAGAACAAAAACAACAAAAAGAAGGCTGAACTCGAAGACACTTCTGAGAAATATTGCAAATGGTGTGATATGAAGAATCACAACACTGATGAATGCTATTTCAGTAGCTACTGTTCCATTTGCAACATGAACAATCACATGACTGATGATTGCTTCTTCAACAAACATTGTGCCATTTGTGACAAAATAACCATTCCACTCAGGAATGTTATTTTAATAAGAAGAACAAGAAAAAGAGCAAAAGAAGTCACAATACATCATCTGAATCAATTCTCAAGCCTCAGAAAGTGATAAAGAGACAAAGACTCAGAAAGAACAACACAAGTCAAAGAAAAGACCCTCTGCTGCGGACAAGACTTTGAAGAAGAAAATACCAGCACAGGCTAAGACACCTCACAAAAGGTGGATTTGACTGATAAACAGAGTGAAGTTGTTGATGGTTTCTTTGACAACTTTGATAAAGGAATTCCTGTGTCTCAATCAAACAGAAAGATGAAGAAACTTTCAAGTCTACAGGATCCTCTTCAAAGTTAAGATACCAACCAAAACAAGCCAAGTTGAAGAATGACTCGGATAAGCATGAGATACTCAGAAACCTGAATCATCTTCAACAGAATCATCCTCACCACCATCAGATCAAAAGAAACAACTAATACTGAAACTTCAAGATTAATTCATGAAGGAGTAACTATTGTTGACACAACTGGCAAACCAAGACATTAAGCCTTGGGTTGTCAAGACTAACTAATTTCTTTTTGTGTGCAGGAACAATCATGGAGAGCTGACAACAAGTGGTATGTTGACAGTGGTTGTTCCAGACATATGACAGGCAACTGTGCACTTCTCCATGACTTCAAACATAAACATGCCTCTTGTGGCATTTGGTGGGGATAAGAAGGGAGGTAAAATTGTTGGTGAGGGAATGGTAACTAACGGTGTTTTAACATTTGAAAAAGTAAATTACTGTGAAAATTTGCAGTATAATTTACTTAGTGTTTCCAAATTTGTGATCAAAATTATTTAACACTATTTGATAACACTAACTGTTACATTCTTAAGCCAGGGTTTACAGTTCCAGCAGACTGGATACTTCTTAAAGCATCAAGAAAGGCAACACATATATTTGGATATGAACAACACCACACTCACAAATCATGAGACATGCCTGTTGTCCAAGTCTTCCGAAGATGAATCTCAATTGTGGCATAGAAGGCTTGTCCATTCCAACATGAAGAACATGAATAAATTGGTGAAAAATGACTTAGTCATTGGATTACCAAGAAAGAATTTCATTGTTCTAATCACTGTTCTTCATGTTATAAAGGAAAACAACACAGAGTGTCTCATAAATCCAAACAATCAACACTAACACTACACCACTCAAATTGCTTCACATGGATCTCTTTGGTCCAACCAATGTGCTGAGCATTGGAAAAGGCAATATTGTTTGGTGATAGTTGATGATTTCACTAGATTTACATGGGTCTTTTTCTTAAAACATAAGAGTGAAACATCTGAAACATTAATGGACTTTGTGATCAAGATTGAGAATCAACTTGATTTAAAAGTTAAAAATTTTAGGAGTGACAATGGAACTGAATTTGTTAATGCTGATTTGGATTCTTTTTGCAGGACTAAAGGAATAGCTAGACAATTCAGTGCCCCAAGAACTCCACAACAAAATGGAGTGGCTGAAAGGCGAAATAGAACACTGATAGAAGCAGCCAGAACAATGCTAGCTGATTCTCAGTTGCCCATTACATTCTGGGCAGAAGCTGTGAATACAGCTTGCAATGTTCAAAATAGAACTTTGATAGTCAAAGAACATAATAAACACCTTATGAACTCTTATTTAAAAGAAAACCTTTTATAGGATATCTTAGAGCCTTTGGGTGTCATGTGTCTGTTTTAAATACTAAAGAACAATTGGGAAAATTTTCTGAAAAAGCCTATGATGGTTTCTTTGTTGGATATTCATCCACTTCTAATCATATAGGGTGTACATTCCAGAACATAACATAGTTGAAGAGACTCCCAATGTTTCTTTTGATGAATCCATGTTTACTACCAATGTAAAAGGATCATCTTGGTTATTTGATATAGATGCATTAACTGAATCATTTAACACTGGTTATTTGATCAACGCAGGTGCTGCGGATACATGTTATCCCTTTGTGCCCCCAAGTGTGAATGAAGTACCTTTAACAGCTGACCCACCAAGAGCACAAGTGTCACCTGGACCACAGCAAAGATCAAGTCAGCAGCATGCAGCTACTTCCGGAGAAGCAAACTCTTCATCCCCAGCACATGGAAATTCATCAGCAGATGTTCCCTCATCCGTAGATATAAATTCTGGTGCAACTACTGATGCTAGAGATGGACAGGAGGTAGTCATTCAACAACCATTGCCAGCTGACCAACATTTTTCATCCGTGGATGGTGATATATCTCCTACGGAAGTACAAAATGCCTCTTCCGTAGAACCTCCTGCGGAAGAACAAAATACTGCTTCCGTAGAACTTCCTGCGGAGAAGACAAAGCAGCCAATCAAACACAAGCTGATCCGAACGACCATGAGCCTTTTGATTATTTCATCGACTCAACTTCTCAGCTGACACCATCTGCTTCAATGGGTTTCACAAACTTAGACTCCACAGTTCAAGTTGATGCTGTCTCAACAAGCAGAGTACACAAGTCTCATCCAACAGACAATATCATTGGGGACCTGCATGCTAGAACCACAAGGAGCAAAGGAGGTGTGGCAAACATTTTGTTTGTCACCTGCTTTTTGTCCCAACAGTTCCTGCAAACATTACAGCTGCACTAAAAGACAACAGCTGGATTGAGGCTATGCAAGAAGAGTTACAACAATTCAGAAACAGAAAGTGTGGACTCTTGTAGATTTGCCTACGGGTCAACATCCAATTGGCACAAGATGGCTTTTCAAGAACAAGCTGGATGACAGAGGTATCATAGTGAGAAACAAGCCAGACTTATTGCTCAAGGATACACTCAGGAAGAGGGAATAGACTATGATGAAGTCTTTGCCCCAGTTGCAAGGATTGAAGCTATACGAGTCTTCCTCGCTTATGCAGCATTCAAAAGGTTCACAGTCTATCAGATGGATGTGAAGTGTGCTTTCCTTTATGGAAAATTGATGAAGAAGTCTATGTGGCTCAACCCCCTGGTTTTGAAGACCCTGATTATCCACATAGAGTATACAAGCTTGATAAAGCTTTGTATGGTCTTCATCAAGCACCCAGAAAGTGGTATGATACACTATCATCCTTCCTGCTGAAGAATGGGTACAAGAGAGGAACTATTGATCAGACACTCTTCCTCAAACAAGAACATCAAGATCTTTTGGTGGTTCAAATATATGTTGATGACATCATATTTGGTCAACCAACAAGAAGCTGTGTCAAAGCTTTGAAGACTTAATGAAATCTGAATTTCAGATGAGCTCCATGGAGAATTGACTTTCTTCCTGGCTTACAAGTTCATCAGAATCAGATGGCATTTTCATCAATCAAGAGAAGTACATTCATCAAATCTTGAAGAAGTACAATCTTGCTGATTCCACTTCATGCAAGACACCAGCATCAACAATAGACAAGATTGTGCCTGACCCTGCTGGCAAATCCGTAGATCAAAGATTGTATAGATCAATGATCGGTTCATTAATGTACTTAACTGCTAGTAGACCTGACATCATGTTTGCTGTTTGTGTTTGTGCCAGGTATCAATCAGACCCAAAGGAGTCACATCTGAATGCTGTAAAGAGTTTTCAGATATCTGAAAGGCAAACCTGCATTGGGACTTTGGTATCCCAAGATGGAGACTTTAGCCTATACTCCTATCAGATAGTGACTATGGAGGGTGCAACAACAACAGAAAATCCACAACTGGTGGATGTCAATTTTTAGGACCAAGACTTGTTTCATGGCAGTGCAAGAAGCAACAAATGTATCTGTATCCACAGCTGAAGCAGAGTACATAGCTGCTTCAGCAGGTTGCTCTCAAGTACTTTGGTTGCAAAACCAATTACTTGATTATGGTTACAATTTCCTTCATACACCAATTCATATTGATAATTCAGCTGCTATGTTTATAACTGCTAACCCAGTTCAACATAGTAAAACTAAACACATTGAAATTAGATACCATTTTCTGAGAGATTGCTCTGAAAAGGGTCTAATCAAGTTAGTCAAAGTAGACACAACCAATCAGCTTGCTGATTTGTTTACTAAAGCATTTGATTCTGTGATTTTAATTTTCTGATAGAATCTTTAGGGATGATTAACTTAGAATAAATCAACAAAACATATGATTGACTTTGTGCAGAGTAATCGTAAGGATAACTTAAGTGTCTGATAGAACATCTATACATGCATTATATTTGGGAAATGATAGTAGACTATACTTGGCTATTAACACAAACTCAATCTGACTTATATCATACTGATATGTGAGTAGGTTCAACTTGAGTGGAAACAAAGCTAAGAGCATGCCAAACTAAAAGCATGAGGTAACTGTCTGTGAGGATTCCATTTGAGAATCAGGAAGGTATGTTCTCTCCTGATGTGATCAAATCACTTACACAAGCACACTATGTAAAATACTTTATAATATTCTATCTTTGCAAAGTCATATTCCCTCTGTTTTGTGTGAACAAAGACCTGGGAATGTGATTAATAAGTGTGATCTTCATTCTCCCTCTGTTTTGTGTAAACAAAGACCTGGGTTAAAGTCACCTCTGTTTTACGAAAGTAAAGACCTGGTGACTATGAAGATCATATTTCAGCTCTAAAAAGGAATCACTTGTGATCCATTGAACATCAAGTCAAAGAGCTTTACATCAAGCATTCATGAGACTGAAAATTGTCTCAAGATAGAACTTATAACTTAATGTACATAGTCATTAAGTGGGAATGTAGTGATTTGCCTCACCTACGGAAGACATACTCTAATGATAATTGAATGTGGGACTCATGATTGCTACTGATTAACAAACTTCACAACATGATAAATCGCATGCCTAGTTGATACAACACTCATGTTTGAATTTAAGTGGATCTATATACTTGCAATCAGATATGTGTTGAATCAACTAATCAACATCAGCAGAAGCCAATTTATAGTATGATCCCTCTATATATATGCATGCATGTACCTGTTTGTCAGATGTTAATTGTTATCTCAACTGACTTTCTCTCATTTAGAATGTCATATGCCTGTCATGCCTGTTCACAACTTAAATTTATGATGAATGCAACAGTTTCACATTAATCACAAATTTAGGGGGAGTAGTTCATGCATGAAAAAAAATAAAAGCTGATAATTGATCTGAATTACTTTGAAGGAATTGGAACTTGAGCACTAACTTGAATGCAGGATACAGGAAACTTGCTTCCCTGTACTTAATTGCCATGCAAATAAAGTCAACAATGTCCAACATCAACATTTGATTCTACTCTGTAGATATCATACATTTAAAGTTTTCAAACTTTAAGTTCCGCAGAAGTTTCAGTAATATTTCTCATCCGTAGAAGTAACAGTGAAATTTCTGCATCCGCAGAAGTCACAGTAATACCTCTCATCCGTAGAAGTATTATGTGATTTCTGATTCAGCAGCAAAACAAAACAAATGCATTATTTGAACTTACATCCGATGTAAGGTTCCGCAGATGTTGACATCCGCAGAAGTTAAGGTTCCGCAGATGTTGACATCCGCAGATGTCAAGGTTCCGCAGATGTTCTGCGGAAGAAATAATGCATTCTAAACACTTGGGATACGGAAAGGAATAAATGGAAGTGGGCCCAACATAGGAATAAATGGAAGTGGGCCCAACATAATGTGAGCCCAACATAATTAATAAAAGAAGTTAATCTGTTCGACTATAAATAAGGTTTCTGACTCTTGAAATTCATTTATCACTTTTACAGAGCACTTTTTCAGATTAACCTAGAAAATCGCCCATTTTCCCTCTTTTCAAAATTTCAAAATATCAACATTATCCAGTAACCGATTACTGTTACTGCAAAGGTAAATCATGTCTTAAACATCAATACGGAACTGTTTCATCGATTATTGACATTCAAACGATTCAATGCACGTTTTCTAACTTGATTTTCTTTGCAGATGGCAAATAGATTTGCTAAAGAGCACAATGTGTGCGCGTTCTTGAACGCTGATGATCCAGCAGCGGAAGGATGTCGAGATATCATCAGATATCTCGACGATCCAGGATCTTCTACGCCTTGACGGCTGAGCCTGTGATCCATCAGGCGCACATAATCGGATTCTGGAACTCAGCACGAGTGGAAGAACAAGATGATGAGGAAGTAATTGTGGCTGAGATTCTGAGTCGGTGTCTTCGAATCACTGAAAGCACCATAAGAAGATGTCTGGAACTGGGAGATAGAGAAATAGGGCACCCCGATGTATTCGAGAATGAATACATTGAAAAGGTATTTAACCTCATGGGGTACGACGGTGATTACGAGAAAGGGGAAATCAAGAAGGGTAGGCTGTGCAAACCGTACAGATTCTTGTGTCACACCTACCTGAAATGCATGTCGAACAGGAAGTCGGGGCTAGACAGATTTTCTCGGCATATATCATCCGAATCATTGGGGTATTCGAGGGGAGAACTTACAACTACGCCAAATACATCTTCAACTGTATGAGTGAACAAGTCAAATTGCAGAAGAATGACAAGATGTATATGTTCCCGAGATTCCTACAACTGATGATCAACTCAGAACTTCCAGGGTTGAACAGAGTTGGCGATGTGTTTGTTCAAGCACACCAGAGCAAATCGGTGTTGAACAAACTTAGTGGAACGTATGAGGGTCCGGATATGCCAATGTTCGCACATGTTCCAGATCCTCAAGCTGACCTGCCACAAGAGTTGGCATGGGCAGATGAAGCAGAATCATCTGCTGATTCTGCAAAATCTTCTCACTCTCCACACCAAACACCACAACACCAACAACAATCACCACTCCAAACACCACCACTACAACATGAATCATCCAGCCAATCACTCACTCAACAACCACAATCACCAGCAAGCCTAAACACCCAACCAATCTCCCCAATTCACCACCATCAATCACCTGTACCAATATCATCATCATCCACCAAAGATACTCAGCCAGTATCACCTATCCAACAACAATCATCATCATCCTCTCAGTCATCATCTCATCACACTCAACCATTCTCTCCACAACAAAACCAATCCCCCATACAACCATCACCAGAATCTCCAAACAACAATCATCGGAAAGTGCTGGGACTGAACCTTTTGAGGTAACTGAGTCTGTACACTCCGTACACTCAGGAGACACAGAAATAGTATCTGAAGCCAGCACTGTTCCTTTCTCACCAACACACACAGAAGAACAACCTTCATCAGCACATACCGAGCCAATACCTTCATTGAAAGATGAACAAGCTGCTGATGAACACGGGGAAGTTCAAGAATCTGCTCAGGATGTCACTGCATACCATGAAGATGACTTAAGTGACAGTGACATTCCTGTGAGCAAAAGCTTTCTGGTTGCTAAGTACAACAAGTTGGTACTTAAATCCAATAAGCGAAAACAAAGAATTCTGGAGCTGTACGGTGTAATCCAAGAAAAGGATGAAGAACTGACGAAGAAGGATGCCAGTCTAAAAAGACTGAGAGAAGATGCACTGTCCAACAATGAAGTCATTGATCTATTGTTGCAAACAAACGAGAGTTGGAGGCTGCTTTAAAACTTGAGCAAAATGAAAAGGCTGAGCAAATAAAGCAAAAGATTTAGAGATAGAAAGCCTGAAAAGAAAACTCTCTGATTTGAAAACAAAAGTGGATTCAAGTGCTGAGCCAGCAAAACAATCGGGTAGAGCTACTAAGCCGCTGATCTCATACACCCGAAAAAGAAAATACTTTGGAGCTACACAAAAGAAACCAGAAGATGAAAGCTCTCCAAAGAAAACAAAACTTCAACTCCTACTACTACACCTTCAGTAGAAGTGTCTGCTGTGAAGGTATCCTCCGGAGAAGAAGAAAGTGATAAAGAGTGGGAGGAACTAACAAGGATGGAGTCCCCCACTGATGATAAGGGTGGAAAGGCCGATGACCTTCTAACAACCACTGATATCTTGGAAGAGAGGCCTGACTCCAGCATGTTTATGACCCTCATCAACCATGGTTTTCCGTATGACATGGTTGAGAGGATGAACAGATCAGAAATGACCAATGCATTGAAAGAATTTGAGTTTGCAAGGTTCATAATCCCAATTGTGATTATGAAGCCTTTACAACTTTTCAATCATTGGAGAAGATAAGGAAGGATTTGGGCCACTGTGACACAGCCAAACTCACCAAGTATAATATGACTTGCTGGTTATAGGGGCACAATTACAAACCGCATGAGCTCAAAGGCAGAACAACTGGAGAACTGCGGAGGATGATGGAGCATGTGATGAAAGTGGAACTGGAAACTGGAGTTAAGTTCAGAACCACTGCTCCACATCCAAAAGAACAACCAAGTAAACTTGCTGCTGATCCTATCACAGTTGACCCAAAAGATCAGCACAAGGAGAAAGAAACACTGATCAGAGAGCCAAGGGCAGTGATCCCCGGAAAAGTATGGCCTCTGGGAACAACTGTTCGAGAGATCACCGAGAAGAAATCAACTCTCGTACAGCTGTATGATCATATCACAACTCCCAGTTCTGTGGAAGACAACAGGATTATGGCCTGGAAATATGATCCAGACTGGGATTGTGCAATAATCAAGAGGACATCTGGAAGGATTCAATACTTCCATGATGTGGAAGACATGCTCAGCCTTCCGGAGCAAGATATGAGGGATCTACAGAGCATCCCAATGTTCAACTACCCAATCCATCTCAGGGGGAGAGACTTCTCAGCAGCTGTAAATGGTATGAAGACCAGTTTTACTGATGATGTGCTCATGCAAGCAAAGAGAAATGATAAGGAGCACAAAAGAATGATACAAAATCAGAAAAGAAAAACAGCTGAAGTCTCATCCCTTGTAGATGATGATCTGCTAAAGAGAGTGGGATGTACCAGAAGCTCACACACCATCAAAAGCATCACTGGAAATCAATTCACTTGTCCTATCTCAGAATGGGGATACGTTGAAAAAAATAAGAGATGGTGTTGCTGAGAAATGTTGAATGGAAGAAGGGAGACAAAATAAGAATCTTTGATCCAATGGAGATAAAGATGTTGCATCCCAGCTACACTTCATATCTTCATGATAAATTCTTCCCAAAACTAACAGATGAAAGAGCCCAGAATGATCTCTGCCTATACGTGCACATGATACAAGTTATTGATAACTGCATGCAAAGGCACACAAGAGAAGGAGACATGAGGCTGGGCTACTGAAGGGGACAACCATAGCTGAAGTGTCTGAGCTCAGAATCTCAGAAGAAGATGAATTAGAGATTGTACATAATGATAGTGTAGTGGAAACACTCACTACGGAAGAAGATGTTTTGGGTCTGAGCTATGACACATTGAAGAAGATCTGCAGGATGCAGATCAAGTACAAGTACGATAATCAGAAAACTGCTGTATCTTACTTTTACAAAAAAATGATAGCAAGAGTTAAGGAGCTTGCTGTTTTGAAGGACTGATTACAAGGAGCTAAGCCTAAGGGGGAGTATTGTTAGGTCTAGATTGTATAGGACTAGATCAATTTTGTATAGGCTTAGTACTTGAAATCAAGTCTTGTAATTATTATTTGTAACAGTCAAAGTATATATATATATGATTTGAATTTATAGGATAACCCCATATATATGTGTGTTGATTTGTGATTTGACAGGAGAAACAATATACTTGGATGGATTTCCTGAAATTGACCAAGTGTAGGAAACATCTACGGATGAACAATTTTGTTAATCCGTAGATATGTTTCATACAAGACCAAATGACCAAGTGTAAGTTTCTGCGGATGATCAAGTTCCATGAAGTGAAGACTCCTACGGAAGAATAATTTCCTACGGAAGAACAACTTTGCTACGGAAGACTAAGTCATCTACGGAAGAACAAATATTCTGCGGACGACAAGAATGCTGCGGAAGAACATTATACTTGTGCGATTGCAAATGCCAAGAAGTCAAACAAGTCAACACAATCAATAACAAATCCCGAGAGATCCGGTGTTTCCTAAGCCAACTCAAACCATCTATAAATATGAGTCCTAGGTTTCACATCTCGGAGAACACAATCAATCAATATCACGGCGATCAAGAGTTCATTGTGCAACCCTAGCTGCCGTCACATCAACATCAAACATCATTCGATTCACAGAATTCGATTGTTCATAGTTATCATTATTCTTTTGTAATCATTACATTATAGTTAATGAAATACATTTGAATTATTATAGATTTCGTCTTTATTGTGTTTCTGTGGTTGTGTTCATCATTGATCATTACAAACAATTAAACGTCAATTAGTGATAATTCCGCGATCATAAATTGATTTATTTTAATACTGATAATTCCTGAATTGCGATCCTTGGATTCACATTATCCGATCCTCATCCCCATCATGCTCTGCGGTGTCCCCATGGTTTTTTTTAGGTGAACCGAACCGTCACTCTCATTTGTGTCATTCCCATTAAAGTATCCGACACATGTGTAATTTCTAGTTCTGACTGGTACGGGGGATGTCCGTAATCTAGCTCTGTTTGTGAGTGGTACGTGTTCGGGGCATGCCCGTAAGAATTGCAAGGGGGATATCTGTACCCTTCACCGTAACCTGTCGGTCCAAATAAAGAGTTGTACGCCTCTTGAGCAAATGTGTTCGACTGGTTGGTTTCCTCCTCCCCCCACGAAGGGTGACTCCCGTATACGTAATATTCCTAAAAAGATAATGGTTAGATATTTCAAATAATAAGTTATAATAAAACATATACTAGTTCAACCTGGTTCGAATCTTCGATATGTGGCACCTCATTCAAATCTGGAAGCTTCGGCTTTTGATAATAATCTCCCGAACCCGACATTGTTTTCGAATTAACGCGTTTTTGGAATGACGAAGGCTGAAAAATCTCGAGTGTTGGATGAATGAAAGCTCAAAATCCAAGGTCGATTAAAAACTGAAAATTTGGATTATGAAATTGCGAAACGGATGTTTGGAAATGGATATGCCGATTGTTCTAAGTTGAAAGGTATATAAGGTGAAATTCTGGGGCACAAACCGTCACGGTTTGGCCTCCACGTGACGGTTTGTGCCGGGAATCCCGGCCTTTTGTCAAAATCACGTCTACGTCGTACCTTAAACTGAGACCTTGTACCCTAGAGGTCACGGTTTGGCCTCCACGTGACGGTTTGGTGACCGCTTCTCAACTTTAACAGCCCATTTTGTCATTTTTGTCGTTTTGTTGTCACGAGGTCACGGGGACTACCACCCCAAACCGTGACAGCAAGACCATGCGGTCACGGGGACTACCACCCCAAACCGTGACAGCAAGCCCATGCTGTCACGGTTAGGTTCCAAAATGTGACCGCAAGACCTAACCGTGACCGTTTGAACCGGCCCACCCCCAAAAACCCATGCGGTGTCCCCATTAGGACCCATAGGTTAAGTATTCTCTTCCTGTTAATCTATTTTATGATAATAATGCTGCAATCTTGATCTCAGCAAATCTAGTTTTCCATGACATTTACGCCAGAGGTTGTCATGTTATGGAGTTGGCCTTCTACACAATCGTTTACACTAGAGGTAAATGACATTTTACTTGGTAAACTTATAGTTTACACTTTAAATATCATGGTAGTTTACGTTGTGGTTTTGTTTTAATTAAATCAAGGTTTCTTTGATGAATGCATTGTTATAAAATAAAATTTAGTTTATGAAAAATATAGGTAATTTATTTAAAATAAATTTTATAATGTTTTGTTAAAGTAATTTTTATATATGTAAATTAAAAATCTAAGTTAAAAATATTTAAATTAAAAATCTAAGTTAAAAAATATTTAAATTAAAAACATACTTTATATAAGTTCCTAATTTTAAATTATTTCCTAATTATATAAGATAAAAGATTAAAAAAATGTGTACCGTTCCTAATTAAGAGAACTAATAAATTGTTTACCATTCCTAATTATTGCTTTGTTAAAGCAATTTGTATATATGTAATTTACTTTATAAGTATAAAAAATGTTTAACTACTTACAAAAAAAATTATTATTTTTCCCTAATTATATCTATTTATATTCATTTTACATAATGGCATAAAGTAATCGTGGTTGTGAAAAGTGTAAACCTAGCAGTTGGTGTGGTTAAAAAGTCCATCCAATTCATCTTGGCGTGGTGTTTCTATGACGGGTCATCTAGCACTTTACTTTCTCCCACGATCAAAAGCCGAAACCTTTGAAGAATCTGAATAAATACCTAAATAAGGAATTTTAGAGTTTAGACTCAATGTCTTGAGGTGTATTAAGGGAGACAATATCAGAGTTAACCATACATTTAGAGACAAATAAACCTGAATATTTATTTCAACTTATAATAAAACACCACAAACAATATGTACGTTGGTAAATACAGGCTTTATTACCAACATAAGTACATAACCATAAATTTGTTATTTTTTTACGATGCATACTTATGCAAAAAGGTTATCTAAATAATAGTTCAAGAAAAATATTCAGTCATGCCATATTCTAACTACATTAAAAACATATTCATAATTGAATACCATATAAAATGTTGAGACGTCTAGGACCAACAATTAACTTAGCATCAATGTTATAGATAAGATCATAACTCTACGAATCAAATAGTAAAAGTGATCGATGTTATGCTAATTTGTCAAAGAGGTACTAATAATATGAGTCGATAGTTATGTATGTTATTTTCTAACATATGCTCATGAGTTGCTATTTAAAAGTACGGTGCTAGCTTTTAAGACTTCATCTTGATTTGTTATTCTTTTGGTTGTTATGATTATAAATTATTCCCTTGTCTTTATGATCCTCTTATTGAGATTATCATAACATATAAATTTAGCAGGCTGATGATTATTAGCATGTCTTTTTGACATCATATCTATGAGATTTTTAGTGTGAGCTAAACTATGTTTAAAACCTTACAGTATCATTAATGGAATTCTCATAATTATGCACAACACATAAGCTGCTTACACTAACAATATTAGGCACATGAAGTCAAAGAGATTAACAATACATCTATATTTATTATACTAGTGTGTGAACCCGCTCTTTGCCGCGGGATGTTAAAAATTGTAATACTGCATGTTCCCTATGATTCCCAACATGAGATCCTTTCCACCGTCATTTCGCTGGCCTCTAATCCATTCTCCTTGACCTGATAAACATGTGAATCAACAATTGCTAAAAGAAAGTGGATAATTTGATAGATTTAAACATAATTTGGGTTTCTTGTTATTCACAAAGATTGGTATAATATTTGTATCAGGGCTTGAATTCATATTGTTCCTGAATTTTGAAACACATAACCATTTAAGTTGATTATAACCTGATTTAGATTGAAACTGTATTCCAGTTGTTTCTAAATATTCAAAATGTACCTATTGAATTTCACGGTATTAAGTACAATCGTGAACACGAGTTTATTTCTTAGAAGCACACCAATAGTAAACAAACTCTTCTCTTTATTGTTAGCAAACTCGTTTCGACCAAGTTCAACTTGTAAGTTTCATGAACTCTATCAAGCACTTTTTGGCCCACACCTTTTCCTTGGGGTGTTTAAAATCGAATATCTGAATTTCGAAATTCCGAAAATTTCGGAATAAAGATTTTGAAGAGTTAGTTTGCGATCAGGACCCACATGACCTTTTTTTTTTTGCCTCTGGCTCGGCCTTAATTGGAACGTCTCCAGGAACTGTTGGTGTTGGTGGTAAAGTATTCCCATTATCCGAATCCATATTCAGTTATTGTAAGTTTATAAGTAACATAAAGAAATAACAAGTCAGCAACATTTTACTGATGATTAAAAATCCATGTCATGCTCACAAAATTGCAATGTTATACACATGAAATTTGGATAAAATAAAACAGTCGTCACTCAACAACCAAACAACAATTTGCACAATATAATCAGTTTCGTCTGATGTTATTGCTATTTCATTTTTAAAGAAGTCAAGACATCACACATACATTTATGAAAATAGTTTGAATTGTAAGAAAAACTAATCCCTAGCAACAAATTGCAGCCAAGAACACAGAAAATAAGAACATAGATAAAAGCTGTTGAAAGTTTGCTTTGTGAAATCATGAACATAAATGTGAACCTGCTCTCCAATATTTCACAAAATTTAGGCAGAAGAATGATTAAGAAGCACATTAATGATAAACATACACCATATTAAAAACCAGTAGCACAGTAAATACTACATAAACATACACCAGATCAAAACATAAACCTAAAAAAACACTTTCAGAATCAACAAATAATAGCAGAATAAAACAATAATACTTGATGATTAAAAAAACCAGCAACATATTTGATAAACAAACACATACTGAATCTGAAAATCTATAATAACTCAATTGATGGCAACAAAATAAGCCAAGAACTGAGTGGTAGTTGTATAAAATAAAGACCAAAACATGAGTGTATTTTTAATCAAAAACTCCCAACATAAATGAGAAGTATAAAAAAAAGACGCCCCACAAAAGAGACTCCATCAACATCTTCCAACAACTTTAATAAAATACTCCTGCGTTACATCTCGACTAGGACCATTCTTCTTCTTTTTCTGAGATACTTATGATTACCCAAATACAAAAACCATAATCATGAACAACATAATTTTATAACAAAATCAATAATTTCTGATTTGAGAACCTTACGAGGTGATAATCTAGCAAGACCAATATCCTTGAACATTGAAAGAACACAACAATATGTGCATAATAACATGTATACAAGTTCAAAAATGCTATCAATTAACCTTATACAATCAATCAAATACAATCAGGCATAACTAAAGGGTTCAATAGCAGATTGATTATAGAATAAGTTACAAGTAATGTAAAAAGAGATTTGTCATTTGAGTTCCAAAAAGCAATTTTAAAATCCTATAATATATGATGGGCTAAAGATTTTTGGCTTCTTGTTTCGTTGTTAGATTCGGATATAAGAGCATTCGATAAGTTGAGAAAATTGGAATTTTTTTACAAAAGAAGAAAGACATGGTTGTTTAGTGGCAGACTTGTATGAACTCGTCCAACATGCTAAAAACATTTTACCAAGACCTCAATCCCTTAGTTCAAATCCTTATATTTTTTTGGTTGCACTAATAGTTGGTATCATAAATACATTGTTTGCAATTTTCATCAAAACTAAACATAAGCACACCAAATTTAATAAACAACAGATATTTCTGCACAATTAATAGTAATAAAAAAATGAAAAGTAAC
This sequence comes from Flaveria linearis, assembly GCA_024085815.1. Classification (NCBI taxonomy): domain Eukaryota; kingdom Viridiplantae; phylum Streptophyta; class Magnoliopsida; order Asterales; family Asteraceae; genus Flaveria; species Flaveria linearis. Next base: position 71,791,054 of record CM044004.1, on the reverse strand, counting down.
AATGTTATCAATTAGCTAGAGTATTATGTGTTGAAGCTTCATCAACCGTTATGTATTTCTAATACTCAGTCACTATGTGGATGGATTTAGAAAACTATCCTACTTTCTAGTGTTCTGCTTAAAAGTAAAATAACTAAGGAATAAAATTTGGGGATTGTAATTCTTATAAGTGGCTTGCTAATTTGACAATACCTATTTGTTTGACACTTATCTCATACAAGCTACACCAATTAACCTATTTAATGATGACAAACTGCCCCAAAACATCATCAGCAACATGTCAGTCATGTTAAAACTACCTAAAAAATAACATGGATCAAAAGTAAGAATCAATTTTAATCATGATAATAGCATCCCAAATAATAAGATGAGATGATACAATCATAAAAGGGTGAAACAAGTCAATCATTTCCCAACATGTATTTTTAATGCAAACACCATTGTAAATCATTTTAGTCAAAACTCGTTATTATTAATAATATAAGCTTTTTAATCATAAGACCAATTATTCATGTTGACCCGACCCACATAGCAAATTATCAGTATTATTCCAAACTCATTTTTCTAGACGATTGTGCCTTGCGCAAGCTAGAAGTCACAACCTGTGGTTGTGAACTCACCTCTTACTAATAGCCCTAACCTGCATCTCTCAAAGTTAAAGCATGTGCTATATCTACTTAAGCCCTTATTAATCTAATCTTAATAGAAAGTGTAAAAGTTTATAATGTAATTTACTTAAGCCTTATTAACTAAAGTAAGTAAATGTCTTCTTTTGGGGCACAAGTTTAGAATTATTCAAACAAGACCAGTTCTTCACCATAACAATGTTTAATCCAGCAAAAGGTATAAAAAAACTGATAAATACTTCATAATGATTACAATATGTAATGCATAAAGTACGAATCGCATCAACCAAAATCTTGGCTTTGCAAAACATGTTAAGAAAAAAATTTCATACCTTCATCACTGGTAGAAGCTCCCTTGAAGATCGCAAGCTTTCCTTGTTTTCCAAAAGTTTAAGGGTTCATTAGAACACCACGCTCCATTCCATGGAAATGTAAAACAAGCCATTGGCAAAGCAAAATTACAATGATTTGATATTTTATAAACATCAATTTGATTGTTTAAACTGAAAACGGGGCATCGTTTACTTGTTACCCGTGAATCAGTTCCCATATGAATCTCTTCCACCATCTAGGGAGAAGGAGAACAGGGCAGCTGCAATCGACGTATTTGAAGCCGAGTAAAAGAAATAGTATCTTCTTCCAAGCTAGCTATTTGAAATCAAGCATTCAGTGTGACGGTTCAGCAACACTTGAATGGGGGTTTCGCAGCCTTCCTTCAATCGGCCACTCCTGTGGTTTGAGAGGGTAACAGAGGGCGATTGGGGTTCTCCTATTGGCGTTGATTGCAGGGCGGTTCATGGTAGGGTAACGGTGCACCGGAGGATTGGAAAGGGGTTGGAGACCTGGATGAAGGTAACAGGCGCGTCTTGGAAACATGAAAATTACAATACTACCCATTCTATATGTATTATATAGTTGTTAAGATATATTATTAAACAAGAAAACACATATATAAATGACCATAAAACAATGGAAAAAGCAAGAAATGATGACAATCTTTGTAGAAATATGCAGTATAGTTAAAAAAATATACAAGCTATCCCATACGCAGTTCTCTATGGATGAGGTAGGGAAGGAATAGAAAACTCTTTGGGCAACTCAGGAATGGTGGGCTTAGGCTCTGAACCTTTGGTACTTCGGGTTTTGGAATCTCTAGAATAGTGACCTTTGGAAGCTCAGGAACATCAGGCTTTGAAGCTCAGGAAGTTTACGCATGGGAATCTCGAGAAGTGTAGGCTTTGGAATCTCTGGAAGTGTTGGCTTTAGAAGCACAAGGACCTCGGGTTTTGGAACCTCGGGAAGTGTAGGCTTTGAAATCTCTGGAAGCGTTGGCTTAGGAATCTCGGGAAGTGTAGGTTTTGGAATCTCTGGAAGCGTTGGCTTAGGTATCTCGAAAAGTGTAGGTTTTGGAATCTAAGGAAGTGTCAGCTTCGGGATCTCAGGAAGTGTCGCCTTAGAAAGCTCTGGGACCTCTAAAAGATTACGTGCCCCTACAAAGATTTTTCCACCATAGGTTGATACTAAAGTGATGGACAGTAGTATCATTAGGAAGGAATTGAGGTTGTAAGGTGCCATTGATGTTGTAAAAGAAGGGATATATAGGTAGCTAAGAAGGTATTTTAAGTTGGCTAAGAAGCATTTGTTTTATTGGTTTATATAGAGGAGGTGGATGTGGATAATGGTGATAGGTAGATAAGTTGGTAGAAAATGTATAGAAATTTGAAGTGTTAGTTCAACTTCTCATCTGTACATGGTGGATTGGCAGATTGCCTGAAGTGAATTGGAAAAAAATAATACGTATTTGTATATGGATGAAGTTATTTTACAATATGTATTTTTGCTACAAAGTGTGAGAAGACACAATAAGGCTAAAAAGTCATAAAAAATTTGTATCTCACAATCTAAATCGAATTTTAAAAAAACACTTCGGAGCCTTTGTTCATCTCGTTGTCCTCTTTCAGAAAAAAAATAAAATTTTTTTCATTGTGTCATTATATGACACAATGACGTAATTGTGTTTTTTATATTGACACAATGATGTCATTGTGTCTTTCATAATGACACAATAAAGTTATTGTGTCTTTCATAAATGACACAATAAAAAAAGTTAATTTTTTAAATTTTTATATTTGTTCGTTTATTTTTTTCCTTATTGAGGACGACTAGGGAAACAAAAGCTCTGAATTACTTTTTTGAAATTCGATTTTGATTGTGAGATATAATTTTTTGTGTCTTTTTTTGACTCATTGTATCTTTTTTTTACTAATTATGTCTTCTCACACTTTGTAGTAAAAATACATTTTGTATTTAAACTTTTTTCTTTGTATATTTATAAGGCGCGCTAGCTTTAGTACGGTATGTGTGACTTGTTAGTCAATTTAATGAGATAAAAAATTAAAAATCATATGATTCAATTCCTACATATCGTAAGCAATATAAAAAGATTATTTTATTGTCGGTAGTAAAAATGAAAAAAAAATAAATGATAAGCGCACATTACCTATACTTTAAAAAGCATACAGCAAAGTTATTAAGCTTTACGTACAAGTACTTACTGTAAGGATACAAACGTAAATATCTAAAACTTTGAGATTATTTATTCTCTACCTTTATTGTAGACGCAGTGGTTGAAAACAATTTTTCTAAATTACATTTAAACCCTTCATCTATTATACTTTTACCCCTTAATGTTTTAACTATATCTTCAATTTACACTCCTATTTATTTTTTGATACACTTAAAAATTTATAATTTATGTTTCTTTTCTTAAAAAATTTAAAATACATTGTTTTATAATTTCCAAATATGTCCTGCAAAATACTTATCTATAACTATGTTTTGTTGTAAATTCACTCAAAACTTATAAATTTTACATCATATATTCATAGTGTAAAAATTCATCTATACACAAATATATAATAAGCCAAAGTTAGTTTGGGTTATCGGTTTTTTTCTTTTGACCCTCCAACTTTAGAACCGCTTTTTATAAAATCTTAATTTGTATTTTTATTTTTATCAACGTTAATAATTTTAGGTGTTTTTTTTTTTGTTTTCTTTTTGCACCGTTTTAATTTTTATCAACGTTTTGACGTGAATCTTTTTCTATTAGTTTTGTGTTTTATAGAAAGTTCTAAATGTTATCAATGGTCTCACCAATACCCAGTTTTGTGATTGTTTCGTTTTATAGATAAAGTTTCGTTTTTCTAAATGACTTTAAGATTTTGTTTTTTCTTACATTCGATGAGAGGGCTTGCCACAACGTTTTAGAATTAGTACGTTTTTTACTGTTTTACACCCCACCGCAACGCGGTGGTTTTAAATCTAGTTAGTTCTAAGTTGCATGTTAAAGTTTCGTAGATACTGAATGTTAAAAAATATTTACACCGAATGATATATGGTTTGAATATGATGTAAGTTTTTGCTAAATTTTAAGAATTGTTATTTTATCTTTGGTGGAATTATCATAAAAAGTTTGATTTATTTATGTTTCAGTTTGTTCAGATTTTAAGTGATGTTATCTTATCTTTAATGTTTTAGTATATATGTCAGCATGTTTAAAATTAAAAACTACCTTGATGCTCTAAGCACTACAAGATTTAAGACCTATGGTCGTCGCCTATAATACCCATAATAGTAATAATAATAATAACAATAATACTTTATAAAAAAAATTATTAAGCTTAAAAATGTTTAAAACTTTGAACTATGAAGTCATGGGGGTCTTTATGCCAAATTTGAAACTTTAAAAGAAAGTTTTGTGCATAAAATAAAAAGGAATGTAAACCAGAGGGACCATTCGTGTAATTTCAAAAAATACCCAACCCCACCCCCCTTCTTCCCCGTATTGTTTTCTCCACCATCGATCGGGAATCCCGGCCCAGGATCGAGCACTACGCTCTAAAATACTCGAATTAATCACACACTCACGATCCTTTGGTCGTTTATAAGCTTCCATCGTGATCAAATTCACTCGAAACACATCGAAATCCCATCATCGATGCCCTCTCTGTCGCGGACCTGCAACTCTATCAAAACCCCCCTTCCGAACGTTTTAAACCAAAAACAACTTAGGGCTTTGCATCAAGAACACTATTCGAAGCTTTCTGTAGCAGGAATTCGATTCCATCACCGATTTCAACCCGAACGATCTGCATAGTGCCGCGACCTGTTCATATACTCTTTACCCATCGATAATACATCAAATAGGTAATTAAACACAGTTATACACTCGTTTAAGCATGGGGAGTGAAAGCCCCATGTTTAATTCGATTAAAAACTACGAATTTGTGATCGGTTTGGTTGGATTAGGGTTAGGGTTCTTGCGATTTGGAGTTTTCTCTTTAATGTGTGTTTAAAAGTAAAGGAACCCAGCATAAACCAAGGTCGCGGCCCTGGTTCACTGGTTCACGCATCACCCTGCTTATCATGAGGTCCCGGGTTCGAACCCGGGCGCCCACAACCATTTTTTTAATCCTTTTTGGGCTTTAAAAAAATTAAATAAAATTTCCAAAAAAATTATAAAAATCAGTTTTATAAACCTTGTTTATTTCAAAAGTTATCCAATTATTTTCTGTAAATTATTTCTTTAAAACACCTTAACAATTTTTATATATAATATTAACAAATGTTATAATTAGTTTATTTTTTATAAAAATAAACTTTAAATAGTTGAAATCACTAAAATATTATTAGTCATTACGTTATCTTTGATTATACACTAATATTGTTAATTATAAAATTTTATTTACATTTTGTAATTTAATCATCATAAGGATTTAATTTCTTATAATTTCACAAATTATTATTGGTCTAAACGTTTCTTTTCACTTAATATTGTTTAGATCATGATTATTTCAAATAATTACAAATATTGCACCGTCAAAACGTTAGCTAAGCAACAAGTAAGTTCAGTTAATTAAGGTTCTGAAAAGTAACGTGAGATGGTTATAAACGGATAATGTAGGTGCTAGTGAAACTTGAGGATTACTCGATTTTGTTTGCTTTTGCTCTTTGACTAAGGTACGGATTCTGTTTCCTTGTTATCATAGTATTCACTTTGTTTCCGTTACTTTATAGTACGGATTCCTGATTCTTGTCTCGTATTTGATTTCCGTTCATCTCTAGTTTTGATTCCTGTCATACGTAAATAATGTGTCTTTGATTATGTTATAAGTAGCTAGACTACTTTATATTTTTGAATTTGTTACCCGAGCTCTCCCTATCTTGGGGTGACCAAGACGCGTTATTGCGGCATCGATAATGTGGCACCAACCGTGGCGGTGAGCTGAGATCACGGCGTCTCTAAAGAGGACTCTGAAATTGTATTGGCCGTCTTCTTATATTATTATTTCCTTAGAGGCGTATGGATCGATCCTAGGTTAGTCCTGTATTTTCCTGATGGATGGTTACACACCACTCCATTTAGGACTCTGGTGAATGGTTTGTATGTCTGCCCATACTCCATTTCACATTGGTTCACGGGCTAGCTACCTGTGTTCCCTCTGTTCAGTTATTATATGATATGATTATTAGCTCGGGTTATGTTCTATCTGATATATATGTCTTATGCCGTTATACTCTCTAATTGTCGTCATGTCTGTTTATTTTTGTTATCTACTACTCCGTTCAATGAGCGTTATGCTCAGGCGTGCTTTTGTTTTCATGCACGTCAGGTCAGCAAGGTCATCCGGGAGGGGAGTGAAGAGTGGAAATCTGGATAAAGAAGACTGATATTTATTTATTTAAATTGATGTAATCGACTCTTCTATTAGGTTTTATACTACTGTTTTATTTTTGGAATTTGGACTTGTAATCGTTATTAATAATGGGATTGTGTTTTGGATTTTGATTACCGTGATAGTGACACGTCAGCCTTGTCGGGTTGGGGTGTTACATCGCCATAGATGACAAAAGTCGTCGTCATAGGCTATAGCGACGACATGTCGTCGATAGACTTAGTAGCTATAGTGTCATCACAATAGGTCAAAACTAAGTCATCGCAATAGCAACCGTCACCATAGCTGTCTATCGTGATGACATGTCGTCACCATACGGTCCCAGATTAAAATTTTATTTTTTTCAGGTTTTTTACCTAAAATTTAATGTTTTGAACATAAATCAAATACACAACAATAAAAACTAAATATTAAGAATACCTAAAAGAAAATCAAACAATTCTAGTAATTACATAACAAACAAAACGAAAGTATTAAAGTAAACATGTCTTAAGTTTTACAACCCAAACAAATTAACTTCTTAATTGTCGTCGTTTTCATCATCTTCATCGTTATTGGTATTATACTTTTTTCTTTCAAATTCATTCATCCTTTCTTACATTTCACGCATTGTTACTTTAAAGCTTCTATTTCTTCATCCTGATGTGATGATGACTCGCTTGATGGTTCATAACGAGAGATATTTTTACTTTTCGTCCAACACCTCTCGTATGACCATGCATTTGTCCTAATGCAAGCTCTAAACATTCCATCTCTTTATGATCCTCTTAATAAAAGATATTTTTACTTTTTTTTAATTATTCCCTTGTCTTTATGATCCTCCTATTGAGATTATCATAACATATAAATTTTGCAGCTGGCTTATGATTATTAGCATGTCTTTTTGACATCATAACTATGAGATTTTTAGTGTGAGCTAAACTATGTTTAAAACCTTACAGTATCATTAATGGAATTCTCATAATTATGCACAAGACATAAGCTGCTTCCACTAACAATATTAGGCACATGAAATCAAAGAGATTAACAATACATCTATATTTATCATATATTAATGAACAAGGAAACACATATATAAATGACCATAAAACAATGGAAAAAGCTAGAAGTGACGACAATCTTTGTAGAAATATGTAGTATAGTTAAAAATAATATACAAGCTATCCCATACACAGTTCTCTATGGATGAGGTAGGGAAGGAATAGGAAACTCTTTGGGCAACTTAGGAATGGTGGGCTTAGGCTGTGGAACCTTTGGTACTTCGGGTTTCGGAATCTCTGGAATGGTGGCCTTTGGAAGCTCAGGAACATCAAGCTTTGGAACATCAGGCTTTGGAACCTCAGGAATTATAGGCTTTGGAACCTCTGGAAGAGATGGCTTTGGAAGATCAGGAACTTCAGGCTTTGGAAGCAAAGGGACCTCGGGCTTTGGAACTTCGGGTAGTGTAGGCTTGTGATTCTCGGGTAGTGTAGGCTTGTGATTCTCGGGTAGTGTAGGCTTGAGAATCTTAGGAATTGTAGGCTTGGGAATCTCTGGAAGTATTGGCTTTGGAACTTCAGGAAGTGTTGCCTTTGGAAGCGGAGAGACCTCAGGCTTTGGAACTTCGGGATATGTAGGCTTGGGAATCTCAGGAAGTGTTGGCTTTTGAAGCACAGGGACCTCGGGCTTTGGAATCTCAGGAAGTGTTGGCTTTGAAATCTCTGGAAGTATTGGCTTGGGAATCTCGGGAAGTGTAGGTTTTGGAATCTCTGGAATTGTCGGCTTGGGAATCTTAGAAAGTGTCGGCTTTGGAAGGTCTGGGACCTCCAAAAGGTTACGTGCCTCTGCAACGATTTTTCCACCACCGGTTGATACTAAAGTGATGGACAGTAGCATCATGAGAAGGGAATTGAGATTGTTAGGTGCCATTGATGTTGTAAAAGGAGGAGATTAGAGGGATATATAAGAAGCTAAGAAAGTATTTAAGTTGGCTAAGAGCATGTGTTAAATTGGTTTATATAGAGAGGTAGTATGAGGATAATAGTTGTAGGTAGATAAGTTGGTAAAAAATTATATAGAATTTCAGAATGTTAGCTCAACTTCTTTTCATCTGTACGGGTGAGTCACCTGAAGCGTGTTCAAAGAATGCACTTTTGTTTAACTATCAAGTGAGTTTAGTACAGTATCTATGACTTTTCCTAGTCAATTTAATGGAAAAAGAAAATATTTGCAATTCCTAAATTTCGTAATTATCATAACTGTTATTTTATTGTCGGTAAAAGTTAAATAGATAATAAGGTTCATTAATTAGATATCTTTTCTCATTACTTAATTAGTTTTAAGTCGTGAAGTTTGGTAGATATTGAATATTGATTACAGCCTAATAATATATGGTCTATATATGACTAGTTACGTTGTTCATAAATATTAAGAACGAGCAAAGTTACCCATGTTTTGTGGCTAGGCGTAAGATGACATTCATGTGCTACTACCAATGTTGGGCATTAACATATTCAAATAAATAATAGAAACACAGTCAAACAATATTAAGTCTCGCATATTATAGCATAATAATTTTAAAATGTAAAATAAACGAAAGACTCACGCATATCTCGAAGCCATATAATGACACTTACGTGATAAAAGACATGTTGCGACGCGTGTTCAAGCTTTGTTTCATGCATTTAAATCTTTACTAGTGGGTGTCCGCGCGCGTTGCAGCGCATAGGAAAATAAGGGCTTGTAACAAATAATTGGCGGAAACACGTTGTTGAAGTCCAAAAGTACGTGAATGCACTTGCGTTTGCCGCAAGGTACGAGTGTTCTTGCAATCGATCGCAATACAATTTGTGAAGAGTAAAGTTGTAATATCGCATGAGGGTGATGAAAGAAACAGTTGAACGGCTAGTGTTAAACCTAAAAAACAGTGACAGTAGTTACCCCGGTGTGATTTAGGCAGTATCGCTGGTACGTTAATCTATGTCAACCTTAAAATTATGTGAGCGGTCTTTTTGTTCACTTTGTTAACTTCACATTTAGATCCTTCGAATAGCCATTTGGATGTGTTCCATCACTTTTGGGGACCCGACCTTTAGTTCTCTTTTGTATCCACCCTTGCATATTTCAAAGCCCATAAAGTTTAGAATTCCATATGTAATGTAACTTCTAAGATAATCAGAGACGAGTTACTCAAGATCTTGTATATTTCAAAGCCCATAAAGTTTAGAATTCCATATGTAATATAACTTCTAAGATAATCAGAGACGAGTTACTCAAGACACAATTTGATTAAAGCATAAGAGACTATTGTAACCTAAATAACAAAAATACAATCTAGCTTATAAAATCAATCCTTATTCTTCTACAGGAACAAATAAATGAACACACCTTTTTTTCCTCATCTATTGTGTCTTTAAGGGTTTCAAAGACAAGCTATCACAAGTGTTGTTATAATCATATGGTGAAAAAGTACTACTGAAATCAAATAACATAAGGAGAAGATTTTAATGACAAACCATGGAGGAAAACAGGGAGCCACATAATCATATATACCTCTCGTTTCTTCTCCAATCTGAAAACATTTTACAAATAAATGCTCAGCTGGCAGCTTATATCCTTATTCTTTAACTGGAACAAATCAATGAATGTTTATCTTTGTAGCTTTTTCCTTGCTTTGCGTTTTACCCTGCAAGGTTTTTAGAAGATGCAACTGCTATAGTAAAGTTTCTACATGTAAGGATGCAATGAGTAACATGGCTAAGAGAAAGTATAATTAGGTATCTTGATGTGTAAATTTTATTTTGTGCAATAATACTAATATGTATGGCTAGCTCTGTGAAGTATTGCTACTGATGTCATTGCACATCTGCACCACCACCTTCTTCAGCAACTTGTTCATCAAGAAGTTCTCGCATTTCAACAACCCTACAAGTGTAGCAGTAACTAAGGAGTCTTAGTTTCAGACAAACATTGATCGTGAGTTCAATTAACTTAATAGAAGATATTTTAACTTTTGGGTAATCAAGAAAAAGCAATACGAGTTTCGTTGATTTTAGTGTCAAACTTTTAACAAAAAAGCCACAATATAGGATGTGAATATCTCCACAAGAAGTAAACTCTCTTCTTTTTTTCGGGGTGTGGGGGGAGGGAAGGAAAGTTTGAATATTAATAAATATAAAGATATAATAAGATAAATCGTAATAATATAAAGGTGCAAACGGAATTCTGCTTAGTGCACATCTTACAAGCTTACCTATCTCCTGGAGTGATAAACGCTTACGGCTTATCTTGAATCCAGATCAAGGTATAGAAACGAAACAATTCTTTTGCATACCCCATACAGGACTGAAAATAAATAGAAATAACAAAGCAATCCAAGCAAAGTCAAACAATTAGCAACTAAATTAATTTGGTCGACATACTTAATATTCCAGCTGGCAAGATTATTTTGGAAGTCTGCAGTTGCAATTACAAGGCCAGTAACATGATGAGAAGCCGATGATAACACATGAAAAATATATCAGATATGGTTCCATTATAACATACATCTTAGAATCAGTTCAGCCAACATAAAGAGTTTATGATTAGGTGCCCTAAATAAAAGATAACATTAAAACATAAGTGGGAACAAATTAGAAAACAGCTACCAAATGCAAGTACTGGACATGTATGATACCAAAAATTGATCAAGGTAACACATCAAGTATTGGACCGAATGCATACCCCAAAAAACGATACAAAAAAAATAATCAATAGATCTGCAGACCTAACCATGCATATTGTGGCATCATTAGTCACTTTGCTAAAGACTGCAAACAAAATGACATCATAAAAGAAAATTGCAGCCAACACAAACTTGAATCATGCACACTCCTAGTAATTTGAATACATAATTAACATAACAATAACACACATCTATGTTATTATAAAAATCCACAACAGATAGATTTTTAATTGCTTGTGTATGATTCTTGTATCGAAAATGATGACATTAAAAAATAATGAATGCAACGCTCGACGACCAGACCCATAAGATCTGAAGATGCTAAGGGTATGCAAGTAAAACCTTTGTTGATCTTAAGTTAAATTCTATCCATATATAGGAATGGTGAAGCATGATGAACGACTAAAGTGCAATTTGTGTTTATTGAAAAACTTAAAAACGCAATATAACTGATTTACTTAGACATGACAAATAATACATACCTAAGTAGGCTTGCGTACCTGCAACCCTGCACCCAAAAACAACAGTAATGAGGATTAAAAGCAGATGGGGCTGCAACGATATGCAAGTTAAAACAGCCTATGAACACCCATGTTGAGAAAATTTGTTCAAAAGTTACTTGTCTAAGTAAACCCCATCAACCAGTAAACTACAATTTGGGTTGAATGAATAACTACCAAATCTGATGTAACAGATGTACTTATAAATCAGAAACATTGCTTACCTAAATGGTCTTCTTTGCCACAATTCCTGTACCAAACAAAAGGGAAAAGTCATCATCGTTTCAAGCATATGGTTGTGCAACGATATGCCACAATCAAACAAATTCAACCACTCAGGTAACAATGGGGAAGATGTGAACTTGCCTAATTCACTTCCTATAATTTCAGTGAATTATGGTGTATAAAATGGTAGCCATTAGTTTGTACACTTGGCAGCCTGTTTGTGTAACAGAAAATGGTAAAAAGAATCATTTATAGAAAACTAACATATACATACAATATACCACATTCTTGTTACTTTTACAATGTAAACCAGTACATACAGAGGACATCAGTACATTACAAAAGATATGTCGTACGCATGTTAGGATCTGGAGTTTGTGTAACGGTTTGACCTGGCTAACAATTAATTTTCAGATTAATCATCCAACATGGTCGTTTATAATAAACCCAACCTATAATTTCATGTTAGCCATTGTTTCCTACACATGGCAGCCTTGAATAAAGGGCTGTAGCTTTTGATGTTCTATTATGAATCCAAACAAATACTTAGTGGAGAACCAAACATTGACCAAAAAGAATCCAAATTTAGATTAAGAAAACAAAAACTTCAAATTGAAACTAAAACAAAGTACACCATCATCAACAAAAAGAAAGACTAAATTAGCAGGAACCCTAATTCCAACTTACACCATGTGTAATTGTAGTATTGGTTCTATGTATGAACTGATTTGCCCAGCCATCTTTCATGTTTCCATCCAGAAAATTAGGGAGGAACAAATTTGGGTTACATATGAAATTAACAAAAACTAAATCAACCTAAACGGCAGGGATGAATAGCAGAGAAGAAGAGCATAATTCGGACCTAATAACTTATATGAAAGACATGTAACATTATATGTTAACCAGCTCATTTAAAGCATCATGCTACTCAGGGATTTTAGTCATATACATGTGGTGTAAATCGAATGGTGATTATGTTGATTATCCTACATTTATGCTTCTCTCGTGAGTTAATGATGTTAAAATGATTAACATTTTTCATTCTTGTTTGCAGGTTATTGACAAACTCTCTGTTAGAACCCCTGCTGGTGAACTGAATTTGAAATGCTGAAAGAAATAGCCAAAGAGGGTAAGATTGATTGGGACATAACAGAATCTGAAACGGAACTTCTCAAACCACCTGAAAAACTTATTATGCGTTTGAATATCTCTAAACATGTTTTCACATGACTATATATGTAATACTCACACCCACCCACTGATCAAATTAGTATCTTTTGATCAATATGGCTGTCAGTTTTTCTGCAGGACGCACCACCAACTTTTGTGAGTGCTTCTACCATGCCTATTAAGCCTCCATGTGAAGAGTTTGTTCAGACAAACAACGCATCATCACATGGGTACTCAGATAATGGCCAAAACATAATGCACTTTGACAACACAAAATCAGCTGCTGAAGCTGTTACCGAGTCAGCTAAAATGACAATAGGCGCTGCAGAAGCTGCTGCATACTTAGCCAGCAAAGACTCAAACCACACAACTCAACCACATGAACACGTAAAAGGTTCTGAAAATGCCAACAAACTCGACTAAATTTCTAGCTGCCCTGACATATTCTCGTGACAATAATAAGATAACCTACAATTTTAAACCCAAGTGAACTTGAATAAATACTCAGTCTCCATAGTGTAATGTTTGTTCTCTTTGAGACATTTTATCAAACACTTTCTGTGCAGGTTAACACATCCAAATTCAACAACTAAATTAAATGATGGTCATGCCCAAACACACAACCAACATGAGATCATTTAAACAAACAAAAACCCAAGCAACAATACATGTAACCATAAGTTAATCTAAGCGGACATCAAAACTAAATGTACCTGGACTCAATAGATATGGCCAGCTTTGACGTGGCTTTTTGTCGGTGTCTGGAGTGCAGTAAGCAAAATTTGATAAGACCAACCTCCAACTTCAGATTGACCACCTAAATTTCAAACATTAAGTCAAATTTCCAAAGATCTGTAATTTAAAAAGAAACTCTAAAGAATTCATCACAAAATAAAATTTAAAATTGATAAAGCCTAATTTGAACCATAAACCTTCTGAAAATTAGTCTCCACATCCTTCTCTTCTTTCACTTAAATAATATCGCAAAGATGACCTATGACATTCACCAAACTTATTTCATAAAAAAACCCAGAATCATATCAAATGAAGAACTAATTTTCAAAACATATCTACAATTCGCACAAAACCAACAACACAATCCGAATATTTGGGAAGAAATGAACCGATCGAACCTTGAAAAATCAAGAAATGTAGAACAGATCTACAATTCGCACAAAAACAACAAGAAGATCCGAATATTTGAGAAGAAATCAACTGATCAAACCTCGAAAAATCAATAAACGTTGGTAGGGAATGGAGACATTACCCTGAAATAAAGTGAGTAGAGGATATCTTCAAAGTTACCGTCCGATGAATCTGGGTTTTTTGGATTTCTAAATACACCGAGAAGGCCATTTACTCCTTCAACTGAAGCCACAACAATCAATGGTATTGAATGTGAGAGCATGGAACGGCGGAGGTACGGTGTAACGCCCATCGACGGGGACGATGCCCAGCTGAGGGGGCGCGTCTTACAGGACTGACTGAAATTACAACTCTGCCCATTCTTTATGCATTATAAAGGAGTAGAGATATATAAAGGTATTTTATCACTTTATAAACAAAACCAAATTAATTCTTAACAATGAGTTTAAGTATAGAAATGTAAAAAGTGAATAAACTTTTTGATGTCTTCAACTCTTAAGAGAGAATTATATATATATATATATATATATATATATATAATATATATATATATATATATAGGATCAGGATCATTACAGAACCATTTTTTATTTTCAGAACCAAAAGAACCATTGATTTACATAAATGTAAATTATAATCATTGATTTACATAAATGTAAATTATAAACCATTGATTTATATAGATGTAAGTAAAAACATGGTGATATTTAGTTGTTTTTTGTAGTCTATTGTTTATGTCTGATATACACATATGTAAAACAGGTCAAGTATTACCAGACTTAATATATATTATGTAAATCAATGGTTCTGTAGTTCTGAAAATAAAAAGTGGGTCTGTAATGATCCTAACCATACATACATACATACATACATACATATATATATATATATATATATATATATATATATATACATGCACATATACATACTTTAAATGGTGTGTGTTTTATGACCTTATACTGTATGCATTTGAAGTTGTATATACATATAACTAATGTTCTTCATCTACTTGTATCATATGACAAATTATACAAATGAATCATTTTGAGTTTATCATATCTGTCAATGAGACCACATTTTTTCATTAATTCGCTTTTACATTAATTCAAGTAGTCTGAAAGAATTTGATTGGTTGCACTAATATAACACAAAGGAATGATGTCAATTTGAGTGGCCAAATTTTTTTTATTGGCTTTGACATTAATTCAAGTATTTTCATGAGTTGCACTAACATGATACAAAGAAATTTATGTAAATGATAGTGGCCACAATTGGCCTTGATAATAATTCGAGGGTTTTGAAGGATATGATTGGTTGCATCAAGTTGGAAAAGAGACGGTGGTGAGTCACAGCCATTGACATTAATTAAGTCGAGGGTGAGTTTTGACATTCAACAAAGTTTAAGAGGGAGATGTGGTTGTTGGCAATTGCCACCGACACTTCTAATGAATGTATATACAATTAATATTTCTAGTATAGGGGAATTAATAAAAATAGCGTATCTAGTGTTTAACTTAGTTTTTACTTTCCGCGGGAACGGAAGGTACACATAAGTTTTAGTTCTTATAACCTAGAATAATATTATGATAAGTGTTTATAGCGAGCACAATATATAAACAAACAAGAATTAAACATTAATAGGTGTTTGGTTTTGGAAGCTGAGTATAGGGGTTTTCACGGTCTAGTTTTGACGGTTCTTAGCTAACCTTGAGTCAAATCATTAGTGATGGTTTTTGATGATCAAAAACTTAATCCGAATAGTTGAAATTAAAAACCAAACCAAATCAAATCGAACCCATTTTGTAGAAAGAAAACATGAAAACATGCCGAGGGTAAAGAAAATAAAAAGCTTTCATAGTTTATTCATAAAAAAAATTATGGGGCGAAAATTTGTAGGAGTCTTTGAGTATTACTATATACTATTTTTTTCGATCCCGTTCGAGTTCGGTCGGGTTGATTCGTAACAAAGATTCAAAATTTGTATTTTAAAATTCATAAATCATAAGTTATAACTAAATATTTGGATTTTATAATTTTTAAAATCCTAGTCCATATTTCCATGATCCTAATTAATCAAATAATCACCTACACAGCAAAAGTAACAATATAAAACACTAAAACTCTCAAAACTATCTCAATGCAGGGACCGGGGAGTGGTGATCGGAAAATTGGCTGTCAGTAGTGGCGCCATGGTGATCGCAATTAGCTTTTAAATTAGGTTGGGTCTTTGTCAAATATTAGGTTTGAAACTTAAAAAATTAACATTTAAAAACTAAGGGGCACTGGGGGAACAACGATTTTAAACTTTTTCATGAGGCGATCGGGCGATCGGGATGCGTATATATAACACTAAAATATATTGTTTACTGCGGGTGTGGCTGCCTCCTAATATATCTCACACATGCATAGGTCGATCCGCCTTTGCATGGGTATGATAAAAACATTTGAAACAAATACTTCAACTTAACCCTTCTGGTCATCCTCCATTCCATATATATGCATCATGAATGTTTAAATAGTGGAACTTCAAAGTCACATGTAGATCTCCTCCATCAATCCTTCAACCCTTGTGGTCATCCTGCCTCTCGCATATCATCTGCTCATTATAATAATTAAATCTTCAAACATTCTATTTCAGTATCTTAAAACGCTCATATCATCATCTCTGTTAGGGTTTCATCTTTGAATTCATCTTGATGAAACCATATTTTAGATTTTTTTTATTAAGTCTATCACTTTAGTGACCTAATTAAGTTCAGTTTTTGTTGTATCGACGATATATATTCTTGTTTGTTTGTGTTATTCTTCTTGTTTGATTCTTGGTGTAAATATATATGAGTTGGGTTTAATAAAAACTGGAATTAATTAAATTTTATTGTCCCTAAGGTGATAGTTTGATGCAAAAGGTGAATTCCCCAACTAAATGGTTCTGCGTTCAAATCCTGCGTTGTGCAAGTTTGGTCTATATTTTCCTGGAAATAGGAAAATGCTGTTAAAAATAAAATAAAATTTCTTGGTAGGTTGTTAGTTAAAGATATACTATGACATGTAAATAAGAAGATGTTATGGGTTCAAGTTTTACTCTTAGCAAAATGCTCAAAGTTGAATTAGGAGGTTTTCTTAGCAATGAGTTTCCTCCTGGGGGGTTGATCTCGAAAACAAAAATATATATATATGGGTGCATATATAGACCTTAGTAAATGCTTGAAATATTCTGGTTCTATAATTTAAATATGTTATTTGATACTATATTGTTTCAAGCGTTTCAAACTTTAAGAGCTCATAAATGTTATTCTCGTTATCATGCACAACACATAAGTTGCTTCCACCAATAATAATACTTTAATAAAGTGAAAATATTAGCAATACATCAAATCATATAATAATGAAGTAGGAAACATATATATAAATCACCATACAATCAAACAATGAAAAATTAAGTGGGAATTAGCAACAATATTTGTACTAGTAGTAAAATGAAAACTAAACGAGCCATCACAAAGTACTTCTCTATGAAGAAGGAATAGAAAATCAACGCATGAACGGTCGGCTAAGGCAGGTGATGGACTTCACCTCTAGGACTTAAGGTTTTGAAATCTCGGGAATGGTGTGCTTTGGAAGTTCATGAATTTTAGGCTTTGGAATCTCTGGAAGTGTTGGTTTTGAAAGCTCGGGAACTTTAGGCTTTGGAAGCACAGGGACCTCGGGCTTGGGAACCTCGGGTAATGTAGGCTTGGGAATCTCTGGAAGTGTTGGCTTTGGAAGCTCAAGAACTTCAGGCTTTGAAAGCACAGGGACCTCGGGCTTAGGAACCACTAGTAGTGTAGGCTTGGGAATCTCTGGAAGTGTAGGCTTGGAAATCTCTGGAAGTGTTGGCTTTAGAATCTCTAGAAATATTGGCTTTGGAATCTTGGGAAGGGTAGGCTTTGCAATCTCAGTAGTTGTCTTTTGAAGTATAGGAACATCATGCTTTGGAACCTCGGGAAGTTTAGGCATGGGAATCTCGGGAAGCGTAGGCTTTGGAATCTCTTGAAGTGTTGCCTTTGGAAGCACAGGGACCTCAGGTTTTGGAACCTCAGGAAGTGTAGGCTTTGGAATCTCTGAAAACGTTGGCTTAGGAATCTCGGAAAGTATTGGTTTTGGAATCTCTGGAAACGTTGGTTAGGAATCTCGGGCAGTGTAGGTTTTGGAATCTCAGGAAGTGTCGGCTTTGGGATCTCAGGAAGTGTCGGCTTTGGGATCTCGGGAAGTGTCGGCTTCGGAAGCTCTAGGACCTCTAAAAGATTACGTGCCTTTGCAGCGATTTTTCCACCACCGGTTGATACTAAAGTGATGGACAATAGCATCATGAGGAAGGAATTGAGGTCGTAAGGTGCCATTGATGTTGTAAAAGGAGGAGATTAGAGGGATATATAGGTAGCTAAGAAGGTATTTTAAGTTGGCTAAGAAGCGTTTGTTATATTGGTTTATATAGAGGAGGTGGTATGTGGATAATGGTGATAGGTAGATAAATTGATAGAAAATGTATAGAAATTCGAAGTGTTAGTTCAACTTCTCATCTGTACATGGTGGATAATAATTTGTATAACCTAGATGTCAAGTATAATTTGTTTTATTATTAATAATTTGTAACTTTTATTTTTTGAATTATTAATAAAACAATGTTTCTAATTTCTTATTAACAATGTGGTGTGTTCAAACGTTTAAAAAAAAGTAATCCCCCCATACAAATTAGGTTCAACGGATTAATTTTTGGGTTGCAAGATGGCATCAACTCATTGATAACTACGTTCAAAGGATTCAAATCATGGTGCTCCCATCACCTTTTTGTGCACACATGCAAAGGTATTTTAATTTTCTTGTGTTGCCAACATCTAGATATTAAACTCCAGGGCACACACATATATGCCTTGTTTAGGTATTTCTTTTAATACATAATAAATCATCTATTTTAATTAATTATAGTGTGTAATAAAATAGGTTGTTGATAGGGTTGTAGGATGTAGTATAAAGTATCTCTGGTACCGGTATTTAGGACTAAGCTTTGTAACATTTGTAAACACTTGAGAGCAATATCTATTATTTTTAAAAACCAATTACTTGTGTTTTTTACTTGTGTTTTTTACTTGTGTTCATTGTTTCATTTAGCCGATTCCCTATTTGATCTGTTAACTGCTCTAGTCTCTTTAATCTTATGAAAGTGTTATATTGATCCCCTATAACGGTCCTACAATTTAGGTAGACACTTTGCAACAATTTTGGACCTTGTAATTCTAGTTTTCCTGCTTCTTTTTCATATTAAATAATTATATTAACTAGTAATGATTAATTTAATTATTTTAGATTAAAAATTAATTTTAATAAATTACAAAAATATCTTTTTAGAATGTAGTTTCTACAAAAATATTCTTTTATTAAATAATTTTTTTCTAAAACATCAAACCTTTTTTTAAAATGAAATATTTTAAAATTTGTGTTTTTAGAAAATAAAATTTGTATAAATTAAAACTCAGAATTAAAATAAGTAAAATTTTAAAATGTCACTTATTAATACGACTTGTTATGGAAAAATGTTATTTTTTTAAACAAAAAAAAGTTAAAATAAAATAGTATTATTATTTTATTACCTATATAGACATATAGTCCTTACTTATAGGTAATTCTAATTATTTTTTATCTCAAATATTTTTTTATAATTAATAAATTTCAGTTAATAACTATTTAATATTTTATTTATTCAATATGTATAATACATGATATTAACCTACTCTACATTAATAAGAGAGGGCCGGCCAAATCCACACACATAGCAAACAATGAGGAGTAAGTTGATGATTAACCGTAATGCAAACGGTAATTGGAAGATAAAAGAATAGAATTTTAAGTCTAGGAAGAATTTTTTGTGGGTAATCCAAATCATATAGTAAAGATACTATGAGAACGTAAGGTATTACAACGTACATTCATTACTATTACAATCAATTATCACCCTTAAATAGATGGTCAAATAGAGGTGATTAACAAATTATCATAGAGTTATTTGAAATGTATGGTGTTATAACGACCTACATCTTGGGTTAAGTGGTTGTGTTAATTTATATGTTTATTTCCAATTCAATGTCAAATGTGATTAAACAAGCATGTTCCGAACTTCTGATTGATTTGTATTTTATTTTGTTCAGAGTGTTTTAGGGCTTTTAGGAGCTACGTTTGTTAGTATAGTAAGGTTGATACAACATGTGACTCAGATCGAACCGGTCGGTCAGACGAGGATTGGAGGGGCCTCTGATCCAATCCTCCACAATTCGTTTTGTAGCCAAGAAACCGGTTCAGTGGTCAGACCGAGAACCAAAAACCGGGCCGGACATGATTTTTTATATTTTTTATTTTTGAATTTTTTTTGAATTTAATAGGTATAGCAAGTGGGTCGGACGATGAATTGGAATTTTAGACAATAACCTAGCTAGTGTTGAACAGGTTAACTATAAAATACACAAAAATACGTATATTGAATTATATATGTAACTATATATATACAAGTATAATTTTGACGTCATCTCGTTGTAAAAGTTGGTCCAACCAGTAAGACGACCGATTCGCATCCGATCTAGTTCCGAACACATTGGATGCAACTGATGTGGTTTTTAAGGCAGATTGGACTCATTAATGCAAGTTGGTTTTAAGTACTTGACCTCCCATTTTCTAAAGAAAGCAACCTTGGGCATGTATATATTAGTGGGTGCATATATATATATATATATATAGACCTTAGTAAATGCTTAAAGTTATTGGTTCTACAATAAAAATTAGTTACTATTATTTGATACTACATTTTTACAAGAGTTTAAAACTTTAAAAGCTCATGAATGGTATTCTCGTGATCATGCGCAAACACATATATAGCATAAGTTGCTTCCACCAACAAAAATACTTGCATGAAGTCGAAAGATTAGCAATACATCAAATCATATAATAATGGGGTAGGAAACATATATATAAATCACCATACAATCAAACAATGGAAAAGTAGGAAATAATGACAATATTGCGTACTACTAGTATAGTGAAAAATAAACAAGCCATCACAAAAGCAATTCTCTATGGAGAAGAAATAGTAAAGTCAACTCATGAATGGTGGGTTTACGTAGGTCATGCACTTCAGGAACCCTTGTTTATGGTTTTGGAATCTCGGGAATGGTGGGCTTTGGAAGCTCAGGAACTTTAGGCTTTGGAATCTCTGGAAGTGTTGGCTTTGGAACCTCAGGAACCTCAGGCTTTGGAAGCACAGGGACCACGGGCTTTGGAACTTCGGGTAATGTAGGCTTAGGAATCTCGGGTAGTTTAGGCTTTGGAACCTCAGGTAGTGTAGGCTTAGGAATCTCAGGTAGTGTTGGCTTTGGACCCTCAGGTAGTTTAGGCTTTGGAATCTCTGGAAGTGTTGGCTTTGCAATCTCGGGAGGTGTTGTCTTTTGAAGCACAGGAACCTCAAGCTTTGGAACCTCGGGAAGCTTAGGCTTGGGAATCTCGGGAAGGGTAGGCTTTGGAATCTCTGGAAGTGTTGGCTTTGGAAGAACTGGGACCTCAGGTTTTGGAACCTCAGGAAGTGTAGGCTTTGAAACCTCTGGAAATGTTGGTTTTGGAATCTCAGGAAATGTAGGCTTCGGAATCTCTGGAAGTATAGGCTTTGGGATCTCGGGAAGTGTAGGTTTTGGGATCTCGGGAAGTGTAGGCTTTGGAATCTCCGGAAGTGTGGGCTTCGGAATCTCCGGAAGCGTTGGCTTTGGGATCTCAGGAAGTGTCGGCTTCGGAATCTCTGGAAGTGTCGGCTTGGGAAGCTCTGGGACCTCCAAAAGGTTACGTGCCTCTGCAACGATTTTTCCACCACCGATTGATACTAAAGTGATGGACAGTAGCATCATGATGAAGGAATTGAGGTTGTAAGGTGCCATTGATGTTGTAGAAGGAGAATATTAGAGGAATAAGAAGCTGAGAAAGTATTTGAAGATGGCTAGGAAGCATGTGTTAATTTGGTTTATATAGAGAAAGGTGGTATGAGGGTAATGGTGATAGGTGGATAAGTTGGTAGAAATTGTTTAGAAAATGGAAATGGTAGCTCAACTTCTCATCTGTACTATGTGGATTGCCTCAAGTGGGTTGGAAAAAGAATACGTATTTGTATATTTTATAAGGCTAGCTTTAGTATGGTATATGTGACTTTTGTTAGTCACTTTAATAAAATTAAGATTAAATGCTTCTTATATATCGTAAGCGCGCAATATAAAAGGATATCTTGTTGTTGGTAAAAGTGAAATAAATGATAGGCTCACCTGAGTTCTAATTTATTAAAGATATATGGTTTGTAGCAAATTTTAACAATTGTTATTTCTCTTTGGTAGAACTTTTATATAATATATTTGATTTATATGTGTTTCAGTTTGTTTAGACTTTGAATGATATTTACTTATCTGTAAGTATACATGTCAACGTGTTTAAAATTTAAAATCTACCTTGATGCTTTAAGCAAAAATAACATTATAACTAACAACAAATAATATTTAAACTTAAATGATAATTTGTTACAACACAAAGGATATATAACGTATGGCACATCCAATTGGAATTACAACACGGATCTCAAATCATTCTTCTCTAAACAAGCAAATCAACTAACATAATTTCCCATCTAAAGGTCAGTTATATACTAAGAATACTAAGATGATCAAATTCTTAGTGTTTCTTCATTTTTTACTTAGATTTGAACTGTTATCATCGATTTCATCCTTGTAGACAAGCTAGTACGAACAAATGAGTATCGCCGACATATTATTACCAAAGGATAAAGTTGTGAACTACTAACGCAATCCACCAAAATCTAGTTTTTCAATTTTTATAATTTTTTTTATTTTATTTATTTATTTTATGTTTTGCAATATCGTGGAATATGTCGGAATCCCTCGGTAACTTAAAATTAACAATACTCATGCCTAGGATTTTGTAAAGGGAAAATTTATAAAATAAACATTTGATCAAATTTACCAATATAACTATTAAAAAATAAATTTACAAAAACAACCAATAAAAACGAGCCACGTGTCTATTTCTCGTCACGTGGACGAGAAAAATCCATAATCCCTCGCTGGAAAGATGATTGTGCGAGTAATTTACATAATCCCTCGCTGACGTAGCAAAATTTCAATGGTCCCTCGCTGATATGACCCATTCCTCGCTGACTGGGCGAGGAAAAGGCGAGACTGGGCGAGGAAAAGGCGAGGAATCAGGGGTTTTCCTCGCCTGTAATTACCAAAATGTTACTCCTCGCTTAAAATTTTTATTTTTGTTTAATATAAAATTTTAAAAAATAGTATTTACCAAAAATTAAAAATCATTAGTTTTGTTATTATTTTTTATTTATTTTTTTCTAAATACTTAAATTTTTTATTTAAATTAGTTTTCCCCTATATATTACAAGCTTTCTTCTTAACAAACTTATTAAATTTTAATTTTTTACTTTATTCATCTTACTAGTTTAGAATTACGTTTTTAACACGGGATGAATTAAAATGTTAAATTCATAGTTAATATTTAATATTTAAAAATTCTAAAATAGTTATTTAAATAATATATGATTCGGGGATTACGTATACTCAACTATTTTAAGTAATAACAATATTTTTTAAACTTTCATCTTTAAAAAACTTAAAAAAATGCAGTTTTTTAAACAAAAGTTTTTTAAAGTTTATTTTAAAGAACTTTTTTAAATTTATATCTTTAAATCAGGGGTAAATACTTTTTTTAAATTTGTATTAGAAAAAATAAAAATTCTAAGCGAGGAATGACAATTTTGGTAATTATGCGCGAGGAAAACCCCTGATTCATCGCCCAATCAGCGAGAAATGAGTCATGTCAGCGAGGAACCACTGATATTCTGTCACGTCAGCGAGGGGTTATGGATTTTCCTCTCCTACACGGCGAGGAATGGACACGTGGCTTGTTTTTATTGGTTGTTTTTTTAATTTATTTTTAAATGATTATATTGGTAATTTAATTTGATCGAATGTTCATGTTGATAATTTTTTCTTTTGAAAATGTGACAACCCGAAAATTTTCATGATTTAATATAATTTTTATGTGAATTTATAGTTTATTTTTATATTTTTATTATTATTTAATGATAATATTAATAAAAATAAAAATAATAACAATAATAATAATAATATTATTATTATTAAAAAAATAATGTTAATAATGAAAATAATAATAACAAAAAAATATTATTATTTACAAAATTAATTTAATTAATTAAATAAGTCCAGGGACTAATTCTGTAATTTTAAAAAACTGTTTTAAAAGGTTTAAAACATAAAATAATAAAAGGTGTAAAGTTGAGGGGGCCATTTTGTAAATATTTTCAAAAACCCAACCCCCGCCGTCGACCCCTTTCTCCGGCCACCTTCTCCGGCCGTACTCCGGCAACCGCAAACCACCAAAAATACGCGTTTTTAATCCAATTAAATGCTACCAACCCATTCGAAAACAAGATTCGAACTAAACACCACAACAATCAAACAAATTTGAGTGCGATCGATCCAACCGATCCACGTTTTCTTGTCGGCCTCTTTACAGCTTCAAATCGCACCAAAAGCTAAACAATAATCGAATTAACCTCACCTACTCAATGTTATAAATAATCCTAATCGGTCTACGCATTCAATTGTACCATAAAACACACAAACATCTCCATTCGATTCCTTCCTGTACCGCGGACCTGCAACTAGTCGAACATCATCATCAAAGCCTCAAACCTCGAAATTTTCAGAGAGCTTTTGATCATTAATGTCACTGGAAACTTCCTGTAAGGTTAATTCGAATAACATCATCGTTTGAGTACCAAATCAGTGCCACATTGATCGCGACCTGTTCTTCGGTTGTTCGCGACATTCTGAATAACGAAACAGGTAATTGAATATAGAAACAAACTCGTTTTGATTCAGGGATTAAAATCCTTATGTTTAATTTCATTATCATGATAATTTGGGTGTTCCATTCGATTGATTTCAGGAACTAGTGTTCTTGATTTGGGGGAAACTGGGTTTAAGTGTTTAAAAGAAATTCAAATCAGGCTCTTGTGCGATTAGAGCCTTTGGCTCACTGGTTTGTGCGCGGGATTATGGGGAGGAGGTCACGGGTTCGAACCCGGCCACCTCCCATTATATTTTTGTAATGCATTTTAAGCATTTTAAAAATACATAAAAATTACCAAAAATTATAAAAATAATTTTTAAGAACTGCTTTTATTTTAAATACCCTTAAATGATTTTCTGTAATTTATTTATTTAAAAACACCTTAAAATAAATTTATAAAATAATATTTCAAAATATAACCATTTTTTATAAAATAGACTTTAAATGATGATTTAAAGTATTAATCCATTAATTGGACACCATATTATTTTTAATTAATGATAAATCATAATAATTGTAGAAATTTAATTATTTAAAAACCTTAATTATTTATGTAAATAATTATTACATATGTTATAAATTATTATCCATATAAAAGTGGATTTTTAATAATAAATTAAACCATCAAATTATTAATGGACATGATATTATTTATGGATTAATCCTAATAATATAAATACAAATTAGATTTTATAAATTTAAATATTTATAAAATCTTACAAAAATTAAATATAACCTTACATGTTTAAATAACGTCTATAATTTAATTAGAATATAATGATATGTTAAAATCATTATTAAGCTAATTAAATTTTATATAAATCATTAATTATTAAATAATTAAATGATTTAATGTTTATAACAAATCCCAGAAAACCAAACCCTAGATCAATTGAACGCCAGGTTCAAGATCTAACTTATTTAGGTTTTGGATTTAAATCTGTTTGCTTACGTGAAATATAATTCCTTAGAAGGAATTTACTAGCTTGTCAACACCACACACGAACTGAGGTGAGTTCATAACTATTCCCCTTTTTAATCATTTAAATGTTTTGGGGCTGGAATACATGTTGTAATTGAAATTACAAATTATTTTTGTGTATTATGTTAAATAATAATTTGATCACATTTATGATTACATATGGTTATTATGAAAATCCGTCTCTGTAAACTGGACTATAAATAAGCAGGGATCTTTTGGATAGTACTATCGGGGAGTGACTTACCCCCACAAAGGTATGGACATGTGATCCATATCAGATGCACAAAGATCTTATTGTCATTTGGGATGACTGTTTCTGTAGTGAGAAGGCAGATGCGCACTTTATATAGTTTGCATTATAGTTCTAATTACAACCCATATGAGGATAAATGTAAAGGAGGATTTGCTCCCTCTGATTTGAAATTATTATGAAAATATAATATACACATGAAAAGAATATTAAACTATGGTACATGGACAAATCCTATGTGAAGGACTTGTTGGGCTTGTACATAGTGGGTATGTGGGATAGCGGGTTCACCTTAATAAAAAGGGTTCTGACAGGCTATTCATATACCGGTGAGTAAATTAAACTCACACTTTTACAGTAAATCCTAATTGAGGATAATTGATGATTTATCATTATGTTTTACTTACCTATGAACTCACCAACCCTGTGTTGACACTTGATTTACATGTATTCTCAGGTATCTACTAGGAGCTTATGGATATGCACGTAGGATCATATAAGAGCTCAAGATACCTATTGATTATTATCTGAAATATGATTAAGACATGTTGTCATGAAACAATCTATATTTACTTCCGCTACGCATAATATTACTCTGAACATTATTGTAATGATTATCTAAAAACTATCATATAGATATTTGCATCTCTGTGTAACTACTGTGTTCGATCCTGTTTGTTCACCCCTCCGTGATAGATTCATGACCCGGAATTTGAGGGTGTGACAGAAAATATATTCTTGCTCAACGATTTGGAAAGAGTTCTCCAACAATATGATGCAAAGATATTTTCTTTGGTACAAAAATAGATCGTTGCGGATATAAAATAGTTGGGTTTTCTTTTGTACAAAAATAGATCTAAGCTAGGGGTAGTGGATTGGAATAGATGGCGGATTTTTGATGTAACGTGATTATGTATTGTGTTTTTGGCTTTCGGCGTCTATCTCCGTTTTGATGATAGTCGTCGTTGGTCGTTGTTTTTATAAAAGTCTATTTAAAAAAAAAACAATAGGATGCAAGTATTTGTTGGTACATTTGAGGATAAGACTTCTAAATAGATTCCTGCCTTGCCTTTTTGTAATTTGTCGGTGTTGTCAATTCACCCATGGACAGTTTGTCGGCAATCTGTTGGCAAATATGTTTATAAAAAGCAATTAAACCAACGGTTAAGCCATAGAACTTTCTACAGAGAGCCAATGTGGTAAACATCATGTCTCTCAAGCTTAAAAATGATAATCTTCCAAGATATTGTCTCTTTTACTCCCGATTGGTCGCCCATTCAAGAACTCTGGTTTTGTTTTCACCCAACGAGTTAGGGGCTGTTTGGTAGCCTTTTAATGGTTTCATTAAGAGGCTGCCTCTTAATGATTTCATTAAGAGACTGCCTCTGAACCGTTAAAAGGCTTATGTGTTTGTTTCAAAAAAAAGGAGGCTCTTAACTGAACCATTCAGTGCTAAATGGTTCAGATATAAAATGTTGCTGAATGGAGTTTGGGACACAAATACCCTCACAAGTCACAAAACCCAACCCCGTCACCATCTCCCGTCTTCACTCCCCCATACCCTTCGACCCACTGCCGTCGGACCTCCGACACACGTCCGCCGTCATCCGCCGTTCATCCGCCCCAGCACACCTCCTGTCGCCGGTCATCCGCCCCAGCACACCTCCGGTCGCCGGTCATCCGCCCCAGCACACCTCCGGTCGCCGGTCGTGAGCCCCGCAGAACCCTCGCCAACCCCCGACCACAGAACCCCCGATACCCTCTTATTAGAAAGGCTTTGTTCTCCTACTCAACCTATATGAGACTTACATCTAGGTCTCACTAAAAGACTTATTAAAATGCGAATATATAAGCAAGGCGTTGGAAACCTATCGACACAATTTACTGACATATTACAAAGTCCGTTGGTAATAGCCACATATTTTCCACCGAGAATTCAAGGACTTAACAACGAATTTATAATGTTGATATAAAAAATAATAACGATAACCGCGGCGATAACCGCGGCGATAACCGCGGCGATAACCGCGGCGATAACCGCGGCGATAACCGCGGCGATAACCGCGGCGATAACCGCGGCGATAAC
Source organism: Flaveria linearis (assembly GCA_024085815.1). Taxonomy (NCBI): domain Eukaryota; kingdom Viridiplantae; phylum Streptophyta; class Magnoliopsida; order Asterales; family Asteraceae; genus Flaveria; species Flaveria linearis. The sequence goes on along the minus strand of CM044004.1, from coordinate 71,762,670 downwards.
CGCGGCGATAACCGCGGCGATAACCGCGGCGATAACCGCGGCGATAACCGCGGCGATAACCGCGGCGATAACCGCGGCGATAACCGCGGCGATAACCGCGGCGATAACCGCGGCGATAACCGCGGCGATAACCGCGGCGATAACCGCGGCGATAACCGCGGCGATAACCGCGGCGATAACCGCGGCGATAACCGCGGCGATAACCGCGGCGATAACCGCGGCGATAACCGCGGCGATAACCGCGGCGATAACCGCGGCGATAACGGCGGCGATAACGGCGGCGATAACGGCGGCGATAACGGCGGCGATAACGGCGGCGATAACGGCGGCGATAACGGCGGCGATAACGGCGGCGATAACGGCGGCGATAACGGCGGCGATAACGGCGGCGATAACGGCGGCGATAACGGCGGCGATAACGGCGGCGATAACGGCGGCGATAACGGCGGCGATAACGGCGGCGATAACGGCGGCGATAACGGCGGCGATAACGGCGGCGATAACGGCGGCGATAACGGCGTCGATAACGGCGTCGATAACGGCGTCGATAACGGCGTCGATAACGGCGTCGATAACGGCGTCGATAACGGCGTCGATAACGGCGTCGATAACGGCGTCGATAACGGCGTCGATAACGGCGTCGATAACGGCGACGATAACGGCGACGATAACGGCGACGATAACGGCGTCGATAACGGCGTCGATAACGGCGTCGATAACGGCGTCGATAACGGCGTCGATAACGGCGTCGATAACGGCGTCGATAACGGCGTCGATAACGGCGTCGATAACGGCGTCGATAACGGCGTCGATAACGGCGTCGATAACGGCGTCGATAACGGCGTCGATAACGGCGTCGATAACGGCGTCGATAACGGCGTCGATAACGGCGTCGATAACGGCGTCGATAACGGCGTCGATAACGGCGTCGATAACGGCGACGATAACGGCGACGATAACGGCGACGATAACGGCGACGATAACGGCGTCGATAACGGCGTCGATAACGGCGTCGATAACGGCGTCGATAACGGCGTCGATAACGGCGTCGATAACGGCGTCGATAACGGCGTCGATAACGGCGTCGATAACGGCGTCGATAACGGCGTCGATAACGGCGTCGATAACGGCGTCGATAACGGCGTCGATAACGGCGTCGATAACGGCGTCGATAACGGCGTCGATAACGGCGTCGATAACGGCGTCGATAACGGCGTCGATAACGGCGTCGATAACGGCGTCGATAACGGCGTCGATAACGGCGTCGATAACGGCGTCGATAACGGCGTCGATAACGGCGTCGATAACGGCGTCGATAACGGGCGTCGATAAGGGCGTCGAGAAGGGCGTCGAGAAGGGCGTCGAGAAGGGCGTCGAGAAGGGCGTCGAGAAGGGCGTCGAGAAGGGCGTCGAGAAGGGCGTCGAGAAGGGCGTCGAGAAGGGCGTCGAGAAGGGCGTCGAGAAGGGCGTCGAGAAGGGCGTCGAGAAGGGCGTCGAGAAGGGCGTCGAGAAGGGCGTCGAGAAGGGCGTCGAGAAGGGCGTCGAGAAGGGCGTCGAGAAGGCGTCGAGAAGGGTGTCGAGAAGGGCGTCGAGAAGGGCGTCGAGAAGGGCGTCGAGAAGGGCGTCGAGAAGGGCGTCGACTGTTGGACCAAAAGAACCAATGAGCCAAGATCAGGAAAACCTCTAAGTCCCACATGACATCACAACAACAGCTGAAGACTCCCATCAGCTGTTCTGACAAAGTCTGAAGAATCAACAGCTGAAGTTCAAAGAATCGAAGTACAACAGCTGAAGATCCCAAAGTACTGAAGACAAGTACTGAAGTCTAAAGTACTGATAAACACAAGTACTGAAGACTTCAAGTACTGAAGACAAGTGCTGAAGATCAAAGTCTGAAGAACTGAAGAACTGATGAACAACTGCTGATGCACAAAGTCTGAAGACAACGACTGAAGACATCAGCTGATGACAACTACTGAAGTCATCAGCTGATGAAACATCTGAAGACCAAAGTCTGAAGACCAAGTGCTGAAGTTTCAGAGTTTGTCACAACAGCTGAAGAAGTCTTCTTCAGTTGTTGTGATGGTTTTTCCTTTTCAGTAGTTTATTTCATTTCAGTAGTTGTACAACAACTGAAGAGCATATTCTTCAGTTGTTATAGTATCAGTAGTTATAAACGACTGAAGAGTTTGTTCTTCAGTCGTTGTAGGATTTCAGTAGTTTACTTTTGTCAGCACTTAGGAACTTTTGTAAGAAGATGTCAGCTGTTGACATCTTCAGTAGTTTTATGTTTTGTCAGTTGTAATTTGAATATTCAGTGATGTCAGAAAAAGGACATCATGCCCATCCTTTTGCCGCCTATAAAAGGATGGGTAACCATACTGTTTTAATTGCCGAAACGTGCGAACCAATAGAACATTTATTGTTTTGCAGAAACTCTTCTCTCTATGTTCATGCTTTAATTTGAAATATCTTTTATGTTCTTGCTTTAATTGCTAATTAATGAGCTAAATCCGCTGCAAACATAATCTAATTGATCAACGAGAGAGGCTGAGATCCTGTCAAATGGTATCAGAGCAGGTTAATCATTGATCGATCTTACCATTGATCGATCTTACCATTGATCATTTGAAACTGCTCTTTTGATCTCTCAGTTTGATCGAATTAGCAATTTGCAAGAGTTAGTCATAGAGAGTGAGTTTCTGCTGTTTTCGGCCAAAATCTTGAGGTCTTTTGATGGTTTTGAGTCACGATTGTCGTGTTTAAACTTGTTCTTGACCAAACCCTGAGATGACAACACCAACCAATGATCCTCACAATACTGGTTCCGCAACCAAGCCTCCGATGCTGGTTAGGAACGAGTATAACATATGGCAAAGACGTATGCTGCACCACTTGGCTGTCAACAGTGCTGGTTGTTGGAAGTCAGTGGTGCGTGGGCCATACAAGCCTATGGTGAACGTCCCGGAATCTAATGAACAGGTTGCGAAGAAACCTGAACAGTATTCGGACGAAGATCTAAAGCTGTTTGAAATTGATGCTAGAGCCCATGGAATTTTAGTCATGGCCATTCCAAACGAGATATATTCAGGGCTCTTGCATCATGAGTCTGCTCATGACCTATGGGTTGCTCTAAAGGAACAATTTGGAGGAACTGATTCGGTCTTAGCAAACAATAGGGAAATCCTTGCCCAACAATATGAGACTTTCTCATATAGAAAGGGTGAGACTCTGACCCAGCAGTTTGAGCGGTTCTCTTGTTTAATCTCTGAGCTGAAGATGGTTAAACAAGAGTACTCCAAAAGCCAGATGAACAACAGGTTCCTCAGGTCATTGCCTGAGAGATGGGACACATATACCATTGTCCTACGCTCTAGTGCTGACCTTGACACTTTATCTCTCACCCAACTTCATGGGAAACTACTCACTTTTGAGAGAGAGGTAGAGCAAAAGAGGAAGTTGTCATCTTCTGGCAAACTTGCTGATGACTTTGTCCAAGGTAATGCTGCCTTGATAAGTCATGAGTCAGAATATGCTTCATCAGAAAGTTCTTATGATGAGCATATTGATTTCTCTACAAACTCAGAACAAGCTTTTGTTGGTGTCAGTAGTTCAGGAGGAGGTGGTGACAACTTGTGTTTTCTGATGGAGGATTTGAAGGGCATTCCAGATGATGATCTGGAAGAGATGGATATTTTGAACCAAATGGCAATGATAAATATCCGCTCTCAGAAGTTCTACAAAAGAACTGGTAGGAAATTCCCAGGACTCTCTGGCAAAACCAAAGTTGGTTTTGACAAGAGCAAGTTGAGGTGTCACAAGTGCCAAAGGCTTGGACACTTTGCTAGAGAGTGTAGATCATCTGGATCTAACTCATCTGCACCCTTTGTGACTTTTCCCAGCAATAGCTCACAGCACAAAGGGCAACCTTCCTACAGTTCTCCCCATCCATCTCAAGCACAAGCACCACCTGCTTATTTTGTGCCACAGGGTCATATGCCTTATCCTTACCCCTGTTACTACATGCCTCAGCCTGGTCAACCTCAAGCACCCCCGGCTCAACCACCTCATGCTCTTCCAGAGCCTCATTCTTCCCAATCTCATCACCACACAACCTCAACAACAAAGCTTTTTCACCCCAACTGTTGTTGACTGGAGTAGTCTACCAGAAGAGCTATCTGGTCAGGAACCACTACTCCAAGGTGCTGGTCAACATGGTGGTGATCAACCTTTTGGAAATCTTGCTCTGATAGCCCTTGATTCTGCTGAAGGGTCATCATCCAATGCCTCATCTCAGGTATCCACTGAGGCAAAAGCCAAGCTTTGTTCAGAGTCATGCATAGCAGCATTTGCTTCTATTAGAGAAGCAAATGTAGCTTTAATAGATAAAAATCTTGAGCTTGAGCACACTATTTCCAAAAGAAAAGCTGATTTTGAGGTTGTTCTAAAAGATAAAAATGATGAGATTTACAAGCTTAACTGCCAAATCAAAGATGCTAAAGCTAGGGAAGATGTACTTCTTGAGAAGTACAAAGATCTCAAGGAAACTCTTGCAACCACCCAAGTTGAGTGTGATCGATGGGTGCAATCTTGCAAGGGTTTTGAAATGCTTCTTAGCAAGCAAACAGCTTCCAATGTGAAGTTTGGCATTGGTTATAATCACACTGCTCCTCCCACAGACTTCATTTCAAGAGCAGAAGTTGAATCTGATGGGGAGAGCAATAACCAATCCTTCTCATCATGTGACTTACTATCCTCTGAATCAGCATCATCAGAGATAGACTATCACATGACCAAAAGGCTGATCAACTCAGAAGTTGTCACTAGAAGTACTGAAGGTACTGGAGAGCAAGTGACAACATCTGAAGTTCAAACCTCAAATACTGTTAGCACTAAAGAGAAGAAAACTAACAGTAGGAAAGGTTTGAAGACAGCTAAAGAGGATACCAGGAAAGCAGGCACTAGGAAGAAAACTGCTAGTACTGATGACAAACAGCTGAAGAACAAGTCTTCAGCAGTTAAATCCTCTTCAGCTGATGATCAGCATAAGATGAAGAAAAAGCCATGTGAGATATGTGGCTTGTTCAATCATCTTACTGATGAATGCTGGTACAAAAGGGGTTCCAAACTCAAACAGAAGGAGCAAATTACTGAGAGCATCAATAAAATGAAGAATGAGTTTGAAACCAAGTTTGTACTGGCAACATCCAAGCCTGAAATCCCTAGGGCCAAAGTTAAATCCAAGAAGGTAGGGATTACTCAGGCAACAGCTGAGGTTGCTCAGAAAAAGATGGTGCAACATAGAAACTCATCATCAGCAAACTCCAATGTGTCTGAAGAGCTGAAGGCTTTATCACAAAATCAGACACAGTTGGTGATGATGGTTCAGCAGCTAGTGGGAAGAGTCAACCACTTAGATGCTCCTATGTTGAAACCATAGAAAAGGAAGTCCAAGCCAAAGGGTTCCTCTTCTGTACCATCTTCTTCACCTCAAGCTGTCACTTACAACACACCTGTTAGTGCTACACCTGTAGCTGAGAACAGACCCAAAGCCAAGCAGGTTTGGGTCTCCAAGACTAACTAACACATGGTTGTGTTTGCAGGGTTCTTCAACATGCCATAGAAGCATCTGGTATGTAGACAGTGGAGGATCCATGCATATGACTGGAAGCAGCTCCCTTCTTAATGACTACTCTCAAGGAAAGAAGGGATTTGTTTCTTTTGGCAATGATGCAAAGGGTTACATCGTCGGAAAAGGCTTTGTTTCCAACGGGGAAATAAGGTTTGATGATGTTAACCATGTGGAGAATCTCAAGTACAACCTCTTGAGTGTCAGTCAAATGTGTGACAAAGGTCATATTGCCCTTTTCACAAGCCAGAACTGTAGGATTCTGTCATCCAAAGTTCTGAGTTTGATTGACAAGGCATTGGATGAACACACTCTCCTGAAGGCCAACAGGACAGGAAGAGTGTATGCCTTAGATCTTTCCAAAAAGATGGATCTAAAAGGCCATCCTTGCCTATTCTCCAAGGCATCTCCTCAAGAGTCTACACTTTGGCATAGAAGGCTGGGTCATGTTAATTTCAAGAACATGAATCAGCTTATAAGCCATGGTTTAGTAAGAGGACTGCCTCTGAAGGAGTTCAAGTGTGAAGATGACTGCACTGCTTGCTTGAAAGGAAAACAACACAAAGTTTCATTCCCTTCAATAGAAGAACCTAAGTCCACTGCCTGCTTACAACTTCTGCACATGGATCTCTTTGGTCCTGTCAGAGTAATGAGCATGGCAAAGAAGAAATACTGCCTGGTAATTGTGGATGATTACTCCAGGTTTGTATGGACTTTCTTCTTGCACTCCAAGGATGAAGCAGCAAAGACAATAATGAACTTTGTGTTACAAGTAGAAAAGCAGTATTCCCTACAGGTCAAGTGTGTGAGGAGTGACAATGGAACAGAATTTAGAAACCACACACTTGATGACTTCTACCTGTCCAAGGGAATTAGAAGGCAGTTTAGCATTCCAAGAACTCCTGAACAGAATGGAGTGGTGGAGAGAAAGAACAGGACCCTCATTGAAGCAGCAAGGTCAATGTTGGCTGACTCAGGGCTGCCACTGACCTTTTGGGCTGAAGCTGTCAATACAGCTTGCTATGTACAGAATAGAGCCTTAGTAAATAAGAGGTTGATGGAGACTCCCTATGAAGTTCTTCATCATTTGGCCCCTCTTATTTCATTCTTTAGAGCCTTTGGGTGTCCTTGTTTCATTCTCAATACTAGCAACCCACTCCATAAGTTTGCTAGTAAGGTGGATGCAGGGTACTTTGTTGGTTATTCATCAACTTGCAAAGCATACAGAGTCTTCAACTGTAGAACCAAAGGGGTTGAAGAAACTTTGCATGTTAAGTTCAATGAATCTCCAAAGGACAAGATTCCACAAAACCCTGTGGAGCTGTTTTATCTGGACATACTGCAATGTGTTCCTTATCAACCTCCATCTGTTGAGCCTGTCAACAGATCTCCACCTGGTGGTACTGAAGATGATGAAGTCAGTACTCACCTCTTCAAGTTCAGTGACAACCTGCCTAATTCCACTGAACCTGATGCTCCTGTAGCCTCAGCAGCTCCATCCACTACAAATGCTGATGAGATTTCTGCTTGCTCCACTTCATTTGAGCTGCCATCCTCTACATGGTTTCAGGAATCTCCATCACCATCTGTTGCTGCTGATGGGTCTACAAACACTTGCACAGATATCATAGTTTATCAAGAGCTCAAGAATCACCCCACTTCACAAATCATTGGTGATATTCATGCTGGAGTTTCAACCAGGAATCAATTGTCCAACTTCTGCTTCTATGCTCTCTTCATCAGTCAGCAAGAACCAAAGAACTATCATATTGCTTTAAGAGACAATGGATGGGTGGAAGCTATGCAGCTTGAGCTACTTCAATTCAAGAAACAGCAAGTGTGGGAGCTTGTTCCATTACCCAAAGGTAAGTGTGCTATAGGCACCAAGTGGGTATTCAGGAACAAAACAGATGAGAAGGGCCAAATTGTCAAGAACAAGGCCAGACTGGTTGTTCAAGGGTTTGCACAGGAGGAAGGAATCGATTATGATGAGACCTTTGCACCTGTGGCCAGACTAGAAGCAATTAGATTGTTCTTAGCTTATGCTGCCTTTCACAGTCTCAAGGTTTATCAAATGGATGTCAAAAGTGCCTTCCTATATGGAAAAATCAAAGAAGAGGTTTATGTGTGTCAACCACCAGGCTTTGAGGACAATAAACATCCTGATTGGGTGTACAAGCTTGATAAGGCTCTTTATGGGCTGAAGCAAGCACCTAGAGCCTGGTATGAGACACTCTCAACCTTTCTTCTAGAGAACAAGTTCACTAGAGGCACCATTGATAAAACCTTATTCATCAAGACTGTGGGACAACATAAGCTCCTTGTTCAGATTTATGTTGATGATATCATCTTTGCATCCTCTGATCCAAAGTTGTGTGATGAATTTACAAAGCTTATGAAGCTGAGATTTGAAATGAGTGCTATGGGAGAATTACAGTACTTTCTGGGCTTGCAAATCAAACAACTGGATGATGGAATCTTCATCCATCAGTCCAAGTATACAAAAGAGTTGCTGAATAAGTTTGATTTACAATCCTGTAAGCCTTGTTCTACTCCCATGAGCAGCATCACACAACTAGATGTTGATCAGAAAGGTAAAGCGGTTGATGAAACCCTTTACAGATGTATGATTGGGTCCTTGATGTACCTTACAGCTTCTAGACCAGACATCATGTTTTCAACATGTGCTTGTGCTAGATTTCAGGCTGCACCTAAAGAATCCCATTTGATTGCAGTCAAAAGGATCTTTAGATATCTGCAAGGTACCCAATCACTAGGACTTTGGTATTCAGCTGGGCATTCATGCAAATTAGTTGCTTTCTCTGATAGTGACTATGCAGGATGCAAAGTCACCAGAAAATCCACTTCTGGTGGTTGCCAATTCCTAGGCAATTGTTTAGTTTCTTGGCAGAGTAAGAAACAAACATCAATTGCTACATCCACTGCTGAAGCTGAGTATATTGCTGCTGCAAGTTGTACCTCTCAAATACTCTGGCTTCAGAACCAACTTCTGGATTATGGCATTACTGAGACTAAGACTCCATTATTAATGGATAGTGCTTCAGCTCTTTGTATTGTTAAGAATCCAGTCCAGCACTCTAGGACCAAGCATATTGAGATCAGACATCATTTTATCAGGGATTGCTATGAGAAAGGTCTGATTGATCCTAAGTTTGTGCCTAGTGCTGATGAGCTTGCAGACATTTTTACTAAGCCTTTAGATAGTGCCACATTCCAAAATTTGGTACTAAGGCTTGGTATGCTGCAGCTTGAATGATTTGACCTATGCTGGTACTCTTAGTTCACAACTACTGAAGAGCAAAGGTCAAATATAAGTACTGATGAGTAATTTAGTCTTCAGCTCTTTCACAACTACTGAAGACTAAACTGACTCAAAGTACTGATGTACATTATTTATTGAAAAACAACTGATGTAGTGAAGTGGATTACAACTACTGATGTATGATTTTCAATAAATAAGTACTGAAGAACAAATTTTGGTAATAAGTACTGATGTGTAATCTTACACATACTGAAGACCAAATTTGTTCACCAGCTCTGAATAATATTTCTTCAGCACTTGTGAACATCTGATCACAAGAGCTGAAGGCATATTCCCAAGAGCTGAAGGGTCAATGAAACATCTGAAACTCAGCCAAAGAGCTGATGAGTAAATGTGGAGGCTAGTATGAAACAACTGATTTGACGGAAACAGCTGATGAGTAATTTCTCATCAGCTGATAACGACAGCTGATGTTTCATACACAAACAACTGAAGGACAAAACCATGTCTTCAGTAGTTCACAACTACTGACATCAGTAGTTCACAACTACTGAAGGCTAACACCAAGTCCTCAGTTGTTACAACGTCTGAAGCAATACCATGTCTTCAGTAGTTCACAACTACTGATCTCAGTAGTTCACAACTACTGAAGGCTAAAACCAAGTCTTCAATTGTTACAACGTCTGAAGAAGAATACTAGGTCATCAGTAGTTTATAACTACTGAAGACTGACAGTAACTCTTCAGACGTTCACAACATCTGAAGGACAAAACCAAGGTCTCAGTAGTTTCAACTACTGAAGGCTAACACCAAGTCCTCAGATGTTACAACCACTGAAGGTTAAAACCACGTCATCAGCTGTTACAACAACTGATAACTAACACCAAAACCTTCAGTAGTTTTCTTTCAACCTTTGCCCTACCCTATAAATACCCCACCTTCAGAGCATTTACTCCTCACTCGACCTAATCTTACAAACCTCTGAAATTCCCATACACCATTAATGGCGAACATGCAACTGAAACCTCGACACAACTGTGTCGCCCATCTCACCAAATCGCCATTATGGCCCAAGTTTACCTGATGACAGATTCTCCATACCAAACGGCATTCCTCATCAACCCACCATATACACCGACTCCTTGACGGAGTTTTGGACAAATGTGACCGTCCAAACCGGAGAGCATGATGGCGAGGTCTCTCTCCGGTCCTCCGTCAACGGCAAGCCCGTGGTTATCACTCCAGCTATTATACGCCAAACCCTAAAGCTGGAAGATACCACCTACCCAACCTCCTACCCCAAAGGTACCCTGGATCTCTCATTCACATCCAACGACTACCAGGGTACCCTATCAGCCTCTACCTTGTTGAAGAAACACTTCCCTGACCCTCAACGACTGATTTTTCACATGGTGAATGTATGTCTGGCTCCCAAAACCTCTTCGTGGGACCAGATGTCAACAAGGTGGCAACAGGTATTGTATTCTATCCTTGAGAAACAACCACTAAATTTTACTGATATTTTATTTTTGGAACTCAAGGACATGGCCACAAAATCTTTTTCTAACCGTTGGAACTTGTATCCACGGTTCATAATGGCCATGATCGAATACCAGCTTCAGGCTGAGGGACTAGTTGGCACTGGGGTCCCTGCCATGGCTGTTCAAGCCGAGGTATACTCCAGGCACAACACCGACCAAACACTCAAACAGGTTGGCCGGCTGCGAAAACCCACGCAGCTGGAACCCACAGCCTCCACCTCCAAATCCAAAGTCCCCACCAAGCCAAAAGCCAAAAAGAAGCCCACAAAGGCTACTCAGGGAGATGAGTCCCCTGAGGATGCCCCTGCCACACAAAGGCAGGATGTGCCTGCTGGTTCGATTCTCCCAGCAGGTACCACGACTCCACCCACCACAACCGCACAGGCTTCCTCTCAACAGGAGCCTGATGCAACCAATTTTGGGGCAACCACATTACTGGGGTCTTCCTCACTTGAGGAGGCTGCCATTGAAGAGCACAGTCCTCCCCATGTGCATACTGCTTCTAGCCCACATACTGAGGAGACTGCCCCACTAAGCCCAACACTGGTAATAGCCAGAGTGCTGACTGATCTGAGCACTCCACCCTCTCCCCAGAAACCTATTACCACTGGGGAGACTCCAACCGAAGAGAGGGTGGGCACAAGTGCTGATCAGAGCCCACAGCATAGAGAATCAGTTCACTCTCCCAGTGTGGCTAGGGAGAGAGAACAATCTGGTGAGGCTGCCACTTCCCCTGCATCAACATCTGAGCAGGGTGAAGCTGGTAACATCTCTAAGACCTCACCAGAGGCAATGGCCGATGATGGATCCAATCCGGAGGCCAGAAGTCCCCAGTACCATGAACAAGGGGCACATGTCATTACTGAGCCACACTCAGGACATGTTCATCCTGACAATGTCAGGAGGTCAGGTGATTCAACTTATGCTGATGATGACCTGAGCTTCTTCTTTGATGTAGTTGCTCAAAACACTATCCTTGAGGATGAGATAAGCAGACTCAAAGAGCTGCTTGCTCAGATGACTCAGGATAGAAGTCCATCTGCCACCACTACCCCACAGATGGCACCTTCACCTGAAGGTCTCACATACACTGAGCCACTTCCACAAACTCAGCCACCAGCCCCTGCTTCTGGCACTAGCTCTCAGGGACAGAACCCCCCTGAGCAGCCGGATGCTATCCTCCAGAAATCCCTACCTCTCATCACACCTATGCTTAAAGATATAGTTAACCAAATCCTTGATGAGAGGCTTCCCACATACATACAACCCATGGTGGAGGTTGCCATATCTAAGGCTCTTGCTGATAGTCAAACCCCAACCAATGCACCCAAAAAGGGGGAGACATCAGTGCAAGACAAGAGGAAGAGGGGTGAGGAGGAGAAAGAGGCAGAGAAAGAGGTGGTGGTAGAGAGGGAGTTGGCTGAGGAGACCAGTAGGGTGAGGGAGAAGGGGAAGAGGAAAGTGAGGGAGGTAGAGCAGATAGGAGTGGCTGAAATCCAAAAGGATTTCAGTTTCACTGATAAGAATAAGGGAGAGGGAAAGAAGGTGGCTGATCCTGATCTAGCAGCCCTTGTCAAGGAGGCTGATGCTGAGCACAACCGTTCAATGAACAAAGTCATTGAACAGCTGTTCAGGCAAGGCTTTGACAAGGACACTGCTTTGCTAGATCAAGAGATCAGAAATATGGAGAGGAAAGAGATTGAATACCGATGGACTACTCATAGCCAAGAAGAAAGACAAAAACTTGAGGCTATGAGTAGGTTCACTTCGAAGTATCTGGGCAGACCAGTCCTTGATGTTAAGGCATGGACCAGGGACAGACTCTTGGCAATAACCACCAAGATCTGTTCGGCTGGTGATTTTACCAAAGGACTGGTTGCTGAGGCCCTATCTGAAGCCGGTGCTGGGAACAGGACACTGCTAGTAAAGCTAACCAAACCAGCACTTATCTCTAGGCTACTAGCAGTGCCTGCCAACATTCCCACACCAACAACCAAACCACAACCCAAAAACCAACCCCTTCACCATCAAAACCCGCAGCCAATGATCCACCCTTGGTGAAGAAGAGAAGGGTGTTGAGGCTGCAAGAAGAAGAAGATGAGGAGGATGAGGAGGATAGTCTGCCACTTTCAGCAGTTATACCTCTACCCAAAGCTAAACCACAAACCATCACTCCCACCTCACAGCAGGACACTGTGAGGGTTAAGTTAGAAGAGGAGGAGCAGCAAAAGAAACATGATGAGGAAATGCTGAAAAGCATTGACAAATGTTATGCTGCTTCGACCTCTATAATAAACATGCAGAAAGAGGCTATGAGATTATTCACCTTGAAACAAACTTTTCAATATGAAAAGGATAAGGTGAGAACTTGGCCTGACCCAAGGGTGGCTCACAGGATAGTCAAGAAGGACATGCCTGTGAGGTACAAGAGCCAATTAAAGAGAATTGTAGATGAAGAGATCTCTGTGGCTCTTGTAATACCACCCTGGGAAATAGTAGAGGAATTCGAGAAAGCTTATAGAGCCGGCCAATCACCCTTTTCAATGCTAGATAATAGGGTGATTAGGAAGGGTCTGGTCTATAAGAAGCTTGAGAATTTCCAGAGAAATGAGCTCAACCTGTTGTTGGAGGGTAAACATCCTGATGAGTTTGCATATAGGCAAATCACAACAATTGAGCTCAAAAATGGAAAACAGGTCAAGTTCATCTCAGAGCTGTACGGTCGGGAGGGATTATTTGATGGTGTGCCTGAAGACCTGTCCAAAGAAGAACAATTGATCTTTCTTCAGGCCTACACCCGAGAATCCTACCGACTTGTACATGGGAGGTAGATCTCATGGATGGGGTAACAACTCTGTGTCCAATTCCCCAAGACAGAGCTCCCATCCATACTTAGCCAAACAAACACTTGAGACTACCTCTCCGGCCAGTGCTAATCTGGGTCAACTCCTAATCTGATCTAGGAGGAAATAGACCAATCTTTATGCCACCAATAAGTGGGACATCCAATAATTAGAGGTTTTGGCTGCATTGGTTCAGGGGGAGTTTGTTGGACCAAAAGAACCAATGAGCCAAGATCAGGAAAACCTCTAAGTCCCACATGACATCACAACAACAGCTGAAGACTCCCATCAGCTGTTCTGACAAAGTCTGAAGAATCAACAGCTGAAGTTCAAAGAACCGAAGTACAACAGCTGAAGATCCCAAAGTACTGAAGACAAGTACTGAAGTCTAAAGTACTGATAAACACAAGTACTGAAGACTTCAAGTACTGAAGACAAGTGCTGAAGATCAAAGTCTGAAGAACTGAAGAACTGATGAACAACTGCTGATGCACAAAGTCTGAAGACAACGACTGAAGACATCAGCTGATGACAACTACTGAAGTCATCAGCTGATGAAACATCTGAAGACCAAAGTCTGAAGACCAAGTGCTGAAGTTTCAGAGTTTGTCACAACAGCTGAAGAAGTCTTCTTCAGTTGTTGTGATGGTTTTTCCTTTTCAGTAGTTTATTTCATTTCAGTAGTTGTACAACAACTGAAGAGCATATTCTTCAGTTGTTATAGTATCAGTAGTTATAAACGACTGAAGAGTTTGTTCTTCAGTCGTTGTAGGATTTCAGTAGTTTACTTTTGTCAGCACTTAGGAACTTTTGTAAGAAGATGTCAGCTGTTGACATCTTCAGTAGTTTTATGTTTTGTCAGTTGTAATTTGAATATTCAGTGATGTCAGAAAAAGGACATCATGCCCATCCTTTTGCCGCCTATAAAAGGATGGGTAACCATACTGTTTTAATTGCCGAAACGTGCGAACCAATAGAACATTTATTGTTTTGCAGAAACTCTTCTCTCTATGTTCATGCTTTAATTTGAAATATCTTTTATGTTCTTGCTTTAATTGCTAATTAATGAGCTAAATCCGCTGCAAACATAATCTAATTGATCAACGAGAGAGGCTGAGATCCTGTCATCGACAAGGGCGGCGACAAGGGCGGCGACAAGGGCGGCGACAAGGGCGGTGACAACGCCAACAACGCCGACAACGCCGACAACGCCAACAACGCCAACAACGACAACAACGACAACAACGACAACAACGACAACAACGACAACAACGACAACAACGACAACAACGACAACAACGACAACAACGACAACAACGACAACAACGACAACAATAATAACAATAATAACAATAATAATAATAATAATAATAATAATAATAATAATAATAATAATAATAATAATAATAATAATAATAATAATAATAATAATAATAATAATAATAATATTGTTATTGTTATTGTTATGGTTATTGTTATTGGCTATCGTTATTGATAAAATAATTTTAACTTTAACAAACATATTTACAAAACTGGGATCATTCATAATAAGTTCAATGCATATGCATGGATCACAAGTAGATGTTGACAGCCTTAACATGGCAAAACAAATGCCAATAAGAGCTTAAATTACGTACAAAAATTAAATGTCACTAAAAGTGTGCGTCAAACAAATATGACATTGACAAAGTGTCATTAAAAACCTATTAGTAGTGATGTAAAAGATAAATGTCATTAAAACGTGTGTCACTAAATGGCTTTTTTGAGTAATATCACAATATTATTTGTGTAACCTTTATTTTGACTTGTTTTATTTTATCAAAGATTAGATGTGGCTAAAAGTTGATACGTGACTGAGTTGTTGCATAAATCATAGATCATAAAGGTGATTTCTTGTAAAACAAGATTAATTTCTTGATCATATGTTTAACTCATATAGATGAGGGGTTGAGCTAACAAGCTACCCTCAACATTTCCCACCAACTGATGAACAAATCCTGCTTTTCCACCCAATCTACTTCATATAAATTCACATCTACATATATGTAAGAAATCAATCCATTAGTTCATCAGTAAGTACCTTTCGACGTTCGTTTTATCACAATGTTCCCTCACAAATACTCTTCACTTGTCATACCATTGCTGATCATCACACTGACGTCTACACGAAGCAACATTATCATAGCAGAGGCAAGAAACCTTCTCGAGATAGAGTTTCCAGATCTTCCTAAGCCCGAATTCCCCGATCTTCCTGAAATTCCAAAGCCCGAACTGCCTCACTTACCCGAGCTACCAAAACCTGAACTTCCAGACTTACCTGAACTTCCAAAACCTCAACTACCACATTTGCCATCACTCGACGTCCCAGATTTATCGCATTTACCAGTTCCAAAAATCCCTGAATTGCCAAATGACTTCCCTATCCCATCTGAGATACCATGAATTATGAAGATTCACCCCTTGATGATGTTCTGCCACAGTGTTGTCTTGTTCTTCACTTCTTAAGTCCTTTTCGGTGTTTTACTACTGTAACGTATTAAATGCTTGTATCGCGGAACCCTTTTTATTAATGGAAATTATATGGATTATGTAATTATATATGAACAGTTTTTAAGTATCTGAGGTGGCTACCAGATTGAGTTTTAAAGTCTACTAAACTGAGTGCGATGTTTTGATGCCAAAAGTGAGATATTATACTATTAGAGTTGAAAAGTACTTGTTATATAAACACAAATGTTTAATGAAGCAAAGCATAACTTTTATATAGAATATGACAAGAATTAAGGAGCCCAGAGCATTATTTTATAGAATACAGACAGATTATCTATTCAGCTCCAAAGAGATACCTGACAAAGCGGGCGGCTCAAAAGAAATTTAAAAGTGAATATCTAACAGTTACTGCAAAACCAGTTTCCAAATCATTGGTCACAAGAAGATAAAAACAGGCCTATGACTTGCCGTCGCGTATGCTATATATAGAAGCACTTGAATGAAACTAGAAAGCATCAGATAAGATGATTAAACTTATAGCAACAGTTTGCCTTTTAGCCTTGTGTGGATTAAGCAATGCTGATATTCAGGCAAGCAAGCTTTTTGAGTTGCTAAGATCAAAAGGTTCTAGAACTTCATCTGTTAATAATAAATGGATGGTATCGGAAGAAGATACTGACGAGTATTCTCCAGTTTACATTGCACCTCAAGACGGTTTGGCTGAGCTCGACAAGATATCAGCATTGCCAGGCCAACCTGATGGCGTCAATTTCAATCAGTACTCGGGTTATGTTACTGTCAATCCGAAGGCTGGCAGGGCTCTTTTCTATTACTTCGTTGAGTCACCTACCGATTCAGCTACAAAACCGTTGGTTTTGTGGCTAAATGGAGGTAAGTTTGCACACACATTTTCTTATGTTTGTTGCATCCTTATCATGTAGCTCATAACTATAATTGGCGACATTCCTTTAAGCTTTGTAGGATTTGGCTTCATCACCAAATTGTGTTCTTGATCGAATACGAATATAGAATAATGCAAAGACGATGGAGAGCAAACAAGGGATAAAGGAAAGATATTAAATAACTTTTGAAGTTTACAGTGAATAACTACCATAACTAATGGTGTGAGTTTCCACCGTTTACAACCCCATAAACTTAATCTAGTTAATATGTCACACGTAACATAAAATTTTATATACATGCTAAACTTATTCTAACAAACTTAACTGTAAATGTGAAGAGCAGTTTTTAGCTGTCTCCCTTGGGTTGAACGAGTGGGTGTAGCCTCTCTTTCTTCTGGGATATAGGAAATGTTTGTTCTTATCTCACTCGCCTCATACATTGCTATTAAGTGGGATTTTACTGAGTACATTTTTGTTTGTTTCATGGGTTGAATGAAGAATGAACTTTTTCAAGTTTGATTTAGTATACTGACATAATTTCGATTGTTGTCGTTTTACAGGACCAGGTTGTTCGTCAATGATCGGAGCCATGTCAGAACTAGGTCCATTCAGAATCAATGGTGATGGAAAGACTCTCTTCATGAATGATTATGCGTGGAGCAACGGTAAGATTTCATTTCGACTTTTCTATTTCCTTGCTTATTAGACATTGATCATAAACACAAAGCGCGCTATTTGCAGTTGCAAATATGCTATTTCTTGAGTCCCCTGCTGGAGTGGGATTCTCATATTCTAATACAACTTCGGATTATGATAAATCGGGTGACAAGAACACTGCAGATGATGCTTACATTTTTCTTGTTAACTGGCTCGAGAGATTCCCTCAGTACAAAACTCATGACTTTTACATCACGGGTGAAAGCTATGCAGGACATTATGTGCCACAGCTTGCATACACCATCCTTCTGAACAACAAGAAAACAAACCAAACTGTCATAAACATCAAAGGGATTGCGGTATGTTCAGTTAATGGATACTGTTAAAACAAATTTCTACTGTATTATTTGGGAGCATGCAAATAATCTGGGTTTAAACCTGCAGATTGGAAATGCAGTCATTGATGAAGAAACACATATGAAAGGTAAGTATGATCATTGGTTGAGTCATGCTATAATTTCAGACGTGACACATGATGCCATCTTCAAATACTGTGACTTCGCAAGTGATAATTCATCGGAAGCGTGCGACAATATCATAGAAAAAGCTTGGAATGAGAAGGGAGGTATTGATGTATACAACATCTATGCACCAACTTGCCTGACCCCTGGTGAAAGAAATCTCTCTGCCACTCATGGTTCTGTAAGGCCTTAGATTCATTACAGAATACTAAATTATTACGAGAATAAAAAGAACAAACCTAAATCCTCATATTTTTAAAAGAACTTATTTATACAAATGTCTATGTTATATACATTTAAAAACTACCAAACTAGTTTGTTTGTATTTTGTTAATTTTTATTCTTTTACCGACATATGTGTAGGTTATGTACAGTATACGCATGACTTGCGCATGTGTTTTTGCTACACATAAAAGAAATTTGTCATATATTTCTTAAATTTCAAGAGAGATGGATAAACATTGTAATTCAGCCATTTCATTATATTTTGAAGATTCTTAAGACCGACAAATAGTTATTTTGTTTTGTGTTCTCGTAATATATAGTGTTCTGTATAGATCCTTCCCTTTATACACATTCCGTCAACTATGAAAACGAGTGTGACATACAACTCGTCATTGTTTTAACTTTATTCTTTCAGGTTGACGCTTTTGACCCATGCTGGCAGTATCTTCTTGAATTCTATCTCAATGACTCCACAGTACAAAAGGCATTGCATGCAAAACCTACATCATGGGATTTATGCAGGTACAACACAATGATTAGTCTCATATACTAATACGAATCTCATATTTGACAGCTGCTAAAAAGTCTATCAAAACATTTTCAGTGATGTTATCACAAGCTGGAATGACCGCGCTCCTACCATCTTGCCAATAATCAAGTATCTTATTGCAAATGGGCAGAGACTTTGGGTTTTCAGGCAAGTATAATGGCCTAAAGGGCACTAGGAATGATTATAGATATGTTCCATCATTCAATCTGCAAAACAATAACATGTGAATATGTGATCGTGTGTGCCTTACCTATGCAGCGGGGACACAGATGCACAGGTTCCAATTACTTCTTCTAGGTACTCAATCAACGCCCTCAATCTTCCTATCGAGACAGCTTGGCGGCCATGGTACCTCAACAAGGAGGTGATCACTAAACTGTCTTTCTCATTGCATAACAATGTGATTAATAACTATCAATGCATACTTATTCATAAAGTAAATTAAGGTTTTAGCAAATAAAAACTTACGTCTCACTACAGGTTGGAGGGTATTTGGAGGGTTACAAAGGACTGCTTCTGATAACGGTTAGGGGTGCGGGCCACACTATTCCAAGCTACCAGCCACAGCGTGCATTGGCCTTGTTCACATCGTTCCTTAAAGGGACACTACCTCCTTCGTTATAAACATGTGACTACGCGCTTTTAAGTTTTCAATAGCTTCGCTCTTCTGAGGAACAAGTTTGACAACAGCTCGAATGTCTTGTAGTTGTCTACAGTTGAGCCAATTTATAGCATCTGTTCTACTTTTCTTTTCTATTTAATGGTGAATGAATTTAATAGTTGAAATGAACATTTAAATTTCATGTTTACGTTATGAAAAAACTTACCTGGCAAAACGGGGTTGGGTTGGGTGGGGTACTGGGTCAGAATGGAATCAGGTTAGGTTGGGTCGATTTAAAAAAGTAACCAAAATTATCTTGCATAGTCAACTTATCCAACAGAAACCACAAATATATCAGCTAAATGTGAAACAATGGCACCAGTAAAGCTCACTCTGGTTTGGTCCATTAGTCCTGTGGCATTGGATGGCATACATGTACAACACCCCCACAGTTGTTCAAAGATGCAAATTTCATCATTGTATGTGAAAATGTATGCATTTTTACTTCTGTTACTCACCCAAGTATTATGTAACTTCTAACATGCGCTATTATATCAGCATCACCTTACAGCCTAGAGGCGTGAATTTCGACCGTTTCAACCTGAACTCATTTTTAACATTATATATAAGCATGAAAGGATATGAAAATTAAAGTGAAACCTCATACCCGCATCCATTGCCACTGCCTTATCACTTAATGAGATAGGAGCAGCAGTGGTGACCACCCTCAGAATCCCTGTGATCTTTCTATGCTTCTTCTCTGCTGTTGCGCAGTCCAAAACTTTTAAGCAATCCAACCGTACCTTCAACTAATCTGTAGAGGATGTAGTCAAAGGTTGAATGACTTGACCGGAATTGCACGAGCACAATGATCTATATGTGTTCGTCGTTCACGAGCAAGCACCAGTTTGAATTTTCAATTAAAGGTTATGTTCATTATTTCAAATTTGCACTTCTGTAAACATATTAATGATGGTGAAAATAAGGAAACATAACCATTAAAAACATCAACAAATAAAACGTTACTAAAAAATTCAAAAGAAATACAATATGCCCATTTATTAAATCACAAAAACATTAGAAAGATACATTACAACATATGCAAGAAACAAAATTGACAGCAACAAACTCAAATACCCACCCAAGATACATCCCAAGATACATTCTTTCACACCCAAAGGCTCCAAAGAACTTACAACATGATCCTCTCAATCTTAACTTTATCCCCCATTGATGAACACCAACACCTTCATCTCTATTTATTTTACATTTACTCTTTTACTTTCCAACAACAATTCATCCACTGAACACGCCCTCTTCCCCTTCACCATCAGTTTTCCTCATTGCAATGACAATAACATTATCAAACTGACGAAGATACACAATCTTGTAATGCAATCGTTTCAAGAACTCATTATAACGATCATAATGGTTCCTTAATGGCAAAACCACAACGCCATCAAGCTTCACCACCCTGTTAATAAGTTCAGCATTTTCCAAACTCGAAGCAAACACGAAATCAAACCCCAAATCAGGGATCACCATCTGTGGATCCGAATCCAATTCGGTCACAAGATCAATTCCCATATCATTCAAGAACCAAAAACCATCAAACGAGTCCTCAATTTTTGAACCCAAAACAAGACCCTTTTGACCATTTTTAAAAAGACCTTCAATCGCTAGATCTTTGAACACAATAGGCCCAACTTCATTACAATTTGCATAATTTTCTTCACAAGAATCATTAACAAACGAACCAATTGAAGGCAATGAGAGAACGAATACAACCAAAAACAACGATTTCAAGATTACACCCAAGATTCGCGAACAGGGTAGTGTGATTATCAGAACAAAATCTCGATTCAACCCAATTGGGGGATGACCCTTTATCGGTTTCATCTTCTGATTGCTATTGGGACGATACCCACGAGCCAATTTCATGATCGATCACGAACAAAAACTCGAAAATCGACAAGACCCAGATGAGAAACAAGTGATATCTTCAACGATATAAGAACAGGGGAAGCTGAAATTGCAGAAATACGAAGAAATACGGGGGCTTTAGCGTGTGCAAAAGCGTGCAGCGGTGTGATTTCCACCGATGAGAGCGAGATGTGTGGTTTGTTGACAGCAAGAAAGAAGCATCAAGAGGTGGAACATCATGCACTCCATGGGTGTAATTTCAGATGTGGGTGTGCATCAAAGTGATGTGTGCTCAAATACAACAGAGAGGTTGAGAGGATGATTGAGTGAAGAAGTCATCAATGGTTATTGGAGGCGTGCGAATGGAGGTGGAGGTTATCGTGTTGCAGATTTAGTGGGTGTGGAAGGTGAAGTGAAATAGAATTATTTTGGGTTCAGTTTCACGTGATGATTATTGAAAGAGATATGGGGACATCGTATTTGCTATTTGGGTTGCCAAAAATATGTGTGGGCTACTCTCTTTGGTTGTGGTGTCAAGCACGCGCCTTCGAAATCCGATATTTGAATTTCAGATTTTCGAATTTCGAACACGAAATATCATTTAAAACCCCTAGTAAAGAAAACAGGTTTGGAAAACTGAACCCAAGCAGGTTTTAAAACAATATGAATGGTAAGGTTAAACAGATTTGAACCCAAAAACAAATCAGTTAAAACTTGGTTTTCAAACCACTCAAGCCCCCTCAAAGACCAATTTCAACCTGATTGTACAATTCTATCTTTGGAAAGGGTGTCAACCAGTCGAATAGTATGTGTTACTTTAGATCGTTTTATTAGAAGTTTGAAATGATTTGAGTTTTTGAGCTTGGGTTTAAAATAAAGTTCATTTAATAAACAAGTCAAGTCTTATCTTCAAATACAAAGTCTAGCCAGATATAGGGGTGTGCAACTTTGTGTTTGCCCTGATAATACTGATCATCCGATCCAGACTACATATATTTTTTGGGGCATTCCTTGGTCCCGGAAAATAAAGTTAATTAAGTTCAGGTTGGTACGGTCAAAACCCGGCGGGGAACAAAAAAAGATCCAAGAAACCAGGTTCTAGCAAATGTTTATTAACCTAAACTATATCATAAGTACTGAATAGTTTCACGGTTCCTAGACTTTGTTCGAATTGTGATTCATGATATAGCTTATCAGTTGCATAGATTCAGGATTTTAGGTTATTCACTCTTAGGCTAGAATAGATTGAAGACACTAAATCGAAGGCGAGGTTGGATCTCAATTACCATGGGAAATTATAGAACCGATTCATGATTTTTGGTTTACTCATTTCAACCAGATCAAATAGTTTTCAATCTCAAGTTTTTGGAGCGATTCACCACTCAAGCCTAGTACATAAAACATATAAACAATCACAAGTGTTTATTCTCAAGCTTTCTGGCTCAAGAACTATAAAACCGAAGCTAGGGACTCTTATGCACATGTGATACAAAATTAGCATTTCCTTTCGGTGAAACTATTTAATTTGATTAAAACAAGCTCTAAACGTAAACCAAAACGCATACATCGGTTTTATGATTTCCCAAACTATTGGATTGAGTAATGGAGATCCAACCTCGCCTTCAATTTAGTCCATTCAATCTATTCTAGCTCAACATGGGATAACTTAAAACCCTAAATCCATGTAGATAGTAAGCTATATCATAAAAGCTTTACTCTATGCCTATTAAGGTACAGTATAATTACGGTTGACCACATTGATATATAGATGAGTATTTGTTGTGTAGAGTTTCCTCCTCTTGCAACCCTCGCAATCCTCTTGTTTATACCAAAACAAAAGCTCCAATAATCAGAACACATATATGATACCGCTCTATATTTGTTGGGTATCTTGTGTTTACTCATCATCATATCGCATATGTCCTTCAAAAGGTTGCCTTTATGTACATGCTCCTAGAGAACCACTATTTAATCCTCCAAAGTGCTTTCGTCACTATGTACATGGCGCACTAGATCATGGTGTTCACATTGTTTCCTCTTTGAGTTGAGATCCAAGTTAGTCTACCTAAGGGGTCTTCAAAACACCAACATATTATGTCTGAGTCTAGTGCTAAAGCAGAAAATCAGTTTTGAAGTAGTTGAAATTGCCTGCTTAGAAATCTACTCCAGGAACCGTCGTCCCTTCTTTCTCAACCTATAGATCTTTTGTTCAGTGCTATAACCTCGTACAACACAACACACCAAATGTTTAAGATTAATCTACAGTTTGATATAGAAACAGGTGCAAATTTTCTAAGAACGGCGAACACACACATCCTAATTTTACACCTTAGATCGACGGTATCCACCTATATACCTCATATGGGGTTCAAACCCTCATCACTTGGATAGAGGGGAGTATGGGCTAAAGCCCTTCTGATTATTGAACATAACTAGGTTATCAGATCTCAAGCTTATACTTTAGGACAATTATCTGCATCTCATTTTCAACATATGTAATTAAGTATGTAGACATACATGCATATGTATAGAGATATATGAGTATTCATGTCTTTATATGTGTGTGTGTGTGTCAATATATAGATTCTTGTAAGATGCTTCTTCGAATCTGATTTATACATTTTAGAAATAAGTGGGTCTTTTGAACATCTACAAAACCAAAGTCATCATAGCTAACGGCGAAAAAAGCGTTTACAGTTACATGATAATCTATGAGTTGCATATTATCATACAATACATGATGATCTACAAGTTGCATATTATCATACACGACACGTCAAATGAACTTAGAATACATACCATTAACATGCTGTACATAAACTCTTCATGGTAATGTTAGAGGAATGTTCTTGTTGAACAGTATTAGGACTAAATATCCTGCTTCTTTTTGGCCCCGAGATCCTTACACGAGAAATTGCCAAAGCAAGAACATCAACCATACAACAATCTTCGCTTGCAGTTATGTCTTGTGGGAACATTGGAGTAGTCTCTTCATCGAAGGAGTAAATCGACCTCTCAGACTCCACTTCTATCATGTCTGACAGCTGTCGTGAAGTCAAGGTCGCATGATCTTGCGATCTAGAACTGAAAGTTAGGGACTCTAATGTTGGCTTTGTGTAAAATACGATCCAAGGATGTCCTGTAAACAAACAAAGAGCATAGGATAAGAACAAAGATTCATGAACCAAAAACATTAAAGGAGTGTCTAAATGTCAGTTTTAAAAGTGATCATGTGATATTAAATAGCTAACAAGTCAAAACCGGTAACCAGCTCTATTAGAACATCCTGCGTGAGGCAGTTTTCGAATGTGTTTCTGTTGTTTGGAGTTTATTAATACTGTGAGCAATTGTCAACAAAAAACTCAAGGCCCCACAATACTCTGCTAACCTATGAGACCAGGTAAAACACAACTTACACTATGCAGGTGACCTTCGATGGGTTATAGGTTGAAACCTATAGAAGCAAGAATCGAACCTTAAAAACACTGAAGTTCTGATGATCACATACCAAGTTGTTTGATTGTTTGAGGAGTTCTTATTACACATGTAACTAATGATACTGACCAATAAAGAAATTTATATACATTGTCAAGATCTCTAGAGTTAATAAATAACAAATTAAAAAAACTATCAATTACAACAAAAGATTAATAATTTTTTTAAAAAATCATAACAATTCAAAGGATTATCTTAAGAAAAAATAATATATTGACAATCAGAAATGTAAATTAAATGTATTTAAAATAAGTGAAAAAGAGGAGTAGACCAGTATTTTTAGTAATCCCTTGAATAATGAACAAAACCAATTAAATGTCCCCTAAAATTGTTTAATAATCTAAACCAGAATTACTTTATCCAAACAGTAAATGAAGAGAAGCAAGCTTACGTAGTACTTCATCAGCAGTGTACCTCTCGGACACGTTTCTTGTTAGCATATGTGCAATAAGATCATGGGCAGGATGTGATATTGAGTCCCATAATCTATCTTGAAAATTAATGGACACGTTCTTGACAGCCTCAAACACAGTATTTACAGAATTGCCGCCAAATGGGAGGAGACCGACCAAAAGTGCATGGAGGACCACACCAGCACTCCATATATCGACTTTTTCTGAATAACCACCGATCAGAACTTCAGGGGCGACATATGCAGGACTTCCAACCACACCGTATAAACTTTGACCTGCCGTAAAAAGTCAAAAAAAACACTTGTAGATGTTTGTGATTCTGTAATTACATAATAGAATATAAAAAATTTACGGAGCTGCAAAATGAATGAATAGGGTGGGTTGGGAACAGATCAAAACAGGTTTGCGCTGATGCAAATTATTTTACGTAGAATTGAATAATGTAGGGTCTGGTTCGGTTGACCCATAAACATGATTTTGACCATTTCTATGAGTTATGACTACAAAAACAAAAAATTTGCAACAATAGTATAAACCTTTGAATAAAAACGATTTAGTATGACGCGTGTACTTATTCTTAGCCTGTTTGCCCATGCTACCCATTGGAACTATTTCCCCTTTTAGCTAAAATTTTAAATTGACTCATTTATAAGTAAATGGGTCAAAACTGTAGCCATTTTGAAACTTCAATTACGAAAATTGGTACCATTAGCGATTCTAGCAGCCAACCCAAAATCCGCAAGCTTGATTGAACCGGATGCTGAAAGAAGGATATTATCAGGCTTCACATCGCGATGAATAACACCCATATCATGACAATATTTAAGAACCAACATCAATTCTTTCAACAAATTAGCAGCTTTTTGCTCTGAAAACAAACCATCTACCCTCATCTGATCAAGCAGGCGACCCCCAGAACAAAGCTCCATAACCAGATGAAAAAATTGAGCATCTTCATACACCGCCTTCAGTGTCACCACCCCAGGATGACCAGAAAGATGTTGCATAATTTCAACTTCTTTATGCACAATCTCTTCCCCTTTTGGTAAAATCTTGCAAGCAAATTCCTCACCACTAACCTTATTTCGACATTTGACCACAGATCCAAACTTCCCTTGACCAATAGGTTGACCTGATTCAAAATCCTGCTCGATTTTCTTCTTCCTACCCATTTTAGTAGCTGCATCAAGACACCCGATTTTCCTCTTGAGACCCCTGCCACGTGGGTCTGAGCACACGTTTACAAAAGGCGGGGCAGTCGCAATTCCGGTTATAAAATCTTTGTTATTGTTATCATCCTGTACTAGTTCTACTGCAATCTCCTTGCATTTCTTTGTTCTTCTTGAATAGTCTCCTAATGAGACGTGTGATCTAAGGGCTTTAGATGATACATATTCTGATCCCTTTCTCTTTTTCCCAAATTGGTCCATAAGTCTCGAATAATAAAAACATAAAAGACACTTTCTTTCACATAAAAGACCTAAAATTGAGCTGGTTCAGTGAGCTAGTTTCTAAATCAACACCGCATTCTCTAGTCCCCTAACAACTATGAACTTTACAATTGCACTTTCAACCATGATCTAATCAGTTCTAAGAAGAAACCAACAATCAAAAGCTAACACATATCAATGCAAACGAAGAACTCCAAACATATGGCGAGCTTCTGCAAATTAACGAAACATAAAACCGTAAAAAAGGGGCGAAAACAAGAAGATCCAAAACAGCTATTTCATCTATTTGGGAGATCAGAACTTTATAATTAAGAACAATGATTTTAAACAGATTTTAGCAGATGGGTATCATTGAAAATCAATTTCGATCTAATAACTTGCTAATACAATCCACCAAAACCCTAAAAACAACAGAATCGAAAGTAGTAAAAACCTGTGAGAATAAACAGCCTCTTGATTTTCTTCTTCCGACCCATTTCAACAACGAATCAGACATCTGTTTGCTTTCATCCACAGTCATCATCTGCAGAAATCAATAACAGAAGCAAAGGGTACGCACAAAGATCAGCAAATAATCTAAAAAAGAAAAGAATACTGCTTTATAAGTTGGAAATCATTCGATCAAAAGACAGAAAGATGAACAATCCGATTAGATGAATGAATCGATCGAGGGGTTGAGTTACCATCATTGAAAGATGAAATCTTGGGGCGATTTGAAGAGGGGTTATGGGTGATGCACGTGAAATTGAAGGCTTTAAGAAGAGAAAGAGTAGCAGTATCAAGTGGTCGCACTGCATCTGCCTTACTTATGTCTTCACGCTACCTGCCCTGCACTCAACTCACTCGACGCGCCACTATTCCACAATAATATTATTTTTTTAAGGGAAATTCTACGCACACCGTATATTTTTTAGGCTTACCGATTCAAACGGTCACGGTTAGGGTTCCCCGTGACCGTTCAATCGGGTGTGAGACCTAACTGTCACGGTGAGGCCTAACCGTGACAGTTAGAGTCCAGACTAATCTGGGGATCCGTTGTAATTTTGCCCAATTATTGGGTATGTAATTAATGGGGAATTGATTGTGCGCAGTTAGGGTTTTGGAGGGCTATATGTCACGGTTTGACCAAACCGTGACATATTGCATATATTTTCTATATTTTTTTAATCATAATAGTTTGTTTTTATTTTAATTTTATCACACGTTTAACCTAATCGTAACTCACAAGTTTGTGTTTTGTGTTTATTAATAATTTATCATATTACAAGTATTTATTTATTATTAATATAACGGTTTTGTGTTTAATTTGTTTACGAGTTTTATAAAAATCGGTTGTCATTATACAGACATATTGTATATATTTTTTAAATTTGAGTAATCATACTAGTTTGTTTTTATTTTTATTTTATCACACGGTTAACCTAATCGTAACATACGAGTTTGTGTTTTGTGTTTATTATTAATTTATCATATTATAAGTAATTTTTATGTTTAATTATTTATTAAACAAGTTGGTTGTTATTTTATCACATGGTTAACCTAATCGTAAAAATCAGTTGTTATCAAACATATACAATTAACATTATCAACATTACAAATATAAAACAAACAAACAAAGAAACACAACCAAACAAACACAACCAAATATACAAGCCATCATAACTGAAACTGCATATATATATACAACGAGTTTTTACATACAAAAAGAAATAAAATACAAACAAAATACATATCTAATCCGTCATCTCTAGATCACTGCCCTGACCAAACCCGCACGCGCCAGATGGGCCAGCACCGTCATGGCCTAACCGCCTCGGTGGTTGTGACAACAACGGCGTACCGGAAGCGGCATAGTCGGCGACCATGTGCTGGATGACCCAGTCCAGCATATCTTCCAGCCTCGTGACCCTGGCTTGCGTGTCCTGAAGCATATCCATAACGTGAGCAGGCAGTCGCACGGCATGGTACACGCGCTGAGGATGCTGGGGCGGGTCCTGGTCCTGCTGCGGATGAACGGGCTGATCCTCCCCGCCACCAACCTGCTCGTGGACAACCTAAACCTGGACCTCAGCCCCCGCCAACTCGGGTGGGTCCACTAACGGCTCGGGCACCCATGCCACTAGCTCATGGTATCTACTGAGCAGGTGCCACGTGCCGTCAGGGAACCTTCGAACGATCCTCATCCCAGTGGAGGTGGCCCGGTTTGCCACACGCACAGGAATCGGAGGTAGCGGGAGCTGGGACATGGCATGAGCGTACCCTAGGCCCCGAGCGATGCGGGAGACGATGTTCCCGCCCACCAACGCCCCTCGCGCCTGCCTGTGATAATAACTAGCAAAGTAGTCTGCAAGGGCATGCGCGAGGTGGCAGTGTCCGTGTGTGAGTACACACCGGAGAAAGAAAAGGTCGGCGGTGTTGACCCTGTCTGTCACACCCCAACCGATGGCGGAAACATCGGGGCGCGAGAAGTGATAGATTGTTCAAAGACATCATAGAACTAAAGTGACAATAAATTAAGATTAAATTTCATTTTCATTAATCAACGTAACATTACAGTGTTTCAAATAAACATACAATAATTTGGAGAAATACAAGTCTAAAACAAACATAACAAAATGATAGATTTGGTGTGTATTTTGTTATGTTTCAAATAAACATACAATAATGATAGATTTGGTGTTTCAAATAAACATACAATAATTTGGAGAAATACAAGTCTAAAACAAACATAACAAAATGATAGATTTGGTGTGTTTCTAGGTCCCCTAATTGAATTTCTTGATAAAGCTTCAAGCATTTCCTGCAATATGTATAAAATATTGGTCAACATATGAATATGTTGGTGAGCATACAAATTTGTATACATAGCATAATAGTGAATAAATCTCAATTCAACATGAGTAAAGTATACTAAAGTTTGTACATTGCTAGCATGCAAAGCCATAATCAAACCAAAGTGTCCACTAGCGTAATCTTAGCATCAAAAGTGAGCAAGACCGTAAAGATTGATAACTTAACATAAACCCATCATAATAGGGCGGATGTGCTAGTCCTATAGCACTATACATGTTAAGGGAGGTTTAGATTGCTTGCAAGATAATGTATTCTAGAATGTATTCACAAATAGTATAACAAGTAAGCATGTTTGTATAAATTGAGTTTTAGAATAAGTTTGATTGAATGTATGCTTGAGTGTATTTGATAAATGGTACATGTTGCAACCCAAATAGTGTTAAAATAAAAGGGGTGAAGTATGACTCACGGTTTCGATAGGAAAAGTTCCGAGTCGTGAGTAGATGGATTTAGGAGGATTAGACACCGGTTAACCTAACAAGGAAAACGGGTTTGTCTTAGACTCGGATTTGAGTACTTGTACGTATGTATATAGAATCATAGAAGTCATGTATCGCCAATGGCGGACCAAAACACAATTCACCAACTAGTTTTGGAGATTCGGATGGTAAAGTTAGTACGCTAGTGTACCCTCTCGAAGGAGGTCATGAGATACGAAGGTAGGGTAATAATCCATAAACCTTTGTAAATACTTACATAATAGTTTAAATGTTTAAAGTATAGATATACTACATATAATATCTCAAGTAATCCGGGTGAGTTATGGTGGGAAAGCCCTACTTGAAGAACCAAAGTTCTTCAAGATTGCCATTTGAACCTTAACATAAGCTTTTCAACATGGTAAAGTTGAATACTTAGTTTGGTTTTTACACTTGTTGTTATGTTAGATTACTTGAGTAAAAGATATAAAGTTAAGTTCAAAACTCATTCATTTCTGGATTTCTACCTTAACTCAAGTCATCCAACAATGAGGTTTGTTAGAGACAAGGTTTGGTTCAAGGAAAATCCAAGTTTGAACAAGGTAAATCCAAGAGCAACAATTTCATAAAGTTTAGCCACTTGGGAACCCATTTTAGGAGCCTCCCCCCTAGTGTTTACCGTTGTAAACCTAGAGGATAGTCCATGGGTTTGTTCCAAGTGGTTTAGTATGTTTTAAAATAAGATTAAAGCTTGTTAAAAGATTAAAAACATCAAGGATAAAAACAAAATAAAAATTCAGCCTTGTAAAACTAGCTTTTGGACCTCATTATAGATGGCTTCCACTCAATGTTGCCAAGGCAAAGTCATTGGGGATAGTCCTAGAGGTGTATCCATGAAGCTAGATGCAAGGTTTAAGTGTTAGAAGCAAGAAAAATGGGTTAGAATGGTGTTCTAACCTTGAAGGTTTTGTGCAGAATTTTTGTGAAGAAGAAGAGAACTTTGAGAGAATTTGAGAGTGTTTTGGTGGGATGTGAAGTGTAAAAGTGTTTTGTGGGGGTGGAGGCTAGTTATAAAAGGAAGGAGTTGGGTTTAATGGGCTTTAATTAGGTTAAAAAAAAGGGAAAATGGGCTTAAACCCGAGTGGGTTTCGGTTTGACTAGTCAACAAAACCATCAAACTTGTTTTCGCGATTCCCGCTTCTTATAACTCCGTTTCGTACGCGGTTTTTTTCTACGTTCACCATTTTCAGAGTACTTTCATATGGATAAAAGTAATTTAACATTCATGGTACTGATAATTGGGTTTGGTGCATTGATCTTGATACGGTTCGAGAGTTACGATCACAAACTTGTGTTTGTGTTGAGCTTGGACCATTGGACTTGGTTTCGGGATTTTCTTTTGGGTTATTTTACGTGTTTTAAGAACCTTAATTATATTTTAAAGATTTGGGCTTGTTTACAAGTTGGTTGGGTTCGCTCATGAACACCCCGTTACGTATGATTCCGACTGAATTTATATTTACAGCCTGTCGTAAGTATATTTGAATGCATATAACGTTTCTTTTAAGCATGTGTAACATATAAGTATATAAAATAACTTTTAATAATACTTCCATTGATCAAGACTCAAGAGTACAAGGGTATGAATTGATGAATTACAAAGTACAAGGACTAAAAATGAAACAACAAAAAGTACGGGCGTTACAGTCTCCCCTACTTTAGAAAATTTCGTCCCGAAATTTCACTAAGAAGTAGATTCTGAATAAAAAAGGTGCGGGTACTTGGATTTCATTTGGTCTTCCCGTTCCCAAGTAATTCAGCACCACGCTTTGCTTCCCAACGTACTTTGACTATAGGAATACGACTACGCTTGAGTTGTTTGATTTCACGGTCCATGATTTCTACGGGTTTCTCAACGAAGTGCATGGTCTCATCAATACGAATCTCATCAATTGGGACATGAAGACTTTCATCAGCTAGACATCTTTTAAGATTTGAGACATGAAATGTTGGATGGATATTGCTAAGCTCTTGCGGTAGGTCAAGTCGATAAGCCACTTTACCCACTCTTTCAAGGATTTTGAAAGGACCTACGTATCGGGGTGTAAGCTTTCCTTTCTTACCAAAACGCACTACTCCCTTCCAAGGAGATACTTTAAGGAGTACGAGATCACCGACTTCAAATTCCATGGGTTTACGTTTTTTGTTAGCATAATCCTTCTAACGGTGTCTTGCTTTGATCATGTTATCACGGATTTGCAAGACCTTATCCGTCGTCTCTTGAATGAGTTCGGGTCCAGTGATTTGTGCCTCACTAATCTCATGCCAACAAATGGGTG
This sequence comes from Flaveria linearis, assembly GCA_024085815.1. NCBI lineage: Eukaryota > Viridiplantae > Streptophyta > Magnoliopsida > Asterales > Asteraceae > Flaveria > Flaveria linearis. Next base: position 71,730,535 of record CM044004.1, on the reverse strand, counting down.
ATCGACACTTTCGTCCATAAAGAGCTTCAAATGGTGCCATTTTGATACTCGAGTGATAACTGTTATTGTACGAAAATTCGGCCAATGGCAAATGTACATCCCAATTTCCACCAAAATCAATGACACACGATCGAAGCATATCTTCGAGGGTTTGGATAGTACGTTCGGATTGACCATCCGTTTGAGGATGAAAAGCCGTACTAAGATTGAGTTGAGTTCCTAAAGCCGATTGAAAAGATCGCCATAGGCGGGAAGTGAAACGACCATCTCGGTCGGAAATGATGTCTAGAGGAATACCATGACGGCTGACGATTTCTGCAGTATAGATACGAGCTAGTTTCTCAACAGAGTAATCTTCACGAATTGGGAGAAAGTGAGCAGCTTTGGTCAATCGGTCAATGATCACCCAAATACTATCATGCCCGGAAGATGTTAGTGGGAGTTTGGTGATGAAATCCATGGCAATACTTTCCCATTTCCACACCGGAATTTCTGGTTGTTCAAGTAATCCAGAAGGACGTTGATGTTCGGCTTTAACTTTTGAACAAGTGAGACACTTAGCCACAAAGAGAGCGATATCCTTCTTCATACCCGGCCACCAATAAGTACGACGAAGATCTTGATACATCTTGTCCGCACCGGGATGAATGGAATATCGTGACTTATGTGCTTCATTCATTACAAGAGTACGAAGGTTGTCACGGTTTGGAATCCAAATACGATCGAGGTAATGGAGAATTCCATTAGATTTAGATTCAAGTTGGTCTTCAACACCACATTGCATCTCGTTATACAAATTGTTTTCAACGACCGATGAGTGTTGGGCTTCACGAATACGAGTTTGAATGTCGTTTTGGATTTGAAAACAATGAGGACGATTGGTTACACAAATGCTTTGAGCATTGACATGACTCTTTCGGCTAAGAGCATCGGCCACGACATTTGCTTTTCCAGGGTGGTAACGAATTTCACAATCATAGTCGTTCAACAATTCAACATCATCGTTGACGCATGTTGAGATCCTTTTGATTAAAGATATGTTGGAGACTCTTATGATCTGTGAATACCACACATTGAGTACCATAAAGGTAGTGCCTCCAAATTTTTAAAGCGAAAACAACAGCCCGAGTTCAAGATCATGGGTCGTGTAGTTCTTCTCGTGGGTTTTGAGTTGTCTTGACGCATAAGCGATAACCTTGCCTCGTTGCATAAGGACACAACCGAGACCTTGATTTGAAGCGTCACAATAAACCACAAAATCGTCATTTCCATCGGGAAGGGTTAAGATGGGTGCGTCACAGAGCATACGCTTGAGGGTTTGAAAGGATTCCTCTTGTTTGGGACCCCAAATAAAAGGTTTATCTTTTGGGTCAAAGAGGTGAGAGGTATGGCGATTTTTGAAAAATTGGAGATGAATCGACGGTAGTAACCCGCCAATCCGAGGAAGGAACGTACTTCGGTAGGGGATTTTGGAGCAACCCACTCTTTGATAGCATCGATTTTGGCAGGATCAACATGAATGCCCTTTTTGCTTACGATATGACCAAGGAATTGAACTTCTTTCAAATAAAATTCACATTTGGAGAATTTGGCGTAAATTCGTTCGGCTCGAAGAAGTTCCAAGATCAAACGTAAGTGTCGTTCATGTTCGGATTCGGTCTTAGAATAGATTAGAATATCGTCAATGAACACAATTACAAAATGATCCAAGTAAGGTCTACACACGCGGTTCATCAAATCCATAAAGGCTGCGGGTGCATTGGTCAAACCAAACGACAAAACCATGAACTCGTAATGACCATACCTTGTGCGGAATGCGGTTTTTGGAATATCTTCTTCACGGATTCGGAGCTGATGATAACCAGATCGTAGGTCGATTTTTGAGAAACAAGTTGCTCCTTGGAGTTGGTCAAAGAGATCATCGATACGAGGAAGAGGATAACGGTTTTTGACTGTGATTTTATTGAGCTCACGATAATCAATGCACATGCGGAACGAACCATCCTTTTTCTTTACAAAAAGGATTGGAGCACCCCAAGGGGATGAGCTAGGACGTATGAAGCCTTTATTAACCAACTCTTGAAGTTGACTAGCCAGCTCTTGCATTTCCGAGGGTGCGAGTCGGTAAGGAGATTTAGCAACAGGTGTAGCACCGGGTATGAGACCAATCCGAAAATCAATGGAACGAGCAGGAGGAAGGCCGGGTAGATCTTCAGGGAACACGTCGGGAAAGTCACAAATGATTGGAATGTCTTTCACACTCTTTCCCTTTTCTTTTTGTGTCACGACATGGGCTAAAAAGACAATACATTCCTGACGTAAGCACTTTCGTGCCTCCGTACAAGACATGAGTTTGAGTCCGTTTGAGGGTTTCTCGCCATAGATTTGTAAAGTGTCTCCGGAAGGAAGCGGAATACGGATATATTTTTCAAAGCAAACGACTTTGGCATGAACCTTGGCAAGCCAATCCATGCCTACTATGACATCAAAGCTACCCAATTGCATGGGTATGAGTTCGATGGGAAATTCATGTTCATTAAGACTTAAAATACAATCAATGAGAATGGAATCAACGGTGACAGATTTTCCGTTAGCGATTTCAATGGTGAATGATTTTGTAATTTAGTACGTGTACATTTTAGCATTGGTTCAAATTTTACGGAAACAAAACTTTTATCCGCACCAGTATCAAATAACACAGAAGCATAAATTCCATTTATAAGAAACGTACCGTTTACAACGTCATTGTCGTTTTGAGCTTGATGCGCATTTATGTTAAATGCGCGTCCACGTGGCGCTTGCACTTGAACCTGATTGTTGCGGGGGCATTGGGGAGCAAGATGGTTTGGGTCATCACATTTGAAGCAAGCACGACCATTTCCATTAGTCAGGGGTCTTTGGGTACCAGTATGAGCCGAAGGTGGGTTACCGGGTGGGCTAGGACCACTTTGACATGCTGAGGCAAAGTGCCCATAACGGTTGCACGTTGTGCATTGACGGCACTGAGAGGCAGGTGGGTGGTGGTATTGGCATTTGACACATTTGGGAAACGTACCGGTGTAAGCTTTTCTAGGTGGTTCATGGTTCGAGTTGATGGGAGCTTGGTTGTTGGTGTTGTCATGGCATAGTTGCGGCTTTGAAACTTGCGTTTCTTGCCGTGATGGGTGTTTTTGGATGATGTTTTTGTGTCTTTAAATTCCTCGGGTGTTTCGGAGATGGCTTGATGGGCGGTTTTGAAGGAGCCTTTAAGAGACAAGGATCGTCTTTCACTTGGTTGTTGGACAAGGTAGCCGCCAACCGGATGGCTCGCTCAACTGAGAATGGTTCGGCTATGGTGACGGAGTCACGGATAATAGGAGGAAGGCCTTTTATGTACTTGGCTATGGCTCGGTCGGTGGTGTTGACCAAGTGAGGGACAAGGATACTAAGTTGCTTGAAGCGAATGGTGTAAGTCAAGTTGTCTCCTCCAATTTGTTTGAGGTTCCAGAATTCCTCTTCAAGACTTTGCATCTCATGAGGAGGGCAAAACTCATCTATCATGAGTTGCTTCACTTCTTCCCATGGTAGAGCAAAGGCGACCTCGTTTCCACGAGTGCTCCTTTCACTTTTCCACCATTCAAGTGCCCTCGATGTGAAAACACCAGTGGCACTACGAGTCCGAAGCTCATCGGGACATTCACTATTGATGAAAGTGACTTCGATGCTATCGAACCATTCAAGCATCTTGGAGGCACCCTCTTCACCCGTGAAAGGTTCAGGGCCACATGACTTGAAGTGCTTATAGGAAAAGGCTGAGTTTTTAGGACTAGGGTTTCGGGATTCAACTGAAGTGTTCGGGCTAGGGTTGGCATTGATTTGCTTAACAATATCGGGAATAACTCGAGCCATTTGCTTAGCCATGAAAGCGACCATTTTCTTATTGGAACTTTGCTTGGAGCTTCTATGGGATTTGGAAGACATCTACAATGTAGGATAAAGAGAATGATGAGACTTGATCAATAGTGTTTAACATAATTTTTTGCATATTTAGAGCATTATAACATAACACCTAAGCAAGTAGGTTTCAAATTGGTTCTCATAATGAATCATATAACCACTCAAAAGAATTAGATAAAAAAATAATGAAAGCTTTTAAGTTTTTGTTGGTTCTTGATTATTAGCGTCTGAGGTCAAGAGATTAACGCGATTCGGATGATTCGCTCTTGACAAGAGGAAAAAGAGTATAGCATAAATGCGTAAAATAAATACAAACATAAAAGAAATTCGATTAAGGCTTGGAATGTTCCGGTTTTGGAACTAAGACTAATCCAAAGTAGTCAAGACTTCTTTTGAGTTTGGGAATCATGCTTTGGCTTAATGGGTTGGAATACTCTCGCCGACAAGTCGGGTAACGGTATTCGCCCTTCCAGTTACTACATGTCCCTTGTCAATCAAAATCTTAAGACTTTGGTGAGATTGAAAATCAAAGAATGGGACTAATCACCAAGATATGGATATCACTCCTAACTTGGTGGTGTCGTTCCCTAAACGTGGTTGGTACTTATCCATCAAGGTAAGGAAATTATCCTAACTCGGTAAGGGTCCACAAGAGTGTAATAAGTGAAATTGTCATCAAGGTAAGGAAATCACTCCTATCTTAATGGTCTAATTTCATAAAACAATAATGGCGGATTGAAAGTCATCACCAAAGTAAGGGATTCACTCCTATTTTGGTGAGTTCGTTTCATTTGTAAAATACAAGTGTCTTCGTATCGTCGTCGCATGATTACACCTTAGGAAAGGTGTATTTCTTTCTAGCCGAGAATAAGATGAGGGGCAAGATTAGATAGATTCGAGTTTTTTTTTGGCATAAACATAAGATATTCAAACAAATCATAAGCATTACTAATGGGAGTCCTTAGTCATAGTCTAGGTCAAAACATGAAAGTTTTCCTAATTCCCTATAACTATGGCTCTGATACCAATCTGTCACACCCCAACCATGGCGGAAACATCGGGGCGCGAGAAGTGATAGATTGTTCAAAGACATCATAGAACTAAAGTGACAATAAATTAAGATTAAATTTCATTTTCATTAATCAACGTAACATTACAGTGTTTCAAATAAACATACAATAATTTGGAGAAATACAAGTCTAAAACAAACATAACAAAATGATAGATTTGGTGTGTTTCTAGGTCCCCTAATTGAATTTCTTGATAAAGCTTCAAGCATTTCCTGCAACATGTATAAAATATTGGTCAACATATGAATATGTTGGTGAGCATACAAATTTGTATACATAACATAATAGTGAATAAATCTCAATTCAACATGAGTAAAGTATACTAAAGTTTGTACATTGCTAGCATGCAAAGCCATAATCAAACCAAAGTGTCCACTAGCGTAATCTTAGCATCAAAAGTGAGCAAGACCGTAAAGATTGATAACTTAACATAAACCCATCATAATAGGGCGGATGTGCTAGTCCTATAGCGCTATACATGTTAAGGGAGGTTTAGATTGCTTGCAAGATAATGTATTCTAGAATGTATTCACAAATAGTATAACAAGTAAGCATGTTTGTATAATTGAGTTTTAGAATAAGTTTGATTGAATGTATGCTTGAGTGTATTTGATAAATGGTACATGTTGCAACCCAAATAGTGTTAAAATAAAAGGGGTGAAGTATGACTCACGGTTTCGATAGGAAAAGTTCCGAGTCGTGAGTAGATGGATTTAGGAGGATTAGACACCGGTTAACCTAACAAGGAAAACGGGTTTGTCTTAGACTCGGATTTGAGTACTTGTACGTATGTATATAGAATCATAGAAGTCATGTATCGCCAATGGCGGACCAAAACACAATTCACCAACTAGTTTGGAGATTCGGATGGTAAAGTTAGTACGCTAGTGTACCCTCTCGAAGGAGGTCATGAGATACGAAGGTAGGGTAATAATCCACAAACCTTTGTAAATACTTACATAATAGTTTAAATGTTTAAAGTATAGATATACTACATATAATATCTCAAGTAATCCGGGTAAGTTGTGGTGGGAAAGCCCTACTTGAAGAACCAAAGTTCTTCAAGATTGCCATTTGAACCTTAACATAAGCTTTTCAACATGGTAAAGTTGAATACTTAGTTTGGTTTATCACACTTGTTGTTATGTTAGATTACTTGAGTAAAAGATATAAAGTTAAGTTCAAAACTCATTCATTTCTGGATTTTTACCTTAACTCAAGTCATCCAACAATGAGGTTTGTTGGAGACAAGGTTTGGTTCAAGGAAAATCCAAGTTTGAACAAGGTAAACCCAAGAGCAACAATTTCATAAAGTTTAGCCACTTGGGAACCCATTTTAGGTGCCTCCCCCTTAGTGTTTACCATTGTAAACCTAAAGGATAGTCCATGGGTTTGTTCCAAGTGGTTTAGTATATTTTAAAATAAGATTAAAGCTTGTTAAAAGATTAAAAACATCAAGGACAAAAACAAAATAAAAATTCAGCCTTGTAAAACTAGCTTTTGGACCTCATTATAGATGGCTTCCACTCAATGTTGCCAAGGCAAAGTCATTGGGGATAGTCCTAGAGGTGTATCCATGAAGCTAGATGCAAGGTTTAAGTGTTAGAAGCAAGAAAAATGGGTTAGAATGGTGTTCTAACCTTGAAGGTTTTGTGCAGAATTTTTGTGAAGAAGAAGAGAACTTTGAGAGAATTTGAGAGTGTTTTGGTGGGATGTGAAGTGTAAAAGTGTTTTGTGGGTGTGGAGGCTAGTTTATAAAGGGAAGGAGTTTGGTTAATGGGCTTTAATTAGGTTAAAAAAAAGGGAAAATGGGCTTAAACCCGAGTGGGTTTCGGTTTGACTAGTCAACAAAACCATCAAACTTGTTTTCGCGATTCCCGCTTTGTTATAACTCCGTTTCGTACGCGGTTTTTTTCTACGTTCACCATTTTCAGAGTACTTTCATATGGATAAAAGTAATTTAACATTATGGTACTGAGAATTGGGTTTGGTGCATTGATCTTGATACGGTTCGAGAGTTACGATCACAAACTTGTGTTTGTGTTGAGCTTGGACCATTGGACTTGGTTTCGGGCTTTTCTTTTGGGTTATTTACGTGTTTTAAGAACCTTAATTATATTTTAAAGATTTGGGCTTGTTTACAAGTTGGTTGGGCTCGCTCATGAACACCCGGTTACGTATGATTCCGACTGAATTTATATTTACAGCCTGTCGTAAGTATATTTGAATGCATATAATGTTTCTTTTAAGCATGTGTAACATATAAGTATATAGAATAACTTTTAATAATACTTCCATTGATCAAGACTCAAGAGTACAAGGGTATGAATTGATGAATTTAAAAGTACAAGGACTAAAAATAAAACAACAAAAAGTACGGGCGTTACACTGTCGGTCCCCGCCCCACGACCAGCGACGGACGTCGCGATCAGTCGGTGAATGTATCTATATAAAGGGTCTCATATATGAGAGGACCTCGTGTCGCCATCGTATGATCCGTCGCCGATCGCAGGCCACTAGACCTGATCCAAGTCATCAGCCCCACGAATCAAGGCGGTGGTGTACATCGGCTGTCGGACCTCCACCTCCATATAGAGGTTACTGACGACAGCGAACCGTCTAAGTGACATGCGGTGGAGGGAGCCAAACATCCGGAAAGCAACCTCCGCGGGCTGACGACCATCCGCGATGTCGTCCTCATCAAGCTCCGGAAGCTCCTGTGCACGAGGACGGAATATAAACGTGCAGTAAAACTCCACATGAGCTCTCGATGGGCAGGGTCGCCCATCCTGAACAGCTGGTCCCATGGGCTGTCATCGCCTATGATCTCAAAAAATCACTCGCGCTCTCCAACGAGCTCTAAGAACTCCTCTGACAAGACAGTCCCCGGTGCTGGCGGTCGTCCTTTCAGAGTCCTGAACCGCTCATATGGTGAACTCCCCTCGTCGAACTGTAGATCCGGGCAGTCATCAATCCCGGGAACAAACGCAGCGTCGGCATCCATCTCTGAGAAAAAATTCGTGTTTATTATTATTTATAATGTTTAAAAAATTAATGGTTGACAGTTTATTATTATTATTATTATTACTATTATTATTATTATATTATTATTATTTCTATTATTATTATTATTACTATTATTACTATTATTATTATTACTATTATTATTACTGTTATTATTATTATTATTATTATTATTATTATTATTATATTATTATTATATACTATTATTACTATTATTATTATTATTATTATTATTATTATTACTACTACTACTACTGTTATTATTACTATTATTACTATTATTACTATTATTACTATTATATTATTATTATTATTATTATTTCTATTATTATTATTGTTGGACCAAAAGAACCAATGAGCCAAGATCAGGAAAACCTGTAAGTCCCACATGCCACTGCAACAACTGCTGAAGACTCCCATCAGTTACAGTGTTCTCTTGCTTGAATGTCAGACTCGAGAACATCTGAAGACTCCCATCAGCTATTGTGTTCTCTTGCTTGAATGTCAGACTCGAGAGCATCTTAGCTCCAGCCTCAGCTGTTATGACAAAGTCTGAAGAACAAAGTATGAAGATCAAAGAACTGAAGAATATCAGCTGAAGAAGACTCCAAAGTACTGAAGACCAAGTACTGAAGTCTGAAGTACTGATCTTAGAAGTACTGAAGACTTCAAGTACTGAAGACAAGTACTGAAGAATCAAAAGCTGAAGAACTGAAGAACTGAAGACCTTCTACTGAAGCACAAAGTCTAAAGACAAAGACTGAAGACAACAACTGATGATATCTACTGAAGTCATGAGTTGTTATATCATCTGAAGCCAAGTCTGAAGACCAAGTACTGAAGACTCAGAGTTTGTCACAACAACTGAAGAAGTCTTCTTCAGTTGTTGTGGTGGTTTTTCTTTTTCAGTAGTTTATTTTGTTTCAATAGTTGTACAACAACTGAAGAGCATGTTCTTCAGTTGTTATAGTATCAGTAGTTATAAACGACTGAAGAGCTTGTTCTTCAGTCGTTGTAGGATTTCAGTAGTTTACTTTTGTCAGCACTTAGGAACTTTTGTAAGAAGATGTCAGTTGTTGACATCTTCAGTAGTTTTATGTTTTTATCAGTTGTAATTTGAATATTCAGTGATGTCAGAAAAAGGACATCAACCCATCCTTTTGCCGCCTATAAAAGGATGGGTAACCATACAGTTTTAATTGCCGAAACGTGCGACCAATAGAACATTTATTGTTTCGCAGAACTCTTCTCTCTCTATGTTTATGCTTTTAAATTGAAATATCTTTTATGTTCTTGCTTTAATTGCTAATTAATGTGCTAAATCCGCTGCAAACATAATCTAATTGATCAACCGAGAGGCTGAGATCCTGTCAAATGGTATCAGAGCAGGTTAATCATTGATCGATTTCACTATTGATCATTTGAAACTGCTCTTTTGATCTCTCTGTTTGATCGAATTAGCAATTTGCAAGAATTAGCCATAGAGAGTGAGTTTCTGCTGTTTTCGGCCAAAATCTTGAGGTCTTTTGGTGGTTTTGAGTTACGTTTGTCGTGTTTAAACTTGTTTTTTGACCAAAACCTGAGATGACAACACCAACCAATGATCCTCACAATACTGGTTCCGCAACCAAGCCTCCGATGCTGGTTAGGAACGAGTATAACATATGGCAAAGACGTATGCTACACCACTTGGCTGTCAACAGTGCTGGTTGTTGGAAGTCAGTGGTGCATGGGCCATACAAGCCTATGGTGAGCGTCCCAGAATCTAATGAACAGGTTGCGAAGAAACCTGAACAATATTCGGACGAAGATCTAAAGCTGTTCGAAATTGATGCCAGAGCCCATGGAATTTTAGCCATGGCCATTCCAAACGAGATATATTCAGGGCTCTTGCATCATGAGTCTGCTCATGACCTATGGGTTGCTCTAAAGGAACAATTTGGAGGAACTGATTCGGTCTTAGCAAACAATAGGGAAATCCTTGCCCAACAATATGAGACTTTCTCATATAGAAAGGGTGAGACTCTGACCCAGCAGTTTGAGCGGTTCTCTTGTTTGATCTCTGAGCTGAAGATGGTTAAACAAGAGTACTCCAAAAGCCAGATGAACAACAGGTTCCTCAGGTCATTGCCTGAGAGATGGGACACATATACCATTGTCCTACGCTCCAGTGCTGACCTGGACACTCTATCTCTCACCCAACTTCATGGGAAATTGCTCACTTTTGAGAGAGAGGTAGAGCAAAAGAGGAAGTTGTCATCTTCTGGCAAACTTGCTGATGACTTTGTCCAAGGTAATGCTGCCTTGATAAGTCATGAGTCAGAATATGCTTCATCAGAAATTTCTTATGATGAGCATATTGATTTCTCTACAAACTCAGAACAAGCTTTTGTTGGTGTTAGTAGTTCAGGAGGTGGTGGTGACAACTTGTGTTTTCTGATGGAGGATTTGAAGGGCATTCCAGATGATGATCTGGAAGAGATGGATATTTTGAACCAAATGGCAATGATAAATATCCGATCTCAGAAGTTCTACAAAAGAACTGGTAGGAAATTCCCAGGACTCTCTGGCAAAACCAAAGTTGGTTTTGACAAGAGCAAGTTGAGGTGTCACAAGTGCCAAAGGCTTGGACACTTTGCAAGAGAGTGTAGATCATCTGGATCTAACTCATCTGCACCCTTTGTGACTTTTCCCAGCAATAGCTCACAGCACAAAGGGCAACCTTCCTACAGTTCTACCCATCCATCTCAAGCACAGGCACCACCTGCTTATTTTGTGCCACAGGGTCATATGCCTTATCCTTACCCCTGTTACTACATGCCTCAGCCTGGTCAAACTCAAGCACCCCCGGCTCAACCACCTCATGCTCTTCCAGAGCCTCATTCTTCCCAATCTCATCACCACACACAACCTCAACAACAAAGCTTTTTCACCCCAACTGCTGTTGACTGGAGTAGTCTACCAGAAGAGCTATCTGGTCAGGAACCACTACTCCAAGGTGCTGGTCAACATGGTGGTGATCAACCTTTTGGAAATCTTGCTCTGATGGCCCTTGATTCTGCTGAAGGGTCATCATCTAATGCCTCATCTCAGGTATCCACTGAGGCAAAAGCCAAGCTTTGTTCAGAGTCATGCATAGCAGCATTTGCTTCTATTAGAAGCAAATGTAGCTTTAATAGATAAAAATCTTGAGCTTGAGCACACTATTTCCAAAAGAAAAGCTGATTTTGAGGTTGTTCTAAAAGATAAAAATGATGAGATTTACAAGCTTAAATGCCAAATCAAAGATGCTAAAGCTAGGGAAGATGTACTTCTAGAGAAGTACAAAGATCTCAAGGAAACTCTTGCAACCACCCAAGTTGAGTGTGATCGATGGGTGCAATCATGCAAGGGTTTTGAAATGCTTCTTAGCAAGCAAACAGCTTCCAATGTGAAGTTTGGCATTGGTTATAATCACACTGCTCCTCCCACAGACTTCATTTCAAGAGCAGAAGTTGAATCTGATGGGGAGAGCAATAACCAATCCTTCTCATCATGTGACTTACTATCCTCTGAATCAGCATCATCAGAGATAGACTGTCACATGACCAAAAGGCTGATCAACTCAGAAGTTGTCACTAGAAGTACTGAAGGTACTGGAGAGCAAGTGACAACATCTGAAGTTCAAACCTCAAATACTGTTAGCACTAAAGAGAAGAAAACTAACAGTAGGAAAGGTTTGAAGACAGCTAGAGAGGATACCAGGAAAGCAGGCACTAGAAAGAAAACTGCTAGTACTGATGACAAACAGCTGAAGAACAAGTCTTCAGCAGTTAAATCCTCTTCAGCTGATGATCAGCATAAGATGAAGAAAAAGCCATGTGAGATATGTGGCTTGTTCAATCATCTTACTGATGATTGCTGGTACAAAAGGGGTTCCAAACTCAAACAGAAGGAGAAAATTACTGAAAGCATCAATAAAATGAAGAATGAGTTTGAAACTAAGTTTGTATTAGCAACATCCAAGCCTGAAATCCCTAAGCCCAAAGCAAAATCTAAAAAGAAGGTAGGGATAACTCAGGCAACAGCTGAGGTTGCTCAGGAAAAGATGGTACAACATAGGAACTCATCATCAGCAAACTCCAATGTGTCTGAAGAGCTGAAAGCCTTATCACAGAATCAGACACAATTGGTGATGATGGTTCAGCAGCTAGTGGGAAGAGTCAACTACTTAGATGCTCCTGTGTTGAAATCACAGAAAAGGAAGTCCAAGCCAAAGGGTTCCTCTTCTGTACCATCTTCTTCACCTCAAGCTGTCACACACAACACAACTGTTAGTGCTGCACCTGTAGCTGAGAACAGACCCAAAACCAAGCAGGTTTGGGTCTCTAAGACAAACTAACACATGGTTGTGTTTGCAGGGTTCTTCAACATGCCATAGAAGCATCTGGTATGTAGACAGTGGAGGATCCATGCACATGACAGGAAGCAGCTCCCTTCTTAATGACTACTCTCAAGGAAAGAAGGGATTTGTTTCTTTTGACAATGATGCAAAGGGTTACATCATCGGAAAAGGCTTTGTTTCCAACGGGGAAATAAGGTTTGATGATGTTAACCATGTGGAGAATCTCAAGTACAACCTCTTGAGTGTCAGTCAAATGTGTGACAAAGGCCATGTTGCCCTTTTCACAAGCCAGAACTGTCGGATTCTGTCATCCAAAGTTCTGAGTTTGATTGACAAGGCATTGGATGAACACACTCTCTGAAGGCCAACAGGACAGGAAGAGTGTATGCCTTAGATCTTTCCAAAAAGATGGATCTAAAAGGTCATCCCTGCCTATTCTCCAAGGCATCTCCTCAAGAGTCTACACTATGGCATAGAAGGCTGGGTCATGTAAATTTCAAGAACATGAATCAGCTTATAAGCCATGGTTTAGTAAGAGGATTGCCTCTGAAGGAGTTCAAGTGTGAAGATGACTGCACTGCTTGCTTGAAAGGAAAACAACACAAAGTTTCATTCCCTTCAATAGAAGAACCAAAGTCCACTGCCTGCTTACAACTTCTGCACATGGATCTCTTTGGTCCTGTCAGAGTAATGAGCATGGCAAAGAAGAAATACTGCCTGGTAATTGTGGATGATTACTCCAGGTTTGTATGGACTTTCTTCTTGCACTCCAAGGATGAAGCAGCAAAGACAATAATGAACTTTGTGTTACAAGTAGAAAAGCAGTATTCCCTACAGGTCAAGTGTGTGAGGAGTGACAATGGAACAGAATTTAGAAACCACACACTTGATGACTTCTACCTGTCCAAGGGAATTAGAAGGCAGTTTAGCATTCCTAGAACTCCTGAGCAGAATGGAGTGGTGGAGAGAAAGAACAGGACCCTCATTGAAGCAGCAAGGTCAATGTTGGCTGACTCTGGGTTGCCACTGACCTTTTGGGCTGAAGCTGTCAATACAGCTTGCTATGTACAAAATAGAGCTTTAGTAAATAAGAGGTTGATGAAGACTCCTTATGAAGTTCTTCATCATTTGGCTCCTCTTATTTCATTCTTTAGAGCCTTTGGGTGTCCTTGTTTTATTCTCAACACTAGCAACCCACTCCATAAGTTTGCTAGTAAGGTGGATGCAGGGTACTTTGTTGGTTATTCATCAACTTGCAAAGCATACAGAGTCTTCAACTGTAGAACCGAGGGGGTTGAAGAAACTCTGCATGTTAAGTTCAATGAATCTCCAAAGGACAAGATTCCACAAAACCCTGTGGAGTTGTTTGATCTGGACATACTGCAATATGTTCCTTATCAACCTCCATCTGTTGAGCCTGTCAGCAGATCTCCACCTGGTGGTACTGATGATGATGAAGTCAATACTCACCTCTTCAGGATCAGTGACAATCTGCCTAAGTTCACTGAACCTGATGCTCCTGTAGCCTCAGCAGCTCCATCCACTACAAATGCTGATGAGATTTCTGCTTGCTCTACTTCATTTGAGCTGCCATCCTCTACATGGTTTCAGGAATCTCCATCACCATCTGTTGCTGCTGATGGGTCTACAAACACTTGCACAGATATTATAGTTTATCAAGAGCTCAAGAATCACCCCACTTCACAAATCATTGGTGATATCCATGCTGGAGTTTCAACCTGGAATCAATTGTCCAACTTCTGCTTCTATGCTCTCTTCATCAGTCAGCAAGAGCCAAAGAACTATCATATTGCTTTAAGAGACAATGGATGGGTGGAAGCTATGCAGCTTGAGCTTCTTCAATTCAAGAAGCAGCAAGTGTGGGAGCTTGTTCCATTACCCAAAGATAAGTGTGCTATAGGCACCAAGTGGGTATTCAGGAACAAAACAGATGAGAAGGGCCAAATTGTCAAGAACAAGGCCAGACTGGTTGTCCAAGGGTTTGCACAGGAGGAAGGCATTGATTATGATGAGACCTTTGCACCTGTGGCCAGACTGGAAGCAATCAGACTGTTCTTAGCTTATGCTGCCTTTCACAGTCTCAAGGTTTATCAAATGGATGTCAAAAGTGCTTTCCTATATGGAAAAATAAAAGAAGAGGTTTATGTGTGTCAACCACCAGGCTTTGAGGACAATAAACATCCTGATTGGGTGTACAAGCTTGATAAGGCTCTCTACGGGCTGAAGCAAGCACCTAGAGCCTGGTATGAGACACTCTCAACCTTTCTTCTAGAGAATAAGTTCACTAGAGGCACCATTGATAAAACCTTATTCATCAAGACTGTGGGACAACATACGCTCCTTGTTCAGATTTATGTTGATGACATCATCTTTGCATCCTCTGATCCAAAGTTGTGTGATGAATTTACAAAGCTTATGAAGCTGAGATTTGAAATGAGTGCTATAGGAGAATTACAGTATTTCTAGGTTTGCAAATCAAACAACTGGATGATGGAATCTTCATCCATCAGTCCAAGTATACCAAAGAGTTGTTAAATAAGTTTGATTTACAATCTTGTAAGCCCTGTTCTACTCCTATGAGCAGCATCACACAACTAGATGTAGATCAGAAAGGTAAAGCGGTTGATGAAACCTTTACAGATGTATGATTGGGTCCTTGATGTACCTTACAGCCTCTAGACCAGACATCATGTTTGCAACATGTGCTTGTGCTAGATTTCAGGCTGCACCTAAAGAATCCCATTTGATTGCAGTCAAAAGGATCTTTAGATATCTGCAAGGTACCCAATCACTAGGTCTTTGGTATTCAGCTGGGCATTCTTGCAAATTAGTTGCTTTCTCTGATAGTGACTATGCAGGATGTAAAGTCACCAGAAAATCCACTTCTGGTGGTTGCCAATTCCTAGGCAATTGTTTAGTTTCTTGGCAGAGTAAGAAACAAACATCAATTGCTACATCTACTGCTGAAGCTGAGTATATTGCTGCTGCAAGTTGTACCTCTCAGATACTCTGGCTTCAAAACCAACTTCTGGATTATGGCATTACTGAGACTAAGACTCCATTATTAATGGATAGTGCTTCAGCTCTCTGTATTGTTAAGAATCTAGTCCAGCACTCAAGGACTAAACATATTGAGATCAGACATCATTTTATCAGGGATTGCTATGAGAAAGGTCTGATTGATCCTAAGTTTGTACCTAGTGCTGATGAGCTTGCAGACATTTTTACTAAGCCTTTAGATAGTGCCACATTCCAAAATTTGGTACTAAGGCTTGGTATGCTGCAGCTTGATTGATTTGACTTGCTGGTATTCTTAGTTCACAACTACTGAAGAGCAAAGGTCAAATATAAGTACTGATGAGTAATTTAGTCTTCAGCTCTTTTACAACTACTGAAGACTAAAATGACTCAAAGTACTGATGTACATTATTTATTGAAAAACAACTGATGTAGTGAGGTGGATTACAACTACTGATGTATGATTTTCAAATAAATAAGTACTGAAGAACAAATTTTGCTCATAAGTACTGATGTGTAATCTTACACAAATACTGAAGACAAATTTGTTCACCAGCTCTGAAGAATATTTCATCAGCACTTGTGAACATCTGATCACAAGAGCTGAAGGCATAAATATTCACAAGAGCTGAAGGGTCGATGAAACATCTGAAAGTCAGCCAAAGAGCTGATGAGTAAGTGTGGAGGCTAGTGTGAAACAACTGATTTGACGGAAACAGCTGATGAGTAATTTCTCATCAGCTGATAACAACAGCTGCTGTTTCATACACAAACAACTGAAGGACAAAACCATGTCTTCAGTAGTTCACAACTACTGACAACAGTAGTTCACAACTACTGAAGGCTAACACCAAGTCCTCAGTTGTTTACAACAACTGAAGCAATACCATGTCTTCAGTAGTTCACAACTACTGATCTCAGTAGTTTACAACTACTGAAGGCTAACACCAAGTCTTCAGTTGTTCCAACGTCTGAAGGAGAATACTAGGTCATCAGTAGTTCATAACTACTGACGACTGACAGTAACTCTTCAGACGTTCACAACATCTGAAGGACAAAACCAAGGTCTCAGTAGTTTCAACTACTGAAGACTAATACCAAGTCCTCAGATGTTACAACCACTGAAGGTTAAAACCACGTCATCAGTTGTTACAACAACTGATAACTAACACCAAAACCTTCAGTAGTTTTCTTTCAACCTTTAACCTACCCTATAAATACCCCACCTTCAGAGCATTTACTCCTCACTTGACCTAATCCTTCCAAACCTCTGAAATTCCCATACACCATTAATGGCGACCATGCAACTGAAACCTCGACAAAACTGTGTCGCCCATCTTACAAAATCACCATTATGGCCTAAGTTTCACCAAGCGTCGATCTTATGCACGACTCACCATACAAAACGGCTTTTCTCTTGAACCCCACTATATACACCGACTCCTTGACGGAGTTTTGGACAAATGTAACCGTCCAAACCGGAGAGCAGGATGGCGAGGTCTCCCTCCAGTCCTCCGTCAATGGCAAAGCCGTGGTTATCACTCCAGCTACCCTACGCCAAACCCTAGCGCTGGAGGATGCCACCTACCCAACCTCCTACCCCAAAGGTACCCTGGATCTCTCATTCACATCCTATGACTACCAGGGTAACCTCTCCGCCTCCACCTTGTTGAAGAAACACTTCCCTGACCCTCAACGATTGATCTTCCACATGGTGAACGTGTGTCTGGCTCCCAAGACCTCTTCGTGGGACCAGATGTCCACAAGGTGGCAACATGTATTGTATTCTATCCTTGAGAAACAACCGTTAAATTTTACTGATCTTTTATTTTTGGAACTCAAGGACATGGCCACAAAAACCTTTTTCTAACCGTTGGAACTGTATCCACGGTTCATAATGGCCATGATCGAAAACCAGCTTCAGGCTGAGGGACTAGTTGGCACTGGGGTCCCTGCCATGGCTGTTCAAGCCGAGGTATACTCCAGGCACAACACTGACCAAACACTCAAACAGGCTGGCCGGCTGCGAAAACCCACGCAGCAGGAACCCACAGCCTCCACCTCCAAATCCAAAGTCCCCACCAAGCCAAAAGCCAAAAAGAAGCCCAAAAAGGCTACTCAGGGAGATGAGTCCCCTGAGGATGCCCCTGCAACACAAAGGCAGGATGTGCCTGCTGGTTCGATTCTCCCAGCAGGTACCACGACTCCACCCACCACAACCGCACAGGCTTCCTCTCAACAGGAGCCTGATGCAACCAATTTTGGGGCAACCACATTACTGGGTCTTCCTCACTTGAGGAGACTGCCATTGAAGAGCACAGTCCTCCCCATGTGCACACTGCTTCTAGCCCACCTACTGATGAGACCACCCCACTAAGCCCAACATTGGTAATAGCCAAAGTGCTGACCGATCTGAGCACTCCACCCTCTCCCCAGAAACCTATTACACCTGGGGAGACTCCAACGAAGAGGGGGTGGGTACAAGTGCTGATAGGAGCCCACAGCACAGAGAATCAGTTCCATCTCCCAGTGTGGCTAGGGAGATAGAACAATCTGGTGAGGCTGCCACTTCCCTGCATCAACATCTGAGCAGGGTGAAGCTGGTAACATAACTAAGACCTCACCAGAGGCAATGGCCGATGATGGATCCAATCCGGAGGCCAGAAGTCCCCAGTACCATGACAAGGGGCACATGTCATTACTGAGCCACACTCAGGACATGTTCATCCTGACAATGTCAGGAGGTCAGGTGATTCAGCTTATGCTGATGATGACCTGAGCTTTTCTACGATGTAGTAGCTCAAAACACTATCCTTGAGGATGAGATAAGCAGACTCAAAGAGCTGCTTGCTCAAATGACTCAGGATAAAAGTCCATCTGCCACCACTACCCACAGATGGCACCTTCACCCGAAGGTCTCACAAACACTGAGCCACTCCCACAAACTCAGCCACCAGCCCCTGCTTCTGGCACTAGCTCTCAGGGTCAAAACCCCCTGAGCAGCGGATGCTATCCTCCAGAAATCCCTGCCTTCATCACACCCATCCTTAAAGATATAGTCATTCGAACCCTGGATGAGAGGCTTCCCACATATATACAACCCATGGTGGAGGTTGCCATATCTAAGGCTCTTGCTGATAGTCAAACCCCAACCAATGCACCCAAAAAGGGGGAGACATCAGTGCAAGACAAGAGGAAGAGGGGAGAGGAGGAGAAAGAGGCAGAAAAAGAGGTGGTGGTAGAGAGGGAGATGGCTGAGGAGAGTAGTAGGGTGAGGGAGAAAGGGAAGAGGAAAGAGAGGGAGGTAGAGCAAATAGAAGTGGCTGAAATCCAAAAGGATTTCAGTATCACTGATAAGAAAAAGGGAGAGGGAAAGAAGGTGGCTGATCCTGATCTAGCAGCCCTTGTCAAGGAGGCTGATGCTGAGCATAGCCGTTCAATGAACTCTGTCATTGAACAGCTGTTCAGGCAAGGCTTTGACAAGGACACTGCCTTGCTAGATCAAGAGATCAGGAACATGGAGAGAAAGGAGATAAACTACCGATGGTCTACTTATAGCCAAGAGGATCAAAAGAAACTCGAGGCTATGAGTAGATTCATTTCGAAGTACCTGGGCAGACCAGTCCTTGATGTCAAGGCATGGACCAGGGACAGAATCTTGGCAATAACCACCAAGATCTGTTCGGCTGGTGATTTTACTAAGGGACTGGTCGCTGAGGCCCTATCTGAAGCCGGTGCTGGGAACAGGACACTGCTAGTAAAACTGACCAAACCAGCATTATCTCTAGGCTACTAGTAGTGCCTGCCAATATTCCCACACCAACAACCCAACCACAACCCACAAAACCAACTCCTTTACCACCAAAACCCGCAGCCAATGATCCACCTTGAAGAAGAAGAAGGGTGCTGAGGCTGCAAGATGAAGAAGAGGAGGATGAGGAGGATAGCTGCCACTTTCAGCAGTTATACCTCTACCCAAAGCCAAACCACAAACCATCACTCCCACCTCACAGCAGGACACTGTGAGGGTAAAGTTAGAAGAGGAGGAGCAACAAAAGAGACATGATGAGGAAATGCTGAAAAGCATTGACAAATGCTATGTTGCTTCGACCTCTATAATGAACATGAAGAGAGAAGCTCTGAGATTATTCACCCTCAAACAAATTTTTCAATATGAAAAGGAGAGGGTGAGAACTTGGCCTGACCCAAGGGTGTCTCACAGGATAGTCAAGAAGGACATGCCTGTGAGGTACAAGAGCCAACTAAAGAAGATCGTAGATGAAGAGATCTCTGTGGCTATTGTAATCACACCCTGGGAAATAGTAGAGGAATTCGAGAAAGCTTATAGAGCCGGCCAATCACCCTTTTCAATGCTAGATAATAGGGTGGTTAGGAAGGGTCTGGTCTATAAGAAGCTTGAGAATTTCCATAGGGATGAGCTCAACCTGCTGTTGGAGGGTAAACACCTGATGAGTTTGCATACAGACAAATCACAACAGTTGAGCTCAAAAATGGAAGACAGGTCAAGTTCATCTCAGAGCTGTACGGTCGGGAGGGATTGTTCGAAGGTGAGCCTGAAGACCTGTCCAAAGAAGAACAAATGATCTTTCTTCAGGCCTACTGTCGAGAATCCTACCGGCTTGTACGTGGGAGGTAGATCTTATGGATGGGGCAACAGCTCTGTGTCCAATTCCCCAAGACAGAGCTCCCATCCATACTTAGCCAAACAAACACTTGAGACTACCTCTCAGGCCAGTGCTTATCTGGGTCAACTTCTAATCTGATCTAGAAGGAAATAGACCAATCTTTATGCCTCAATAAGTGGGACATCCAATAATTAGAGGTTTTGGCTGCATTGGTTCAGGGGGAGTTTGTTGGACCAAAAGAACTAATGAGCCAAGATCAGGAAAACCTCTAAGTCCCACATGCCACTGCAACAACTGCTGAAGACTCCATCAGTTACAGTGTTCTCTTGCTTGAATGTCAGACTCGAGAACATCTGAAGACTCCATCAGCTATTGTGTTCTCTTGCTTGAATGTCAGACTCGAGAGCATCTTAGCTCCAGCCTCAGCTGTTATGACAAAGTCTGAAAAAAAAAGTATGAAGATCAAAGAACTGAAGAATATCAGCTGAAGAAGACTCCAAAGTACTGAAGACCAAGTACTGAAGTCTGAAGTACTGATCTTACAAGTACTGAAGACTTCAAGTACTGAAGACAAGTACTGAAGAATCAAAAGCTGAAGAACTGAAGAACTGAAGACCTTCTACTGAAGCACAAAGTCTGAAGACAAAGATGAAGACAACAACTGATGATATCTACTGAAGTCATCAGTTGTTATATCATCTGAAGCCAAGTCTGAAGACCAAGTACTGAAGACTCAGAGTTTGTCACAACAACTGAAGAAGTCTTCTTCAGTTGTTGTGGTGGTTTTCTTTTTCAGTAGTTTATTTTGTTTCAGTAGTTGTACAACAACTGAAGAGCATGTTCTTCAGTTGTTATAGTATCAGTAGTTATAAACGACTGAAGAGCTTGTTCTTCAGTCGTTGTAAAATTTCAGTAGTTTACTTTTGTCAGCACTTAGGAACTTTTGTAAGAAGATGTCAGTTGTTGACATCTTCAGTAGTTTTATGTTTTGTCAGTTGTAATTTGAATATTCAGTGATGTCAGAAAAAGGACATCAACCCATCCTTTTGCGCCTATAAAAGGATGGGTAACCATACAGTTTTAATTGCCGAAACGTGCGACCAATAGAACATTTATTGTTTCGCAGAACTCTTCTCTCGCTATGTTTATGCTTTTATATTGAAATATCTTTTATGTTCTTGCTTTAATTGCTAATTAATGTGCTAAATCCGCTGCAAACATAATCTAATTGATCAACCGAGAGGCTGAGATCCTGTCAATATATTATTATTATTATTATTTGTAGTATTATTATTTCTATTATTACTATTACTATTATTATTATTATTATTATTATTATTATTATTATTATTATTATTATTATTTCTATTATTATTATTTCTATTATTACTATCTCTATTATTACTATTATTACTTTTTTATTATTATTATTATTATTATTATTATTATTATTATATTATCATCATCATCATTATTATTATTATTATTATTATTACTACTACTATTATTATTATTCTATTATTATTATTATATTATTATTTCTATTATTACTATTACTATTATAACTATTATTATTATTATTATTTTATTATTTCTAATAATAATAATAAACCGTCGACAAACTACGATACACATACGGGAAAACCTATCAAATCTATAAGGAAAAACCTATCAAATCTATTTGGGAAAACCTATCAAATCTATGTTCACCTCTATGGTTTAAAGTTGTAAATTACGTACCGAAAACGATAATGTAGCGGCGTGGTGGTGCAGCGGCGGTGGTGCAGCGGCGGTGGTGCAGCGGCAGTGGTGGTGCGCAGATGGTGGTGAGCGACGGTGGTGGTGGAATATGGTGGTGAGCGGCGGTGGTGGTGCGCAGATGGTGGTGAGCGGCGGTGGTGGTGGAGATGGTGGATGAATGTGTCACGGGGAGGGTTCGCGGTGACGGTTTGGCGGCGGTGGTGGGAAATGGTTGTGGTTGGTTGTGAAATGGTTGTGGTGTGGTGAAATGGTTGTTGTGGTGGTGAAATGGGGTGGGCCAAACCGTCACACCTTCGGATAGGGCAGGTGCACTAATCGAGGGGAAATCAGATTCAAAAAATATCTCAAAAGGTCACGGTTGGCCTCCACGTGACCTTTTGCTTTTTTTGTATTATTATTATTATTATTATGTTATTATTATTATTATTATTATTATGATTATTATTATATTATTATTATTATATTTATTTTATTATTATTATATTTCTTTATATTAGAGTATTATTATTATATTATACTATATTATTATTATTATTATTATTATTATTATCATTATTATTTCTATTATTATTATTTCTATTATTATTATTTCTATTATTATTATTATTACTATTGTTAATATTATTATTATTATTTATCATTATTATTATTAATATTTCCTTATATTAGAGTATAATATTATTAACCGTAACCTTTTAGGTTCTGGATACACAAAATACTACTACTATTATTATATTATTAATTTTAAAATTATTAGTATTGAACTTTTTATTTATATTAGAGTATATTATTATTATTATGTTATTATTATTATTTATCATTATTGTTATTATATTAGAGTTTATTATGTAGTTTCTGGATACACAAAATAACTATTATTATTATTATTATCAACTTTAAAATTATTACTATTAAATTTTTTATTATATTAGAGTATATTATTATTATTATTGTTATTATTATTATTTATCATTATTGTTATTATTATTAGAGTTTATTATGTATGTTTGAACATTGTTTTACAAAATATAAGGTGTATATATGTTGATATGTTCACGATAAGATTGTTTAGGTTATCATTAAAACGTCACGGTTGTACACGTACGCATGTTTGTATGTACGTCTACGAAGTGTATTTGTTCTTATTGTATATATATGTTGATGTGTGTGCATGTTCATGAAAAAAATACCCGATTCGATATACGTAAATGATCATAACGGTTAATGTGGGGTTTAGGGAACCCTAAAAGGTCACGGTTAGACCGAACCGTGACCTCTTTTATCAACAAAGTGTGACGTTTAGGTCACCACGTGACACTTTGCGTCATCAAACTGTCACAGCTTCATTCCATAACGCCACATATGAACAAAGGGGTCACGGTTTGCCCAAACCGTGACCTTTTGGTCCAGTTTAGTTTAAAAGAATTTGTTTTCAATACCTTTCAGCGAACCACTCCCGTCCCGACCGGTTAAGACGGTAGGGCAACAGGGGAGTGGTGTGGGCTCGAAACCCACTACCACCGGTTCATGGAGGTATTTTTTATAAAATATTTACTTAGCAAGATTTTAAAAAATTAGGCAAAAGGTCACGGTTCGCCCAAATCGTGACCTTTTGCCTTATTTTTTAAAATTTTGCTAAGTAAATATTTTTATAAAAATACCTCCATGAACAGGTGGTAGTGGGTTTCGAACCCACACCACTCCCCTGTTGCCCTACCGTCTTAACCGGTCGGGACGGGAGTGGTTCGCTGAATGGTATTGAAAACAAATTCTTTTAAACTAATCTGGACCAAAAGGTCACGGTTTAGGCAAATCGTGACCGCTTTGTTACTTTTGTCAGAAACCCTAACCCTAACCGTGACGGTTAGGCCTAACTGTCACCGTTTGGGCTCCTAACCGTGACCTTTAAGGCAAACCGTGACATTTAGGTATTTATTGTTACTATTGTTTCTATTATTATTTATTTCTATTATTATTATTATTTCTATTATTACTATTATTATTATTATTATTACTATTATTATTATATTATTATTATTATTATTATTATTATTATTTCTATTATTACTATTATTATTACTATTATTATTACTATTATTATTATTTTATTATTTTTATTACTATATTATTATTCTATTATTGTAGTATTATTATTAATATTATTATTATTTTTATTATTTCTATTATTTAAACTATTATTTTTATCATCATCATCATCATCAAATAAAGGGATCATCATTAATATGATAAAGTATCGGAGAATGAGAACTTACAGGGGGCATTAGTGCCTCTTTGACGATCCATTATTGCGCGCCACATTTTATACGAAGTAGGATGACAAAAGAAAACATCTTCCACGGCCTTAGTAGTTGCATTCGTTCGTGTTTCATACACGAACTCTTTAGATTGTAGCAGGTTTTCAAGTTCCTGTGCCTTATTTTTTAAAATTTTGCTAAGTAAATATTTTTATAAAAATACCTCCATGAACAGGTGGTAGTGGGTTTCGAACCCACACCACTCCCCTGTTGCCCTACCGTCTTAACCGGTCGGGACGGGAGTGGTTCGCTGAATGGTATTGAAAACAAATTCTTTTAAACTAATCTGGACCAAAAGGTCACGGTTTAGGCAAACCGTGACCGCTTTGTTACTTTTGTCAGAAACCCTAACCCTAACCGTGACGGTTAGGCCTAACCGTCACCGTTTGGGCTCCTAACCGTGACCTTTAAGGCAAACCGTGACATTTAGGTATTTATTGTTACTTTTGTTTCTATTATTATTATTATTTCTATTATTATTATTATTTTCTATTATACTATTATTATTATTATTACTATATTATTATTATTATTATTATTACTATTATTATTATTATTATTATTTCTATTATTACTATTATTATTACTATTATTATTACTATTATTATTATTATTATTTTATTACTATTATTATTATTATTGTTTCTATTATTTGTAGTATTATTATTAATATATTATTATTTTTATTATTTCTATTATTTAAACTATTATTTTTATCATCATCATCATCATCAAATAAAGGGATCATCATTAATATGATAAAGTATCGGAGAATGAGAACTTACAGGGGGCATTAGTGCCTCTTTGACGATCCATTATTGCGCGCCACATTTTATACGAAGTAGGATGACAAAAGAAAACATCTTCCACGGCCTTAGTAGTTGCATTCGTTCGTGTTTCATACACGAACTCTTTAGATTGTAGCAGGTTTTCAAGTTTCTGCATTGGTGTCATGCCTTTTCTCCCCTCAGCCCTAAACTTCGACGTCACATTGTATATATCTTGAACAACACAGACGCTGTGGGGAAAGTGCTCCCTTACGGCTGAATGGATATGTCGTGGCCACACGTGCTGCCTGTGTAACTTCACGACAAGATCAATTTCTTCGGCGGTCATCTTCCTAAGATGCTCGTGGCCCTCCTCGTACACAATAGGATCATGGTTGTGCGTCTCGTTTCTCAACTCTAACATCCAACTGTCACTCTTTCCTACGTACTTCCCTACGAGTTTAAAGGGACATCCTTTCTTTATGCTCCCAGTACGCCTACTTGTGCTAGTGAATTTAGGTGCACCACTACGATTGCATAATAGTTCCACATCCTTTTTCGTGACCAACCCACCACAATGACGCACCCATGCTCGTGTCCTCTCATTTTAGCCCACTTCTTCAAGTCCTCACGAGAATCAAAATACTAAAAAATTATAAAGCTAGACAAAAAAAACAATATATAAAATAAATAAAAAATAAAATAAACAAAAGAATAAAAACTCTTCGTACTTTATCGGTTTTATAAGAAACCGTAGCCTTTCTTATCCGATCCTCATCCCCATCATTCTCCGCGGTGTCCCCATGTTTGTCTTTGAGGTGAACCAAACCTTCACTCTCATCTGTGTCATTCCCATTAAAAGTATCCGACACATGTGTAATTTCTAATTCTGACTAGTACGGGGGATGTCCGTAATCCAGCTCTGTTTATGAGTGGTACGTGTTCGGGGCATGCCCGTAAGAATTGCAAGGAGGATATCTGTACCCTTCACCGTAACCTGTCGGTCCAAATAAAGAGTTGTACACCTCTTGAGCAAATGTGTTCGACGGGTTGGTTTCCTCCTCCCCCACGGATGGTGACTCCCGTATACGTAATATTCCTAAAAAAGATAATGGTTAGATATTTCAAATAATAAGTTATAATAAAAACATATACTACTTCAACCTTGTTCGAATCTTCGATATGTGGCACCTCATTCAAATTTGGAAGCTTCGGCTTTTGATAATGATCTCCGAACACGACATTGTTTTCGAATTAACGTGTTTTTGGAATGACGAAGGCTGAAAAATCTCGAGTGTTGGATGAATGAAAGCTCGAAGGTATTTATGATGAAAATCTGGTGCACAAACCGTCATGGTTTGGCCAAACCGTGACGGTTCGGAGCACGAACCCGGCCCTTTTGTCAACATCACAGTCTACCTCGTACCTTAAACTGAACCTCGTACCCTAGAGGTCACGGTTAGGCCAAACTGTGACGGTTTGGTAACCGGTTTTCAACTTTATCAGACCATTTGTCGTTTTGTTGTCACGAGGTGTCAGAAGACGACACAGAAACCGTGACCGCAAGCCCTTGCAGTCACGTCTTGCGGTCACGGTTAGGTACCAAAACGTGACCTTTAGCCCTAACCGTGACCTTTTGGTCCGGCCTACCCCCAAAAAAACCCAACGGTGTCCCATTAGGATCCTTTTTTAATCGACGACCACCCGCATAAAATAGTAACTATGGGCGTTGCGGAATCAATGTCTTTTAAAAAGCTTGTAGCTCGTAACTTTCTCGAAACTAGTTTGAAAATGGGATGAAGATAGCTTGAAGACAGCTTGTTTTAATGAGTCGAGTCAGGTCAGTTTGGTTTGTTAACGAGTCGAGCCCGAACCAAGGTTTGCTCAGTTCGTGGTTAGCTTATTAAAATTAAAGTGTAAATATATTTTTATAGAACATAAACCATACCTATAAGACTCTCCCATCGCGGCGCCCATTGGCCGGCTTGTCGCGACGTGGCCGCGCCCGCCAGAAGGGCGGCGATGGGGACTGAGGCCCGTGAGGTGGTTGCCCGTCCGGAAGGGCAGGGGAAAAGAAGGGGCTGGTGGGCCCCACCACCAAAAATAATAATTTTTAATTAAAATGTTTTTAATTAAAATATTTTAAAATCTTTTAATTAAAATAAAAATATAAGTATAAAGTTTAATTAAATAAGTTAATTAATAAAAATATTTTAATTTTTTTTACATTTCTAGTATTAAAGTAATTAGTTAGAGTTAATTAAATAATAATTTAAAATGAGTTAATTAAATAATAATTTAAGTATAATATTTTAAATTTTTTTTACATTTATAGTATTAAATATTTTAATTTTTTTACATTCATAACGACTACTTTTTTTTATTTTTTCATAACGGCTATTTTTTTTTCATAATGGCTATTTTTTCCGTTTTTCATAACGGCTATTTTTTTTGTTTTTTTTCATAACGGCTAGTTTTTTTTTTTTGTTTTATTCATAACGGCTAGTTTTTTTGTTTTATTCATAACAGCTAGTTTTTTTGTTTTATTCATAACGGCTAGTTTTTTTGTTTTATTTAACGGCTAGTTTTCCTATTATAAATATGTATTATTCGGTTGAGAGTTCTTCTCAAATCACACTTCATCATCTTTCAAACATTATAACTCTCTTCTAAACACAATTCAAAATTCAATTCTCAATGGATCCAAGAGCCTCATTCTCTTTCACACAAATGTTAAATGATAAAACCAATGAAGAATAGCCACAACAGCAACCCGGGTTCTCCCAATATCAACACCCTGGGTTCTCCCAACTCCCACAACCCAGGGGATTCCCATGTCTTCAACAATCTGGGGGGTTCCCACATGTTCAACAACCTGGAGCATTCCCACATGTTCAACAACCTGCCTTCTCACAATTCCCACAAGTCGGCGGATTCCTATATCTTCAACAATCTCAATCTTCGTTGGAAGACTATCAACAATATCAAGCATGGCTTAAACATAAAGAGCTTCAAAAAGTGCAACAAATGCAATCACAATCACATAATGAACAACTAATTGATGAAGCACCTTCATCACCCAAAAAAACACCAGCAAAGAAGAAAAGGGAAAGGAAAAGGAAAAGAAAAAGCTGAGAAGTCTGTTCGTATCAAGTGGGCAGCTGATGATGAAGTCTTGTTAGCTAAGGCTTATGTAGCCATTTCTGAAGACCCAATAATTGCCAACAGTCAAAACCAACATGCATATTGGGGGAGGATAGAACAACATTACAATGCTGGGAACCCTCAAATTCCAAGAAATGCTCACAACCTTAGAAGTCATTGGCATATGATCAAAGGAAAGGTTGCTCATTTAATGCATCTTACGTTCGTATCAAATCATAATACAAAAGTGGTTGGTGAGAAGACCAATATATAACTCAAGCAAAATATGATTACATGGGCACTAATAATGTTGCCTTCACATATGAACATGTGTGGAGGATAGTTAAAGACATTCCAAAGTACTCTGGGCCTACAAAAGTGTATGGCCATCAAGCTTCCAAAAGAACAAAGACAAGCAGCACAGGGGGTATGCCTCTTCTGCTTCAGATGCCAACTTTGGCAATACTCCCGAATCAACTCAAGAGTGGGAGGTATCACTTGATGATGATAATAATGATGATGATGTTCTTGCAATGCAACAAGAAGATCAAGAGAAAGAACATCTAGAAGAAGAGTCTCGAGAGGAGCCTCCAACACGTTCAATGGGGAGAGACAAGGCAAAGAAGTTGGCCAAAATAAAGGGTAAAGGCATGACTTCTTCATCTTCACTTGCTTACGAAGCAAAGAGACTAAGTCTCGTTGAAGACTTGGCCGAGACGACAAAGGCAAAGAAGAAAGCTATCCAACATTTTGACAAAAAAATTGATAAATTCTTTGAGTTGGAAGAGAAGAGGATCCTTTTCATCGACTCAAGTCATATGGATCCATTCCAGCGTGCCGAACATGAAGAATTGTGTAATGAGATAAGAGAAAAATATGGAATATCTCGTCGCAAGTAACAATTTTAGTTTAATTTGTTGTTTTAGTTTATGTTGTGGTTTTAGTTTAATGTTATATTAGTTTAATTCTCTATTTTAATGTAATTTTAGTTAATTAATGAATTTTTTTTCTAACGGCTAGTTTTTTTTGTTTTTTCCCAACGACTAGTTTTTTGTCTTTTTTCTAACGGCTAGTTTTTTTGTCTTTTTTCTAATGACTAGTTTTTTGTCTTTTTTCTAACGGTTAGTTTTTTATCTTTTTTCTAACGGCTATTTTTTTGTCTTTTTTCTAACGGCTATTTTTGTCTTTTTCTAACGGCTAGTTTTTTCTTGTTTGTATAAATACCACAATGTACATCACAATCACTACAACACTTAACTCATTTTCCACACGAATACATTTAAAAATGAGCACCGATGATGATAGAATAGCTATGAATATTCCTCAAATGCTCACACAAGAATTTCAAAATCTTATTTCTGATGATATCGAAGAGCTTGCTAATCGATTGTTTGAGCTTGACCAAGAAGAAGAGGGAAGTTATTCCCGACAACGTAAGAAGCATAAAGAGATAGATAGAGGTCGTAAGGATGGAGACGCACGATTGTGGAATGATTACTTTGCTCCAGAGCCGGTGTACGATGAGAGTTTTTTCATACGGCGGTTCAGGATGCGCATTGGTATTTTTAATCGCATCGTAACAGATTTATCTGAACCAGGTAAATCAGAACACTGGAAATATTTACACAAAGATATGATGTTATAGGTAGAAAGGGTCTGTCTCCAAGACAAAAATGCATAAGTGCCATTCGTCAATTGGCATATGGCACAACAGCTGACCAATGTGATGAATACTTACGCATTGGTAAAAGTACTGTTATGGAATGTCTACAAAAGCTTTGCAGGTCTATCGTGGAAATTTATTCATCTGTGTATTTAAGAAGACCAACCCAATATGACGTTGGCCGGTTAGTAGCTGAACATGAAGCACGTCATGGGTTTCCTGGAATGCTTGGAAGCATTGATTGTATGCACTGGGTTGGAGAAACTGTCCAACTGCATAGAAAGGTCAATATACTCGTGGTGATCATGGGCATCCCACCATTATGCTAGAAGCGGTTGCATCACATGACCTTTGGATTTGGCATGCATTCTTTGGAGTAGCTGGATCAAACAACGATATCAATATGCTTAATCAATCCCCAGTTTCTAATCAAATCTTAGAGGGGAAAGCACCACAATGTAATTTTACAGTGAACGGGCATAACTACACCATAGGGTATTATCTTGCAGATGGTATTTATCCAGAATGGGCAACACTTGTAAAGAGTTTTACATATCCACCGGAGAATAATCTGAAAATGAAGTGGTACAAAAGGCGTCAAGAGTCTGCAAGAAAGGATGTAGAAAGAGCCTTCGGTGTTCTTCAAGCTAGGTGGGCAATGATACGATCCCCAGCAAGATCCTCGAATTTACCTGTATTAGGTGATATAATGCATGCATGTATTATATTACATAATATGATTGTAGAAGATGAAGGAGGTTCCATAACTAATTGGTCGCGTGAAGAGCAAGAACCAGAGCCAGAAAGTTACAATAACAGGACACCACCATCATTTCAAACACACCTACTGAGATTTAGAAGCTTACGTAACCAGGACGCACACCATGCATTGCGGAACGATTTAATTGAACATCTCTGGCGAATAGGGAGATTAGAGAGTAGTTTTATTGTTGTTTCTATCTATTAATTTTGTATCGTCGTTTTTATTTTATTGTTTTACGTTGTTGTTTTTATTTTATTTTAATTAAATATATTATAATAATTTAAATATCTTTATTTAAAGTAAATTAATAAAGAAAATATGAGATGAAAAAATAAAGGTGTTTGTGGGAAGGATAATATTGGGGATAAAAAGTGTTTGTGGGAAGAATGGGTGAAAGTGAGTGGAAAGCTGATGTGGCATGCTGATTAGTACTGTTGTGGAAAGAATGACCTGTAGCGTTGAGAACAGTCTAACATATTTTAAATAAGTAAAGATATGTCATTAGTTTGACATGTTGTAATTAAAATTCTAAGTTTGAAAATATAAAAGATGGTTATAATTTAGAAAACCAATCCCGTATCATTAGTAAAACAGAATTCAACCGTATGCTTCAAATATATTATTAATTAATAGTATTATATACTTTTGTAGTATGTAGAAAATACAATTATATTATAATTAGGTATATAAAAATATTGTATACAATAAATGTGCACATGACAAACGAACCGAACCAACACAAACAAAGCTTGTCTGTGATCGTTTATTAGTAAAATAAAGTTGTTCATGAACACTTACTGAACGACCAAACGAGATTTATTGTTCGTGTATTAAGAAAACGAACTGTTCACGAATACTTGACACACATAAATGATCACAAATTAAGACAAACGAACAAAAACGAATTTTCATAATATAAACAAGCACAAACGAAAGTTTTTCAAGCTCCAAAACAAATTACATTTTTATCAAAGCATACTTGACAAAATTATCATAAATATAAGGTAAATTCCTTGACAAAATTATCATAAATATAAGGTAAATTGGATTTTAATAATCTTAACTTTTTCTTATTAGCTAATAATAATTCACACTATTTACTTTGGCATGTAAGAATCTCAATTTTTATTTTTGTTACTAGTGTCAATCTTAATTTCATAGATTTACACTAAGTTTGTATTTATGTTCGCTCAATTTCAGTTGTACATTACTTCATTCATTCTTGATCTTTATTATGAGTGAAACCAAATGCAAATTAAGCGTAAAATTTTATAACTATGTTATTAGGATTGTTATTGATAACAAAAATGAATGTTTAAAGTGTTACCGGACAAATTAATAAGATAGATTATTATCATCCAACACGTAATAATTTGGATTATTAAAAGTACAAATATCATAAAAAATCAATAAACTTTCAAAATTTTCTTATAAAAGTTTCCGTATAATTTTTTACACGTAAAAAACCAATATACTTTTTGTTTAGTCTCATAAGAGTCCTTCATCAATTTTTACATATTAAAAACCAACTTTTTATGTTTTTCACATAAAAATCCCTCAACAATATTACAAATTTAAGTCCCTTCTCATGTCAAATATGAAGGAAAGCGTGAACTTTGTACCGAGACGAGTCTCATTAGGAACTTTATTTCTAAAATTATTTCGAGCTTGAACTGTGGAAATAAAACTCTGAACGAGTCAAACTTGAGCGAGCTCTTATAACTTGAACGATCCAAACTCGAGTTCTCAATAGGTTAAACGAGCCACTTAAGGGAAAAAATGCACGGAAACAAAATAATCGGTGTATTATTTTTTTAGTTTTTTTTTAGAAGTTGCTCGAAATTTAACAAATAAAGTGACTTTAATGTGTAACTAATTATGAGGGATTTTTATGTTAAAAAACAGAAAATATATTTGTTTTTTATGTGTAAAATTGTTAAGATACTTTTATGAGACAATACAGAAACTATGTTGGTTTTTTATGGTATTTGCCCTTATTTAAATCTAATTTTCCTAAATATAATTAACACAAAAATTAGAAAGTTTATCAAGCTTAGTATAAACCAAAGTTGAAAATGGTTAGGGGGGGGGGGGTTGGCGTAAACATATAGTATAACTAGAGTTTCATATTTTAAAAAAATTAAACCTGTAAATAAATATATAAATATAAAATATTTAAACAAACAAACACAAAGGAACATAAAAAAACATATCAAACATTCATAAACATAAATAAGTGAACGTCACCTCTATTCATATTTGTTCGTTTAACTCAACGAATATAATTTTGTTATTCGTATTCGTTCTTTAGTAAAACAAAGGTACGTAAATAAAATTCTTGCCGAATAAGTCACGAGCTTTTGTTGAATGTTCGGTTCGTTTACGGCCCTTCTTAGTAGTTACTATTTGGTTTTCTAACAAAAACTTTTTTACCTATAAATATTATCTAACTATGCACATCATATTTATGCATGTCAATCATTAGTCTATAAAATAGTGGATAAAAGTTGTTACCATTACTCTATAATTAAATCACATGAAATGAATAGTAATGCACTATTGTCTTTGCGTTGTCTACAACCTTATGATGCATCTCTTTGGGTGTGATTCGTGTTGGGCAGTTGCTTCTCCGCTCTACTTCACGCTTCTACACGTCTATAGAGATGCATGGTTCTAGAGGGTAGCATGTGATGGCCAGGGGCGGAGTTTGAATATTTTTGTAGGGGTGAGGGCAAAATTAAATTTTTTTACGGGGGCGAACTCGAGTTTTATATAAAAATTTACACTACCGGGCCAAAAATTTACACTACCGGTCTAAAATTTAACACTATCGACGAAAAAAAGAGGGGGGCGGCGGCCCCCCGGCCCCTTAAAACCTCCGCCATTGGTGATGGCATGGAGACGATGAGTTGATTATCCTGCAGTGTGTTTATTTACAGGAATAAGCATTCTTTAATCTTTAACTAATCATAAGTTTTGTGGTTTCCATTCATGATTATCCCGACCCTTTATTATGTCCAGTTCTTTGAAAGTTTGTAGAGATAACAGGCATATATGTTTAAGAGTACACGCATATATATGCTATAATACCCGTAATAAAATAATAATAATAATAATAATAATAATAATATAAGATTTATTAAAATTTATTTAAATAAGTTCAGGGGCTGTTCGGTAATTTATGAAACTTGTTTCAAGAGTTTTAACCACAAAATAATAAAAGAAGAAAGTTGAGGGACCATTCTGTCATTTTCACAAACCCAAAACCATCACCGCCGTCGACCGTCCCCGGCCACCTTCTCCGGCGAGGACCGAACCACCAAAATGCACGCTTTTAGTCCAATTAAAAACAACCAACCCGTTCACAAGTGGGATTCGAACCTAACCCACTCATCAATGGAAGATTCGAATGACAGTGCGATCTAACAACCACGTGAACTTGGTCGGCTTCTTTACAAACTGGAATCGCATTCAAAACTCAATAATAATCGAATCAAACGCATATACACAATGATACGAAGATTTCTAAACGGACTATACTCTAAATTTCACCAATTAACACACACAAACCTTGATTCGATCATCACCTTCTCCGCGGACCTGCAACTACTCGAAATCCCATCTAGATACATTCTAAACCCAAATTGACAGAAGCATTTGATCGTGGACACCACTAGGAACTTCCTGTGCAATTAATTCGAGTATCATCAGTGTTTGATCATCGTTTGGATTCCACATTGACCGCGACTTGTTCATCAACAGGTAACCCATCAAATCAACACCATATGTACAATTAAACACACACACACACACTCGATTTTAGCTAGGGATCAAAAGCCATATGATAATTTCTGTTAACAACAACGATTGATACTTCAATTTGATCCAAACAAAAACTAGGGTTTATACGGTTTAGAAATTAGAGATTTTGGGATTCGGGATTGATTAGCAGGAAATTGAACATACATACATGCTCGATTTTAGCCTAGGAACGAAAGCCCTATCATCTGAGCATTAACAACAACGAATCGGACATCAATTTGATTCAAAATCGATTTAGGGTTCAAAGGATTTGGGGGTGTTTGGTTGGGAGCTTAAATCAATTAAAAGATGAATGCTAATGCGGCTATATGCCTTTGGTTTACTGGTTAGTGGGAGGGATTTTGGGCAGGAGGTCACGGGTTCGAACCCGGGCTCCTGCCATATTTTTTAAAAAGCCTATTTAACCTTTTAAAATTTTGTAAAAATTACCAAAAATTATAAAAACCAATTCTGTAAACTCTTTTTATTTTTAAGACCATCTACATATTTCTAGAAATTGTTTCTTTAAATGCTTTAATATTTCTATAAAATATGTTTATAGAAAACACTATTATTTAGTTATAATACTATCATTTAGTTAAATAATGGATCATTATTATGTTTCAAAATAAATTGACATATTATGTAAATGAATTATATATAACTTTTGAAAGTTATAGTTATATATAATATTAACAAACATTATAAATAGTCCATTTTGTTTAAAAATAAGTTTTAAATAGTGGATTAGTTTTGTATTTTTACAGCCAACTTACGGAAGCCATAACTTTATCATAACAGATCCAAATCAGTTAAACTTTAAGTCCATGACGAAGTTCGTCGAAAGACGAATCTGTTGGTATATAAAACATCGAAAAACTCATTCGTTTAGACCTCCAAACAGTCGTTTTCGTAACAGTTAGCAATTCTGCGCAGCTGTAAAGATCCACGTTTTTCTCATATTTCGGTAATCCAAATCAGAAACTTTTCTAAATGAAAGTTGTTCAGAACTCACTAATCTAGTAAACTGGAGATTTTCAGAATTTTTAGACGTCGTTTAGTATTTTTAACGAGTGCGAAAAGACAGAGGCAGAACTGGAATTTGTCGAAACTATAATTTGCGTTATGTTATCGTAGGTTCTCACGGCGTTAACCGAGCCTAGACTTTGTTTCTGAATATTGTCATTCGTGTATAAGGTACGGATTCCGACCTTTCCCTCTCGTAGCATGAATACCTCTCGTTCTTGATCGGTATTTTGAATTCTTAACTTGACTTTGTTGGTGATTAAATCCATAAGATTATTGTTATAAGTGTTTATTGTATAATTGATATTGTTTGCATGTGATAGCCTTTATTGCTTTGTACTCATTGTCACATGCTTCCTAAATGATTGATTATAGCTAGTGGCCTTGATTAAGGGTTATGAGCACTAGTGTAACTTATTGTGTTATATTGGCTTGATTGATTGTATCATTGACCTCCATACCCGAGCACATCCACCTATGGGGACATAGGGCGTCATTGTGGCACAAGTGACGTGCTCTATATGTGGCAGAGCGATTAGACCACAGCGTCTCTACATTATTATTATGTGCTAAGTTGTGACACATATTGATTATTGTTAAAGGAGGCGTATGGATCGATCCTAGGATATCATTGTTATTGTTTATTGGTGAGATGGTTAGGTGTGTGTGCCCACATTCCTATCTCACATACTGGTGCATTAGAACTGCAGCTAATGTACACATTGTTAATTGTTATTGTTACTGGCTCACATGGGTATTCCTTTTAGATGATCATTATCATTTGATTTTCGACTTGATCATCTCATTGTTATCATGATTGACCATTGTATTGCTATTGTTTATTCCGTTACTGAGCATTCTTTGGCTCAGCCGTATTTTCTTTTGTTGTTTTCTCTTATTGTTATAGCAGGTACTCAAGGGACTCAGGGGAACGAGTGAAGAGTGTTAACTCAAGAAGTTAGGACGAGAACATTTGGATTAATAAGATTTAATAAGTACTTTGATTTTAAGACTTTATTTAAATTATGTGGACCTATGTAAGGATTGTGTGTATCTTAGTACATTAACTTATCGTTATGAACCTCTGATTTACTGTTTGTGTGACACGTCAGCCCTACCCGGGTTGGGTGTTACAGCTATGGTATCAGAGCTTAGGCTCCTTCCTGTAGAAAAACTTAAACTAAATAATTAAGACATGTGAGGATTGGTAGACATTGGGTTAGGTTCTCTATATATTATATGGCTGTTTCTAATTCACGTTATTCTGATTAATGTGAAATGTTTTCATTTTAGATGCCTCCCAGCCGTAATTCACGAAATTCTAACGGGTCGAATGGACCTGATCCAAACCTTGTTGGTGCTATGACCCAAGCACTTACTGCTATACTACCGACTTTGATTGATGCGGTACGTAATCCGAATCCAAACCCAAACCCAAATCCTAATCCAAACCCAAACCCAAATCCTAATCCAAATCCAAACCCAAATCCGGATCCGAATCCAAACCCAAATCCAAACCCGAACCCAAACCCAACTGGTGCAGATGTTTGGCTAGCGCGATTTCAAAAGCAAAAACCACGATCATTCACTAAGGCGGCTACACCTGCAGTGGCCAAAGACTGGATCGCTCACATTGAGAAAATTTTTACCGTGCTTAGAGTTGATCAGCAGTACAGGGCGAGTTTAGCTGCTTATAAGCTGGAGGAAGATGCTCAAGTATGGTGGGAGAATGTGGTAGCTGAAAGAGGAGGCGAACAGTTCATGGAGACTCTATCTTGGAATGATTTTCGTTCCATATTCTTCGACAAGTATTTTACGAATGTGGATAAAGAAGCATACAGGCGGGAGTATGATAACATCCGTCAACGAAACGATGAATCACTCACTGATTTTACAGACCGGTTTTATCGACTGTTGGGATTTCTAGGTTCTTCTGCTGGACCACCTGAGGAACGGGCTGAAAAGTATCAATGGGCAGTATGTGATCGGATTCGTAAGCTATTATTCACTCCACTTTCAACAATGTTGAGGAAGCAGTTAGGGCTGGAAAAAGGGTGGACCTGGAGAGAAAAGAATTTTGTTAAAATTTGAGGATAATAAGAAGCGCAGTAGAGATGGGACTCGTATTCAGGCTGGCGGGGAGTCATCTCAAGGACCTGACCGAAATGGAAATGATCGTCAGAAAAATCAAGGATCGGGGAAGAACACTAAGCCATGGCATGGTAAGACTCGAAGTCAAGGTCAAATGATAACCTATCAACAACCAATTGCAGCTCAACCGGTGAATCAAAAAGGCAATCCTTCCAGACATCCGATGTGTACTCATTGTGGAAAGCATCATCCCGGAACTTGTCGTCGACTTACAGGAGCTTGTCTTGGTTGTGGAGATATGGGGCATAGGGTTAGTCAATGCCCAAAGGCGAGGAACCGACCAGAGAATGATGCTAAGGGAGCCAATGTGCCACCCACTACTGGAGGCGAGTATTCGCACTAACTGCAGGGGAAGCTGCTAATGCTCCAGGTACATCTTCCCGTACAAATTCATTCTAATAATCATAATCTACTTCCATTGATTCTAGTTTTACCGTCGTTAGTATCTCATTAGTTATCAATATATAGGTACGATTTGTGGTATACTTCGTTATGGTGACTATGATATTTCTGTATTGTTTGATACTGGCTCCACCCACTCGATAGTATCTCATTATTCACAAAGCACCTTACGATCATGCCTACCGCTCTAGAGCCTGCATTAGTGATTTCTACTCCTGTTGGAGAATCGATTGTTATTTCACAAGTATACCAAAACTGTCCTATTCAGATCGAATCAATCATTAGAGAGGCTGACCTATTTCCTATGCACATGGGTGATTTCGATATTATTCTTGGCATGGATTGGTTAACACGACACCATGTTACCATAGAATGTCAAACTCGTCGTGTGCTATTTGGTGATCCTATGAATCCTGACTTAGTTTACCAAGGGAGCCTACCTCGGAAGCCTCTCAAAATTATCTCTGCTCTGAAAGCCCAAAAGCTTATATCTCGTGGATGTGAGGGATTTTAGCTTCTATAAAAGATACATCAGCGGATACTCCTCGTATTGAAGACTTTCCTATTGTTCGGGAATTCTCTGATGTCTTTCCTGAAGAACTCCAGGGTTACCACCTGAGCGTGAAGTCGAGTTTACTATTGATTTAATCCCCGGGGCGGAACCTATTTCTAAGGCACCTTATCGGATGGCCCCAGTAGAGTTGAAGGAATTGAAAGAACAGCTGCAGGAGTTATTACAACTCGGATTCATTAGACCAAGTGTTTCACCATGGGGAGCACCGGTATTATTTGTGAAGAAGAAAGATGGTAGTATGCGTTTATGCATCGACTACCGAGAGCTTAATAAGATTACTATCCGAAACCGCTATCCGTTACCGCGTATTGACGATCTCTTCGATCAACTACAAGGGGCAAAGTTCTTCTCTAAGATCGACCTTAGATCAGGATACCATCAATTGAGGATCCGAGATCAAGATGTTCCTAAGACAGCATTCCGCACCCGTTACGGTCACTATGAGTTCCTAGTTATGCCTTTTGGCTTGACCAATGCTCCAGCTGTCTTTATGGACCTCATGAACAGAGTGTTCCATGAGTATTTGGACCGCTTTGTAATTGTTTTTATCGATGACATCTTGGTATTCTCTAAAAGTAGAGAGGAGCATGAAGACCACCTTCGCACGATTTTGGAGACCTTACGCCAAAAGAAGTTATATGCTAAATTTTCTAAGTGTGACTTTTGGCTTGAACAAGTGGCATTTTTAGGCCATGTTGTATCAGCTAAAGGTATCACTATGGATCCGGCAAAGGTGGAAGCTATTACTAAATGGCCTCGACCGACATCCGTCACTGAAGTTCGTAGTTTTCTTGGTTTAGCGGGCTATTACCGACGTTTTGTGGAAGGTTTCTCTCGTGTAGCATTGCCTCTAACTCAACTTATGAGAAAGGGTGTAAAGTTTACTTGGAACGAGGATAGAGAAAAGAGTTTTGAGGAACTGAAGAAAAGACTAGTATCTGCCCCTATTCTTACGTTACCTTCGGGTTCTGGCGGATACCAAGTTTATAGTGATGCATCGAAGAAGGGACTCGGTTGTGTTCTTATGCAGCATGGTAAAGTTATTGCTTATG
Source organism: Flaveria linearis (assembly GCA_024085815.1). Lineage (NCBI taxonomy): Eukaryota > Viridiplantae > Streptophyta > Magnoliopsida > Asterales > Asteraceae > Flaveria > Flaveria linearis. The sequence continues at coordinate 71,691,017 of CM044004.1, read as the reverse complement.
CTTCCCGACAACTTAAACCGTACGAAGTAAACTACCCAACACATGACTTAGAGCTTGCAGCTGTAGTGTTTGCATTAAAGATTTGGAGACATTATCTGTATGGAGAGACATGTGACATCTTTACTGATCATAAGAGCCTTAAGTATATTTTCACTCAAAAAGAACTCAACATGAGGCAGAGGAGATGGTTAGAACTACTCAAGGATTACGATGCCAACATCCAGTATCATCCGGGCAAGGCGAATGTCGTGGCAGATGCTCTCAGTCGAAAGAGTGCAGGTGGAGTAGCATGTCTTCAAATCCAACCACAGATTATCTCAGATCTGGATAGAATGGAAGTTGGGTTACAGCTTGGTGAGTCTAACGGTTATCTAGCCAAGATGAGGATAGAATCTGATCTTATCACACGGATCAAGGAAGCTCAGAATCAAGATGGAGAACTTTGGGCGATATTACAAAATTTGAAGATAGGGAAACAATCTGAGTTTCGAGTTGATGAACAAGGAGTTATCTGGTGTGGAAATAGATTATGTGTGCCAAATGATTCAACCCTTCGTGACTCCTTATTAGCAGAGGCACACAGCTCACCATTCTCTATTCACCCGGGAGCCACTAAGATGTATAGAGATTTAAGGCAGAACTTTTGGTGGAGTGGTATGAAGGAAGATGTAGCTAAATATGTGAGTCATTGTTTAACTTGTCAGCAAGTAAAGATTGAGCATCAAAGAGCTAGTGGATTACTGCAACCATTAGATATTCCTGTGTGGAAATGGGATGATATTTCCATGGACTTTGTTACAGGCCTACCAAAAACATTCAAGAAGAACGACGCCATTTGGGTCGTAGTCGATAGACTCACAAAGTCGGCTCATTTCTTGCCCATCCAACAGGGTTACTCAGTTAGCAAATTATCAGAGGTATTTCTGCAAGATATTATTCGACTTCATGGCACGCCATCATCGATTGTATGTGATAGAGATCCGCGTTTCACGTCACGCTTTTGGAAGGGTTTCCAAAATGCTTGGGGAACCAAGTTAAGATTTAGTACAGCCTTCCATCCGCAGACTGACGGACAATCTGAACGCACTATTCAGACTTTGGAAGATATGCTTAGAGCATGCGCACTCGAATGGACAGGAAATTGGGATGAGTATCTATGCTTAGTTGAGTTCGCGTATAATAATAGTTGGCAGGCTAGTATAAATATGGCCCCGTTTGAACTTTTATATGGTCGAAAATGTAGAGCACCGATATGCTGGAATGAGGTTGGAGAAAAGATAATCGAAGGACCGGAATTGGTTAGAATTACTAATGACAAAGTTGCCATTGCCAGAGAGAAGTTGAAAGAAGCCCAAACTAGACAAAAGAGTTACGCCGATCAACACCGACGAGCGTTGGAATTTAGAGCGGAGATCATGTGTTTCTCAAAGTGTCACCTTGTCGTGGCATACGTCGATTTGGAATTAAAGGAAAGTTAAGTCCACGTTTTATCGGTCCGTTTGAGATTCTTGAAAGGGTTGGAGAAGTCTTGTATCGTTTAGCATTGCCACCGCAACTCTCTCATGTTCATAATGTTTTTCATGTCTCTTTGTTGAGGGGATACAACTATCATCCGTTGCACGTTATTAGTTACCCTCTTCACGCGATTCAAGAAGATCTTTCTTATGAAGAAGAACCTGAAGCTATTATTGATCGTCAAGAACGAGTTATGAGACGCAAGTCTATACCGTTCGTTAAAGTTTTATGGAAAAATCATTCGGAACGCGAGGCGACATGGGAGACAGAAGAAATGATTCGTTCACAGTATCCATACTTATTCGACAACTAAGTGTATGTTTTCTAAGCCTAACTGTTAGTGATTACTCTATTCGTAATGTGTGTTTATGTGTGTTTAAAGAAGTATTATTTCACCGTATTGTAATTCCTGAAGGGTTCATGCTACATTATTTGGAATTTCGAGAACGAAATTGTTTTAAGGGGGTAGAATTATAATACCCGTAATAAAATAATGATAATAATAATAATAATAATAAGAATAATAATAATAATAATAATAATAATTTATAAGATTTATTAAAATTTATTTAAATAAGTTCAGGGGCTGTTCGGTAATTTATGAAACTTGTTTCAAGAGTTTTAACCACAAAATAATAAAAGAAGAAAGTTGAGGGACCATTCTGTCATTTTCACAAACCCAAAACCATCACCGCCGTCGACCGTCCCTCGGCCACCTTCTCCGGCGAGGACCGAACCACCAAAATGCACGCTTTTAGTCCAATTAAAAACAACCAACCCGTTCACAAGTGGGATTCGAACCTAACCCACTCATCAATTGGAAGATTCGAATGACAGTGCGATCTAACAACCACGTGAACTTGGTCGGCTTCTTTACAAACTGGAATCGCATTCAAAACTCAATAATAATCGAATCAAACGCATATACACAATGATACGAAGATTTCTAAACGGACTATACTCTAAATTTCACCAATTAACACACACAAACCTTGATTCGATCATCACCTTCTCCGCGGACCTGCAACTACTCGAAATCCCATCTAGATACATTCTAAACCCAAATTGACAGAAGCATTTTGATCGTGGACACCACTAGGAACTTCCTGTGCAATTAATTCGAGTATCATCAGTGTTTGATCATCGTTTGGATTCCACATTGACCGCGACTTGTTCATCAACAGGTAACCCATCAAATCAACACCATATGTACAATTAAACACACACACACACACTCGATTTTAGCTAGGGATCAAAAGCCATATGATAATTTCTGTTAACAACAACGATTGATACTTCAATTTGATCCAAACAAAAAAGGGTTTATACGGTTTAGAAATTAGAGATTTTGGGATTCGGGATTGATTAGCAGGAAATTGAACATACATACATGCTCGATTTTAGCCTAGGAACGAAAGCCCTATCAATCTGAGCATTAACAACAACGAATCGGACATCAATTTGATTCAAATCGATTTAGGGTTCAAAGGATTTGGGGGTGTTTGGTTGGGAGAGCTTAAATCAATTAAAGATGAATGCTAATGCGGCTATATGCCTTTGGTTTACTGGTTAGTGGGAGGATTTGGGCAGGAGGTCACGGGTTCGAACCCGGGCTCCTGCCATATTTTTTAAAAAGCCTATTTAACCTTTAAAATTTTGTAAAAATTACCAAAAATTATAAAAACCAATTCTGTAAACTCTTTTTATTTTTAAGACCATCTACATATTTTCTAGAAATTGTTTCTTTAAATGCTTTAATATTTCTATAAAATATGTTTATAGAAAACACTATTATTTAGTTATAATACTATCATTTAGTTAAATAATGGATCATTATTATGTTTCAAAATAAATTGACATATTATGTAAATGAATTATATATAACTTTTGAAAGTTATAGTTATATATAATATTAACAAACATTATAAATAGTCCATTTGTTTAAAATAAGTTTTAAATAGGGATTAGTTTGTATTTTACAGCCAACTTACGGAAGCCATAACTTTATCATAACAGATCCAAATCAGTTAAACTTTAAGTCCATGACGAAGTTCGTCGAAAGACGAATCTGTTGGTATATAAAACATCGAAAAACTCATTCGTTTAGACCTCCAAACAGTCGTTTTCGTAACAGTTAGTAATTCTGCGCAGCTGTAAAGATCCACGTTTTTTCTCATATTTCGGTAATCCAAATCAGAAACTTTTCTAAATGAAAGTTGTTCAGAACTCACTAATCTAGTAAACTGGAGATTTTCAGAATTTTTAGACGTCGTTTAGTATTTTTAACGAGTGCGAAAAGACAGAGGCAGAACTGGAATTTGTCGAACTATAATTTGCGTTATGTTATCGTAGGTTCTCACGGCGTTAACCGAGCCTAGACTTTGTTTCTGAATATTGTCATTCGTGTATAAGGTACGGATTCCGACCTTCCCTCTCGTAGCATGAATACCTCTCGTTCTTGATCGGTATTTTGAATTCTTAACTTGATTTGTTGGTGATTAAATCCATAAGATTATTGTTATAAGTGTTTATTGTATAATTGATATTGTTTGCATGTGATAGCCTTTATTTGCTTTGTACTCATTGTCACATGCTTCCTAAATGATTGATTATAGCTAGTGGCCTTGATTAAGGGTTATGAGCACTAGTGTAACTTATTGTGTTATATTGGCTTGATTGATTGTATCATTGACCTCCATACCCGAGCACATCCACCTATGGGGACATAGGGCGTCATTGTGGCACAAGTGACGTGCTCTATCTGTGGCAGAGCGATTAGACCACAGCGTCTCTACATTATTATTATGTGCTAAGTTGTGACACATATTGATTATTGTTAAAGGAGGCGTATGGATCGATCCTAGGATATCATTGTTATTGTTTATTGGTGAGATGGTTAGGTGTGTGTGCCCACATTCCTATCTCACATACTGGTGCATTAGAACTGCAGCTAATGTACACATTGTTAATTGTTATTGTTACTGGCTCACATGGGTATTCCTTTTAGATGATCATTATCATTTGATTTCGACTTGATCATCTCATTGTTATCATGATTGACCATTGTATTGCTATTGTTTATTCCGTTACTGAGCATTCTTTGGCTCAGCCGTATTTTCTTTTGTTGTTTTCTCTTATTGTTATAGCAGGTACTCAAGGGACTCAGGGGAACGAGTGAAGAGTGTTAACTCAAGAAGTTAGGACGAGAACATTTGGATTAATAAGATTAATAAGTACTTTGATTTTAAGACTTTATTTAAATTATGTGGACCTATGTAAGGATTTGTGTGTATCTTAGTACTTTAAACTTATCGTATGAACCTCTGATTTACTGTTTGTGTGACACGTCAGCCCTACCCGGGTTGGGGTGTTACATATGCAATATAATCTGGTTATTTTATTTACGGAAATGCATATGCATATACAAAACTATTTTGTCATGTATGCCTATGTGATCGGGGGTCTCTTTGGAAGTGGTATCTCTGTCTCTCAAGATAGAGGAAAGACTGGCCACCACCTACCCCTCCCAGAACCTACTTTCAGTGGGATATATTAAGTATGTTTATTTGTTTGTTTGTTTGTTTGTTTAAGAGTATTTTCGGATAGTTGGTATATTATGGAACGATTCAATTGTAAAGAAAATATTGATATGTTGATGAGTTAATAGGATTACTAACCAATCTTTCATGTTCTTTTCTGCAACATGATATACTATTAAGTAGATTACTAATTACGAAAATATGTTTTGGGTTATGTTGTTTTGTATGATTTGCAAATTTAGTTTCAGATTTGCGTTTTCAGAATGCCCCTGTATGTAGCTCCACTCTTTCTCGCCAACTTGAAAGAGATGATTTATTTAGATTTCAAGAACCGAGTAATTGAAAAAAAAATCAAATTTGGTAAAAAGTTCTAGCAAAATTTCATCAATGAGAAAGTCAAATTGTTTCAAGCCTAAATAGTCACCGGATGCGTACATTTCTTAAACTGTTAGTTATTTTGCTAAAATTAACTTTTTTAATATTTAGCTATATAGTAGTATGATTTTGAATCCATTTTGTTTTAACCCTTTGACCATTTTAATGCAACTATTAACACAAAACATACTTGGTAATTCTCCCCCGCAACGCGGCAGGGAGAATCACCTAGTTATTTATCAAACGATGGAGTAATTTCATATATTTTTTGCACTATGAGTATATATATGTTTAACAATATAAGTTTCTATACATTTATCCTCACTGCTATGGAGCTTGCACTCACACTCTCAAGGGAGGGTTCGGCCCCATGTGATCATGTTTCTACTTTAGAACAATATATCAGAATCCTGATATGTTATCAGATCGTATTAGACACTGTTATCAACTGTTGAGCAAATATTAAACATGTGAGTTATTATGTTTACTTATAAAACTATGATTGTATACTCGTTTCTGTCTAAACTAATAATATACAAAAATATTGTTAACGTGCAATTCTCTGTAGGGGTGTGTTTGGATCCTTATATGCTTAATGGGATGTGTCGAAACTAGAAGAGGATATGGTTTCTCATATGCATCACGACACTACCATACGTCCATACCTAAACGATGGTCGTGGGGTCTAACAAGTCTATTGATGGTGGTTGTAAAAAGGTCATAGTTGACATGTGTTGCACTCGTCTAAAATATCACAGCTCATGTTTGCATGTATATCAATTGAGTTATTGTAAACTGTATAACATGAGTTCACGAGCATATAACTGGCGCCGTTTTAAATACACATGTCACAAGCAATCAATGAGACAACCCTAAGAACAATGTGGAGACAATACAACCCGAAGCCATAGAAGTTTTATTGTTTGATATTGTAAATAAATAATGTATTATACTAAGAATGTTGTAAGTTATACATATAAACTCAGTTTGCTTATGCTGGAAGATGTATTAATTTGTGCATGCCTGCCCGAGTTCCAGATGGGATGTCACAAAATGCTTAATCAGATCCATAACAAAGCGTGTGGAGCTCCCAACAATGATGATATCAACATAAACCAGAATGTAGCAGACATCTAAGCATCGTTGTGGACAAAGTGAGATGTATCAAATACACACCGGAGAATCATGATATACTAAGTGCAAATGACATCATGATAACCAAGCATGCTATGCCTGCTTGAGACCATAGGAATGGCCTTTTGCCTAGACACACTTGTTGAGATCGAGTAGAGTCAACAAAACTTTAAGGCTGAGACATTTACATAATCTAGAATAAGTCACCATGAAAAAAGATATTGTTGACACCCACCTGGTGGATATCCTAATCAAGAGAAAATGCTATAGATAAAACAAGGCGAATGGTTGTATATAGACGTTATAGTCAATGCCCTTTTGTCTAATAAAAGCCCTTGGTAACAAGTCAGGCTTTATATATACTAATGGATGGAGAAACCAAAAACCCAAGTATGTTAGGAATGCAAGGCGACAACCTTTGTGTGCTTTACATCCCATATTAGTCATGTATGAGTCTGAAAAAGGATAGAGGCTCAGTGGTGAGGGAGGTGGAAGTGTGAAAAAAACATGATCCTGGAAATTGATGTGGTTGCTAGTAAGATTATGAGAACAAGTGATCATGAAATCCAAAGGTGGAGGACGTGGTAGAATAATTCAAGGCCCTGATGGCGAGGTGGAAGATGTTGACATTAGGAGTCAATAAGACAGGAGAGCTAAGAGAGAGATCTAAAGATAAATGTGAGATCACAGGTTAAGTTTATTTTATTTACTATTTACATTGTCTTAACGAGACACAAAATAAGATTTCTCTCCTCTATTCAAGAGGTGCATGCATAAGTATCTAACTAAAGTAAGTTAAGAGTCGTTCTATAAAAGATTCAGTTATATTATTGTTCGAGTAAATTACAAGAAAATGACCTATGGGGCAAAAAGACCAAATTGGTCTCATGTGCCTTGATGTTACTTTATTTAACGGCTCATTCAAATATCCACCCTTAAAAAAACAAATCCATAACAAACCCAAACATGATGGAAAATGCATCTTTGTTTTAATATAGTTATAGATATAATTATGAAAAAGTTTTTCAGGCGATGGTCTCTTTGGAAGCGGTCTCTCTATCTCTCAAGATAGATTAAATACTCACCACCACCTACCTCTTCCAGACTCTGCTTTTTAGTGGGATATATTAGGTATGTTTGTTTGTTTGTATACAATTATAAAAAATAACAAATAATATATACTATTTTATAAAATATAATTATCATTATAGATATACGAAAAATAATTACATATGTATACATGTAAATAACTAACAAACAAAACCCGAGCCTACTTAAAAATTACTCATGAGCCAAACTTGAACGACAACCACTACCAATAGGCATCAACAACACCACCAACAACTAGTGACTAACATCACCACCGTTGCATCATGCGCCATTACATACCCGCCACCGCTAAAGCCAAAATAAGAAAGATGAATGAATCAAAGCCAAAAAGAATCAAAACCACATATTCTCAACCAAAAATTAAAATCATTACAAAACCCATCAACAGAGTTTTGGTTCTTATCAAAAATCAAATCCTTAAAACCCAATAAACAATGACAAGATACATTACTTAACATCATACCTTAAGTTTATATTCTAAACTAAAATTAAAACGAATATTCCATCCTAAACCCATTTTCAGGAATACAGCCACAAGCCAAAAACTCTTCTCATAACAAGAGGTCTGCAACAGCCAGATTTCTTTTCTTCAATAAAGGAAGTGGGTCAACCCGGTCATCTGAACCAATGACAAGTTTGACCCATCAAAAGAAGTACTACTTAACAGTTCCAGAATTAGCAATTGTTGTCTGGTATAGAGAGAAGACAGAGGATTGGAATCATGAATTGTATTAACAAAAAACGATTGTTTAGGGTTACATCATAAAGGTGTTTATATATCCACACCAGTTTACATTTTTGGCCCTTACACTATCTTATTGTTTTACTTTCTGACACTCCCCCTCAAGTTGAGTAGTGGGGTCACCAATACTTAACTTGCTCAGACAGTTACTAAATGCATTTCCGTTAACAGCCTTTGTAAGTATGTCTGCGAGTTGATCTTTTGACGGAACATAAGGAAGTTCTATGATTCTTTCTTCTAGCTTTTCTTTGATGAAATGCCGATCTACCTCCACATGTTTTGTTCGGTCATGTTGAACTGGGTTTTCTGAGATTTGTATTGCAGCTTTATTGTCACACAGAATTTTGCTAGGAATCTTCTGGGAAAAACCAATATCTTCTAGCAACTTCCTGATCCAAAGAACTTCACTTAATCCTCGAGCTATACCTCTAAATTCGGCTTCCGCACTCGACAAAGCAACCACCCTCTGTTTCTTACTTCTCCAAGTGACAAGATTTCCACCCACTAAGGAGAAATATCCTGATGTTGACCTTCGGTTTCCCTTATCTCCTGCCCAATCTGCATCAGTGTACAACTCCACAGTTAAATGTCCATTGGTTTTGAACAACACTCCATGACCTGTGGTTCCCTTGAGGTATCTTAAAATTCTCTGAGCAGCCTCCATGTGAGTAATTTGTGGTTGATGCATGAACTGACTCACAACTCCAACAGCATAAGCTATATCAGGACGAGTGTGAGAGAGATAAATTAATTTGCCCACTATCCGTTGGTACCTTTCTTTGTCTGCCAGTTTTCCATCGGGTTCCATGTGAAGACTATGATTCACCACCATTGGAGTATCTGCTGGTTTGCATTCAATCAATCCGGTTTCTGCCAGGAGATCAAGAACATACTTCTTTTGGCAGATAAAAATTCCCCGTTTAGACCTGAGAACTTCTATCCCGAGAAAATACTTGAGGTTTCCAAGGTCTTTCATTTCAAACTTTGAAAACAAATTCCTTTTTAGCCGGGCTATTTCTTCTACATCATCCCCGGTAATGATCATGTCATCTACATATATGATCAAGCAAGTAACTAGGCCATTTCTTCTCTTGATAAACAAAGTGTGATCAGCATTACTTTGGTGATATCCAACCTCTTTCATGGCCATAGTGAACTTTCCAAACCACGCCCGGGGAGACTGCTTCAGCCCATACAGGGATTTTTTCAACCGACAAACTTCCCCTTCTTTAAAATCCCCTGAAAAACCAGGAGGTGCTTCCATGTAGACTTCTTCTGTTAGGTCTCCATGGAGAAAGGCGTTTGTAACATCAAACTGATGAAGAGGCCATTCCTTGTTAGCTGCTACGGAGAAGAGAACCCTGATAGTATCCATTTTTGCAACCGGGGAAAAAGTCTCAGAGTAATCGATTCCATATGTCTGAGTGTAACCCTTGGCTACAAGTCGGGCTTTGTATCTCCCAATGGAACCATCTGGTTTATATTTTATTGTATACACCCAACGGCATCCCACTGTTTTCTTCCCCTTAGGAAGAACGCACTTTTCCCATGTGTTGTTTTTCATGAGAGCACGCATCTCCATTTCCATGGCTTCTTCCCAGTTCTTCTTACCTTGAGCTTCCTTCACGGAATTAGGTATTTCTTGAGAATACATTGATTGAACAAATGTTTTAGCACTGTTTGATAAGTTCCCGTTTACCATATTCGCTACAGGGTACCTTGAATTTCTGGTTTCCCTCTCTGGGGAGTATCGTTTGGGAGGAACTCCTCTATTGGCCCTGGGAGGAAGAGAATATCTTTCGGTGGTTGTTTCTTCTACCACAGGTTCCTTATGAACAATAACTGGTTCAACGTCTTCTACTTCCGGTTCAACCTGTGTAGTAGGTTCTGTTGTTACCTGTTCAACATGTGGGTTGGATGTCATTGTTTCCTCAGGTGTGACGTTGGGTGAACTCTCAGGTGTGACGTTGGGTGAACTCTCAGGTGTCACGTTGGGTGGACTCTCTTCAGTAGTACTTTGTTCTACGTTGGGTGGACTCTCTTCAGATGAGGATAGCCAACTCAGAGTGTCTATACCTTCATTCTCCCCCTGACCACTGAGTTGGATGTCATAGAAGTATTTTGTTTCCAGAAAGTCAACATTCACTGTAGTAAACATTTGATGAGTTTTCGGATTATAACACCGGTAGCCGAATTGGTCAGCCCCATATCCGACAAATACACATCTCTCAGCACATGGGCCGAGCTTGTCATCCCGGTTGACTTTTGGAATATGAACAAATGCAGTACACCCGAAGATTCGAGGTTCAAGTGTAAGAGGATGTGGAATACTTACAGACTTAGACAAACGATCCAAGGGGGTTTTAAAAGTAAGAGCTTTTGTGGGAAGTCGATTCAGGAGATACACGGAGGTAGCAACTGCCTCCGGCCAGAAAGATTTTGGAACCCTGGATTCAATCAACATGGCTCGAGTCATTTCGAGAATAATACGGTTTTTCCGTTCAGACACACCGTTTTGTTGGGGGTGTAAGCACAAGATGTTTGATGGACCAGTCCTTTGGTCTGAAAGAACTGTTTCATGTTTGTATTAACAAATTCTCCTCCATTGTCGGATCGAAGGATTTGAATTTGAGTTCGGAATTGGGTCTGAACCATATCATGAAATGCGACGAATTTGTCGTACACTTCGGATTTGTTTTTTAAAAAATACACCCATGTCATTCGAGTGCAATCATCTATGAATAATAAGAAGTACCGAAAACCCTGTCCTCCTATCACCGGAGCAGGACCCCATACATCCGAATGGATTAGTGAAAAGGAGAAGCTACTTTCGTATTGCTAGGTTTAACTGGTTGTCGATGGCTTTTGGCACACAGACAGGTTTCACAGTCTATTTTCCCTTTAGAGGAAAAAAGTTTCGGAAATAAAAGATGCAAATACCCATGAGATGGATGCCCTAACCGTCGATGCCATAACCAAGCTTCTCGATCATCGGTTCCATGTGCTAGCATCACTTTGCCCTGGTGAGTCACTTCATCCACATAGTACAGTCCTTGGCGCTCAGTACCGCGTCCAATGATTGCACCTGTCCGGATATCCTGTAGGATACAGAAAGTAGGGTGCATCAAAACTGTACAATTCAGCTCTTTTGTAATGTGACTCACCGAGAGCAGTTTGTTTGATAATGATGGAACATAGAGACAATTCGGTAGTTTCATTGTTGGTGAAATTTCTATTGTTCCTCCTCCTCTCACTGCCATTATTCCATTGTTAGCAGTATGGATTTGAGTTTTCCGAGGTTGTGATTTTGTCTGGATGTCTGATGATTCAAATGTCATGGTGTCAGTGGCACCAGAATCAAATATCCAAGAGTCGTCTGTTGAATGGTTGGCTGTCATTTTAAAAGGAATAATAGACCGAGATATAATTCTATGAGAGGTTAATAGGATTCGAATCAGTCAAGCTGCACTACTCCTGTAGCCGCGACCAATATCAGACCTACTAAGCAATCGAGAATATAAACCGGCTATCACCAAATCAATAAAGCTGTTAGACAACGCGAAACCAATTCTATGAAAGGTTAATAGGATTCGATTCAGTCAATATCACACTCTGCACTTCGTTTCTCGCGTTCACTCCGTCAGTTGCTTTGAGACTGGAGGTTCATGGTTAGGGCTGACGTTTTCCAGCGGTTGTTCGGTTTCTGTCGGTGGCGGTGCTGGTGGTAGGAGAGACGACGGCACCGGCGACGGCGGTTCTAAAGGCTGTTGGTGATCGAAACTTTCTTCCGGCGGAGGTGACGCCGGAGGCGGTGGTTCCGGTTGACCTTCAACGTACTCCGGCGGTGGTTGTTTGTGGCGGTCGGCTGAGTTTTCTGGTTGTTGCGGTGGTGTCGCTGCAGTTGATGTGTGGGTGTTCGAATGGGCTGTGGAACTACTTGATGAGTTACGTGATGAAGGAAGGGGATAGTGTTGAGTTGTTGGCGAGTAGGTTTGGATTGATTGTTTGAGATTGACAAACGATTGTTTTCAAGGATCATGAACTCTGCTCTGATACCATGTTGTCTAGTATAGAGAGAAGACAGAGGATTGGAATCATGAATTGTATTAACAAAAAACGATTGTTTAGGGTTACATCATAAAGGTGTTTATATATCCACACCAGTTTACATTTTTGGCCCTTACACTATCTTATTGTTTTACTTTCTGACAGCAATATGACTAACATTGAGAAAGAAGAAAAAAAAGAATCCAAACTATCTAGTATACTTGAACAAAGGGAGTATAATTACTTGATCTAATTTTAACCAAACAACAATGACATGACATCAAGAAAAGATTAACAAGACCAAAATTGTCATTGTGAAGTCAAGTAATAACTCTTAGAAGGATAATCAACACATCTATGTTGACATGCCACTTTAACAAGTACTGATGAAAAGTCTCCTTTTGGCACCAAAGAAAGAATACATAAACAGAAGTAAAGAATCCATTTCAGAAGGATAAGCTTTTTACCTGATAAAAGCTTATTCTGCACAAAATTATTGTGGTTCAAACTTCTTTTTGGATAGCAATTCACGAAAAGCTTCGGCCTTTTCAACCAAATCAACTTCTTGAAATGCTTTAGAAAGCCGATCACAAATAGAGACATCAAAATCGGTTGTTGCGGATGTATTCCATTGGTCAATTATTTCTTCTACCTCTTTAAAATGGCCAAGTATCATATATGCAGATAATATGCAAGCATAATTTCTACTAATCATCTTTTGATTCGTCATTCTTAAAGACTTCCAAATTTGATCAAGGGTACCCTTGTTTCCCAAAGCAGAATGCAGAATAATAAGAAAATCATAACTTATCCATTCTCTTTGTGTAATACCCTTTTCACTTTCCACCACAGAGTTGACCTCTGAATTAACAAGTTGACCCGATGTAAGATAGATTTTCACAAGCTTCACATATCTCGCCCAGCTCTCACTCTGCTCGCTCTCGTGAGCACTCATTTCATCAAGAATGCTTCTGACTTCATCAATCTTTAAAGACGCAGCACACGAGCTTATCCAAACGTTAAAAGTGTAAATATCAGGAGCCACATTCCGGCTTTTAAGCTCTTTAACAACAGAAGAGACCTTCTCCACCTCCCCAACCGACATGTACAGCGTCATCAACTCATTATATGTTATCGCAGTCAACGGAAGATTCGACTCTTTCATTCTCTCATAAAGATCCTCCGCTTTTAAAGTCAGTTTTGAAGCAGCATACGAGTGCAAAAGAGCCGTGTAGGATTCAGTTGTTTTAGCATCAAGAGTCAAGCTTTCAAAATAACGTTCAGCAGCATCTATACCAAAAACCTTTGTCAACAAATCGATACGAATCGCATAGTCTGAATCACATAACTCAAACTCCGCATGCGAAACCATCCACTCGGATAACTGCAAAAATGCAAAGATAATAACAACAACATGTTGAAACATATGACTTCTGGCCACCAAATCCATCATCTAAGCGCATATTTGATCTGTTCATTGTAAATATAATCTCACTCTCAAAACTAACATCAAACAATACCGAAATCTAGCACAAATTCACCAACTACAAGCACATTGATCCAAATTAAACGAAGTAATTACAAAATTTCAATATCTAACCTCAAGAGCATGTTTAAAACGATGCGATCTACGAAGCTCCTTCGAAATACGACGGAGATCACGGATCGTAACTCGGTTTCCTTCATTGATCCAATTCTCAATAACATTAGTGGCGCTACGCTTCGGCAGTCTCAACCGGAAGATTCTACTCTTCAGATCATCACCACCACCACCACCGCCACCGCCACCGCCGCCGCCGTTGGAATCTTCTTCGAGAGCTGAAATCGGTGATTCATCGTAAACGAGTTCAGATTTGGGGGCGATTGGAGACGGAGACGAAGAGAGGAGTCTCGGGAGACTGTTGGTCTTCGTTCTGCTGTGATTCCTGACGAAAAACGTTAGGGTTAGGTGGAAGTTAAAGTTCAAATCGACGTAAAGGAGATGAATTACATGATCTACGTTACCGGATGAATGTAGTGAAGATTGAACGAGCAGCCGCCATGTTGTAACCAACGATTCTGAATCAGATTGTGTAAAGAAGCCAAAAAGAAACAAAAGTGGTGATGATGAGTGAATTAGAAAAAAAAAGATGATGATAATATTTGTCAGAAGTGGGATTTGAACCCACGCCCTCACTCGAAGACCAGAACTTGAGTCTGGCGCCTTAGACCACTCGGCCATCCTGACATCTTTGTATTTCAAGATCAATGTAAAACTCTAAATCTTGGTAGAACTTTCACACTAAAATATAGCGGAGGGAATTGAGAAATTAGATTTTAATAATTCGGGTGACTGGTTGATAATGATTTGTATTTAGAATTTACCAACAACACTTTTAAATTTATTTTTAATGTGAGAGCAATTTTAATAATATAATCGTCAAATATTTACACATGATTTTCGCTTAATTTCGTTCAAAACGATGATTCGTGAACAAAAATGAAAAAACCTAAAATATAATCGAGCTGAAGTTTGGTGTAAATCAAATATAAATCTATGACATGATACTTGGATTGCTATTGAGAACTAATGCAAAAATTAAAATGTGATTGATGAAATTGTCACTATAAATTATTATATGTTATAGGTGATATTTGGACTATTAAATTCTAATGTCTATTATCATGTAAATTTATTAGCATGCATTGCATCTAAATTTCAAAATGTTTGATATTTACTTTTAAAACTATATGGTATTGATAGTCTTTTATCTAATACTGATATGCATATACATTATATGTACACACATATGCATATATGTGTGTGTGTGTATATATATAGATATATATATATATAGATATATATATAGTTCAGATATGTTTAGGAGAAATGAGATAAAATTAAAGAATGTGTGGAAAAATGATTTCCAACATACTATTAGTGAAAAGAACGTATCCCATAGAACCATCAAGGATTTTGGTAGAAACTAGTTCTCATTGAAGTGGCACAATAGTTTTTGAAGTTTTTTTCAAGCGATCATGATTTCCGGTCAGATCTATGTAGCAAAACCACCTTTTCTTCACGTTATGTATTCTTTGTGTATTGTATGTTTTTCGCATCACATATACTATAGTAGAAGAATTCAAATCCATAATCCAACAACTTTGTTTATCAACATTCTTGTTTCTCAATTGCCCCATAATAACAACACAATGCTCCACAAGAGCATGTTGATTTTATTTTTTTCATATTAAATTTACCTTTTTTACCCGTTGTTGTGTTTATATGTTTCTATGAAATCTTTTCATGCCTTTGACTTGTACCTTTAACCCTTACTTTGCCTTGTATCATGAAGCCTCTTCATGCTACTCATGCTCTTACTCTTAACTTATTATTCTTTGAACATTAAATGGGTTTCCTTATCCATTTTACAATTTCTATAAAAAGGAAAGAAAGGGGCAGAAAATTTTACCATGTGATATTATGATTACTTTATAGGTATATAATTCCCTGTTTAAATTTCATACGATGAATTTTTTCCCTCCATTTTTCATGGGTTCAACCTGTTCCATTGGTTCATTTTTTCTCCATAGATCTTGTTCATCATTGCATGAAACTTACCGTAAATACAGAACCACTCTGTTCAATTCAGCATATTCAATCAACAATTATTTCTACCATTACTACACAAACATTGAAACTTTTATAAAAAAGGACATATTATGCATTTTAATACATTTGCCGGTTTTTCCTTCAAAATTAAATCTTTAATACATCTAAACTGTTTAAATCTTTAAAATAAAAATAACTGCAACATATGTAAAGCAAAAAATATTCTAACGAAGCTCAGTTTATGATAATACAACGTTATACCCATATTTTAGATTCCCAAAATGGTCCGTATTTGATCTGGGGGGTGTCGGGCTAATGACTTAGGATCAGCATAACCGTTGCTTAGATCCATAATTGCCTTGTAAATAACATCATAAGCTTCTGCCAAAGATGCAGCCACCTGGGCGCAAGCTTCAGAGCGCAGGCCCGGAAGGTTCATATGTTCAAATTCAGGGAGTGAGCTCTCACTTCCCAGAATCAACCCAAAGAAAGCTTTGAGAGACTCGGAAAGAGAATCAGGTGACGTGTCGTCCATGTCAGCTAATGGTGGTGAGTCAGCAGTGGAGTTTCGGAAGAGTAACATCTTGTTTGACAAACCGCATCTTGTCAAAATGGCGTCGACTTCTTTCTCCACCAGGCTCGACATGTGATTATCGATCATTGTTCCGAGTTTCTTCACATATTCAGAAGCCACATCGTGTCTTAGTAATGGTTGTTGTATCGCACATAAGCAATTGATCATGAAAATCTTCGAGGCTGTTTCATTGTTCTGCATGCATAGATCCAATTGATTCCAAATTTTGGTTGTATCATGAAAACACAAAGCATAACGGCCCGATAAAGGAAAAATCCTTATTTACTTCTTCATTATGTATAGAGATATACATACATATATGAATTAAGATAACTTTTTACCTCTTTAACTATAAACTTAATTTCACTTTAAATTCTTTTTAGGAAACTCAGTGGAGATGACAATATAAAAAAGAACCCGAAGAAAATATGAAAAACAGTTAGAAAAAAAGGGACCTTAGATGGAAATGCGTGGCTGCTGGTTGCCAAAATAGCATCAACAGATGATCTTCGTGATTGACTAACATCAGGCTTTGTTCTGTTTCTTCTAGATGACTCGATCGATCCTTTTGACTTGTGTGCTTCCATTGCTTGTTCGCAAATCTAGATTAATCATGTGAATAAACCAAAATGAAACAGTAGCTAGAAACAAAAATGGTCATCAATCAAAAGTGCAGATAGAGTTAGATGAACCAAGTTGATGTATAAACATGGATTTGGCCTGTGCAGGCTGAGCAAGGAGTAAAAATGGGGCAACGGATAGAAACTTTAACGGAATTTAAAAAACTATCTTCCTACTCTAATAGAGTACTAGAGAGGACAAGTGGCAACACCACATTTCTTCTCACCAAAATTTTTCACTTCCCTCTCCTATTAAATAATTACCTTAATTACTGATAATATTATTTAACTCAATTAAAAAAATTAATAAATTAAGAAATAGATCTTTTTATTAGTGTTATCTCTAAAACAGCAAATTTTTATGAAATAAGTTTTTTTTCTAAAACATCAAACTTTTTCAAAAATACAAAATATTTTAAAATTGGTGTTTTTAAAAAGTAATTTTTCATAAACAAAAAATAACTAAAATTGGGAATTATAATAAGGAAACTTTTAAAAATTATATTTTTTAATATGGGTTATTTTGAAACAAAATGTTTAAGTTTATTTTAGGAAAAAAGTTTACAAACAAAAATTATAAAAGTTGATATCATTGTTTTATTACTTATAGTTCTTACTCAAACGTAATTTCAATCATATCTTATCTTAGAATATCGTTTTATACGCAATAAATTTTTATTATATTTAATATTTTATTTATTCAACCCGTGTAACGTACGGGTTCACTAATGCTAGTTTAGCAATAAAAGCAAAATAGTTGGTAAGAAATTATTAGGATATATTACTTACCTGTATTATAGGATCAAGCAAAGCAGATATAACAGGATCAAATTTGTTTTTTTCCCTGATGCAGGAACCATCATGGTGTCATGAATCTGGATTAGTTCAAGCAACAAAGAGACTCCTTCTGTTAGTGCGGGTGGTGGAGAAAGATCAACAGCAACCAGTGGGGGATATCTCAAAAGCTTCTCCCCTCTAACTTTTAAAATGTCAAAGAATGTTTTCTGAGCAGCATCCTTGAGACCCCAAAGTGTGTTACAAAGAGCTGTTTCTCTCCCTAGCAGATCTGACACCTATTATCACATTTACACACTGTATTAGACGCCAACAGGTTAGAAGTCTGATGCCTAGCAATGATGTAGAAATTTTAACCCATTTACTTATGAACGGGTCGAGTAAGGTTATGTTTACTCTCTACAGGAAAAGTAACTACAAAGTGTGTTTTTAATGCTTTATCAAAAGTAAAAAGTCCTATATCAGTATATTTAAACAACTAGATAATTATTTTACTGAAGTAGTATATATTACTCTAAATTCTAATTTTGGTTTACACATTGAATGTTTATAGAAAAGGGCAAATGTCATCAAACAGTAACCATGTTTCACAGTTTTTCAAACTTAGATCACAAAACATCTTTAAGAGGTTTAACCACATTGATTATGAGATGTCAGCATATGTAATCGGTAACATTTTAGTAAACTTGAAAGTTGAGAATTCAAACCTCTTAAAATGAGGTTGACTAACCTAGGTCGAAAATTTGTGAAACTTGGTTAATATTTAGAGACCTTTGGCCTATAAAATAAAACAAGGGTTATACGAGATGTGTTTTGGGTTAACCCAAACAGAGAGAACCTGTACAAATAACTACCCTTTTTGTCACCCCTAGTCATATTACATGAACTCACAGTATAGCTGTAGAACTCAAGGGTGTTGCTAAGCTTATATGAAATAATGAGATTTGGTTGAGACTGCAACACTTGTTCAACTCTGACTTTAAAAGGTCGGCAAACGCCCTCAAAAATCCTATCCAGAACAAATGTCAAATCAGCTTCTGCTTTATCTTCATTACTCTCTGAGCTCTTGGAGAATCGCCGTGCAGTTGGTCCAGTATCCACCACTGCATCTGGATCAAGTAACACAAATACAAGTTCTCTTTCAGATGCAAGAGCCTGCACTAAGATAAATAAGTAAAATAAAAATAGATACAAGTTAATTAAAAAATCATAATGAAAAAGGAGTGACATCAAGAGCTATTTGAAATTCACACACCTGATGCAGCCAACCAAGCATGTCACCTACATAGCGTAGTGGATCATGAGCATGTACTTCGATTGGCCTGGGCATTCCACCAGGTCCTCCACGTGTAAGAGCACTTATAAATCTTCTAAACAGTGCATTGTGCCTCATATTTGCTACCTACCAATTATTAACAGACTGCTTAATAAAAAAAATTTTGAGTTTGTTTGGATGCGCAATTTAGATTGATAAATGCAACTTGAAGTCCTAAAATAAAGGAGTACTTTTTAGTGCTAGGATAGAGTTATTCTGATCTTATTATCTGATTATTTGGGTGTTAAATGATCAGTTTAGATATCAGCCTCATCACAAAACTGATGACCTATAAATAATAATATAACCATTTACCTCTTTTCCACCACCTACATAACGTATCCAACTTGACACTAAATGTAATTGTATGTAGCAAACTGAAATCCATCTTTTTAATATAATGAACTTGGGAAAAGCCTCTAGCATGAATTTAGGGATCATACAATAGAAACTTTCAATGTCAAGTTTGGATACACTTTGGTGCAGTTACGTTGATAATAATACCATTACGAAAATATACTTTTTGGAATTATAAACTACCTAATCTTTTAAAACTTCAAACATTATTTGAATTTAAATACTTTTACAAGTTCATTTCTGGTCATCTCATATATTGATTTCTCAAAACATAGGACTTGAAAAACATTGAAACAAGTCAACAACTGAGTATACATTTATCATCACGTGTTCATAGCTTATTTGCAGAGGTTTATAGGACTGGAGGTCACCAATTCAATACTTGTCAACCCCTTTTTAATTATTAGAACTCTTTCTATGATCTTTTTCCACTGGTTACTTTTTTACAGCATAATCTGTAACTTTTCTAATTATCTGTCTATCAATTATACGTTAATTTTACATGAACAATTATAGTTGCTTGTGTGATACCGCACACGCAAACTAACCCACGCAAGACCGTACCAAGCCCAACACATGAGAGGTAAATCAGGCTAACTCGGCATTAAGGCAACGGAGGGTGTCGACCCCAAGGACCGAACACCAGATCTCTTGTTTGTTAAGGCTGAAAAATACTCCACCTTAAACCAGGGGCAACAAAATTCTAGGCCAAATTCTAACTTACTTTTTGGGTTAAACTCTATAGTCATTTCATATCTATGCCAACAGAGGGAAATGATGACTTTGGTGTCAACAATGGTAATTACAGAGGTTGCAATATCCACAAATTCACACATGAAAGGTTACTTTAGGTTATATTTATCACTAAGGTTCAAATTGTAACTTTGGTGGCGACGAGGAAGAGGACACCCAAATCAGTATCCAGGGTATGCCGGTCTCACGGACATCTAGGTTCAAATACCTGGGCTCGTACCTGCAGGAGGACGGAGAGATACACAGCGATGTAGCTCACCGTGTCCAAGCAGAATGGTGCAAGTGGAGAGCAGCATCAGGGATCCTATGTGATAAGAGGTTTCCAGCAAAACTTAAGGGAAAACTATACAGAGTGGCGGTACGCCCAGCTATGCTATATGGAACAGACTGCTGGGCCATAAAGAAATCGTACGAGAAACAAATAGAGGTTGCGGAAATGCGAATGCTAAGGTGGATGTGTGGCCATACAAGACTGGATCGGATAAGAAACGAAGTGTTTCGACAGAAGTTAGAAGTGGCTTGTATTGCAGATAAAATACGAGAGGGAAGATTAAGATGGTATGGACATGTCAAGAGGAGACCAATGGCAGCACCGGTCAGAGCAGTGGAGAACATCATCATAGAGGGTAGGAGGAGTAGAGGAAGACCTAGGTTGACTTGGGAAGAGATAATTAGGCGAGATATGGTACACTTGCACCTCTCTGAGCACATGATCGAGGATAGGAGTGAGTGGAGACGTAGAATTAAAATTAAGGACTTTTAGTGGTTTCTGTAGCTAGGAAGGGACTTTGATTACTTGTTACGGGGCCTGATGTGTATGTAGTACGCTTCGACCTTTTAGGGGAAACTTGTTGCTTCCCTGATGCATGCTTGTTCATTTTATATTTCTTTTTGGTGATATTTTAATGTTTGTTGTATGATGTGTGCTGTATCATATATCATATATCATATATCATATATCGTATGTTTGATTATATGTTGATTTGCTAGCGTTATTGCTTTTGTTATCGAGCCGGGGTCTCTTTGGAAGCGGTCTCTCTACCTATCTGGATAGAGGAAAGACTCGCCACCACCTACCCCTCCCAGACCCTGCTCTTGAGTGGGATATACTGGGTTTGTTTGTTTGTTTGTTTGTTTGTTTGTTAAGGTTCAAATTGTAAAAAAAAATTAACAGTTGAGTTTTCCCATTTAGATTCTTTCTAACTCCGCCCCAAGCACATCCAAATACCAAATAATGCAACATTTTTATAATAGGTATATATAATATTATAATTATTCGATATCACAGCTAAAGATGATAATTCATTAATACTTACCTCTTCAGCACAATACTTGTACAGCACAGGTCTTTCTTTGAGACATCGAACTGCCATTTTGAGAAGCTCGCTAACTTCAGGGTTATCAGTGTCACCCAATCTCCTGCACTCTGTCTGAACCCACCTAGGTGAAAGACAAAATAGCCACAGAATCAAGAGAGGAAGCACAATTTTGTAACTTCAGAGAAATCAAGATTATTTGGAAAAGCAATTATTTTCTTCAAATTTGTAGTTAGTTTTCCAGCTTTAATTTATAGTAGGTATGGGTCATGAGATAGAGGTAGGGTTTATCCTCATCTTACCCTCCTAAGACCCTATTATTTGAGTGGGACTCGTTGGGTATGTTTGTTTGTTTGTTTAGATATAGGTCATGTGAACTTTTCCAGATTTCAAAGAACCCAAAAACCACCCTGCTTTTCAAGAAAACAGAAAGGTGAATACAGAAAAAATCACCAACAACTAGATCCTGAATTGTTAGTTAGTGGCTGATAGTCGAATGTTTTCTGACTCACTCCTTTGAAGAATAACATGGCTAACATAAGTGACTTGAAGAAGAATGCAAAGGCAACACAAAATTTCAACTTATGCTTAGTTTTACTTCTCCACATTATGGCTCCCATCTCCAATTAACCTCACACCATGGAGTGGACCCACATATGAAACTAAAATGAAATAGGCTAACGAGTTGACCCCATTATATCTTTGTAAAGTAGTATTTTAGTGGTACATATAGATCAATAATACTATCAGTGGTTCATACGAAAGCAAAAGTAGTGAAGTCATCACTAGTAGTGTTCAATTGATGGTTTACATATGGAGTTAAGTAAGAACTATCATCAAAGAAAAACCCTGCAAGTTTTGGAATTTATTATTTACCTGCACAGACGCTCATAGGCACCTTCTTGATAGACGGCCATCATATCCATGAGCTCCAAACCTGCACGCTGTATAAATTGAATAATCAGAAACAATAAAATATTTGCAAAGAGTTATAGGAAGGAGTAAAACTCTGAAATAGCATGAACCATTAAGAATTCTTGTGTCCATATTGTTATAAATTGAATTAACGGTACTCAATGATTAATGCTTTGAAAGTGATACCAAATACATTCTACACCACCTATTTATAGGAGTTAGAAAAAACTAACTATTTACCTAACTAGTCATTATACTATTCAATCTATACAATCTAAGTACAAAGTTTTTAACTACTAAACAATACAAAGAATTAAAACTAACAATGACCCCCTTAATTCTTTTATTCCACCTACTCCCAGCAGCTTCTTCATATCAGAAAACTTTAGCCTTGGTAGTGCCTTTGTAAGAATATCAGCCTTTTGCTCTTCTCCACAAATATGCTTCACCACTACCAAACCCTTTTCAACACAGCTTCTTATATAATGGTATCTGACATCTATGTGCTTAGATCTTCCATGAAACACTGGATTTTTCATTAGTTGGATAGCTGACTTATTATCCACATGAATTAGAATTGGACCTGCCTTAGTACCTGTCAAATCTTCCAACACACCTTTCAACCAAACGGCTTGTTGAGCAGTAGCTGTTGCAGCCATAAATTCTGCCTCACACGAAGACAAAGCCACTGTATCTTGCTTTTGACTTACCCAACTTACAGGCTCTCCTCCATAGTAAAACACCATCCCTGTGGTGCTTTTATCATCAGTCTTAGTAGGAGCATGTGAACTGTCACTATAACCTACTAAATCATCACCTTTCCACACTTGTACCAAATACCATGATCTAGTGTTCCTTTTAAGTATCTTAAGATGTGTTTAATTGCTTGCCAGTGAGTAGTTCTAGGGAATTCCATAAATCTACTTGCTATACCCACTGAATAACTCAAATCAGGTCTAGTTTGAGTTAGGTATCTCAAGCATCCAATGACCCTTTTGTACGTTGTTGTATCCACAGATTCATGATCCTCATCTTTTCCTAATTTCAACCCCAGGGAGTTTTGGTTGAATTACACTCCCACATTTTCTGATCTTCCAATATCTTCTTGGCATACCCTGATTGATTCAAAAAATACCATTCTTTTCTTGTCTCACTTCTATGCCCAAGTAATAGTTCAATAACCCAAGGTCAGTCATCTCAAACTTGGACTTCATCATGACTTTGAACTCCTCAACCATTCTAGTACTAGAACCAGTGACAATTATATCATCTACATACTCCTATTATCACAAACCCTCCTTCAGATTGCCTTTTGTACACTGCATGCTCTTGTGGACGCCTTTTAAAGCCAAATTTCAACAAAGTGTCATGTAACTTCTCATTCCAAGCTCTTGGAGCCTGCTTAAGGCCATAAAGTGCCTTAATGAGCTTATACACCAGCCCTTCCTTCCCAGGTTTCACAAAACCTTCAGGCTGTATTACATACACTTCCTCCTTCAAGTCACCATTTAAGAAGGTTGTCTTGACATCTAGATGATGAACCTTCCATCTATTTGCAGCTGCCAAGGCTAGAATTAATCTCACAGTTTCTAGCCTAGCAACAGGGGCAAACACCTCTTCGTAGTCTATACCAAACTTCTGCACATAGCCTTTCATAACCAGTCTTGCTTTGTGCCTTGTAATCTTTCCTTTTGTATTCTTCTTAAGTTTGAACAGCCATTTTAACCCAATTGGCTTCACCCCCCTTGGACACTGAACCAGTTTCCAAGTTCCATTCCTTTCTATGCTATCAATTTCATCCTGCATAGCCTTCCTCCAATCAGAATTGTTCTTAGCCTGCTCATAATTAGTAGGCTCTTTGATCAACAACAATTCTGATTCATTGAAGATAGGATGCTCAAAAGGAATTTATTCCAGGACCTCCATCCTGTTGAACACATCATTGAGGCTTGTAAAGCCTTTTGGTGGGGTGTCATCATAACTTGCCCTGGGAATCTGATCATCACCTGAATGATAACCATCATTCTCACCCCCTAAATCCTCCATTCCATCTGCTAGTGGTACAGGTTCTTCACTTTCAACTCCTGCTGATTCAGGGGTGAGCTGATCAGTGTTCAGAGGAGCATGATTGGGAAATGCATCTCCTGGACTTCTGTCAGGACTCTTATTTACTGGATCAAGTGCTTGTCCTCTTGATGAGATATCTTGATCAGAGGAAGCTATATTCATGCCAAACCTGGCATATCTCTTACTAGGCTTATCAAGTTCATTTGTGTCCCACTCCCATGGTTTCTCTTCTTCAAACTTAACATCTTTACTGACTACAATCCTGCTAGTCACTGGATTGTACATCCTATAAGCTTTAGTACCAGGTTCTATACCTAGATGTACCATAGGAGTGCTTCTATCATCCAACTTCTTGACTTGATGGCTTGGAACCTTGACATAAGCTTTACATCCGAATACCCTTACATGCTTCAACTTTGGTTTTCTTTCATACAATTTTTCATAGGGAGTCATGTCCTCTAAGGCCTTGGTTAGACATCTGTTTAACAGAAAGACAGAGTGTCTTACTGCTTCAGCCCATAGGTCTAACGGCACATTCATAGCCTTTAGTATGGACCTAGCCATGCCCATGATTGTTTGATTTCTCCTCTCCACAAACTCCATTCTGTTGTGGAAAGTAAGGAGTAATCAGGACTCAGGTACCTCTTTATTCCCTCCAGATTACACAGTTGCTCAAATGTCTTTGAGGTGAATTCTCCCTGATACCACTTAAAATTCCAGTATTATTGCTATTGAAGGGTGTTACCCAAATTGATTACAAAAGTATCTATTTATAGCTGTTAGAAGCACTAACTAACTACACAATACTTTCACTTTCAGTCCCTATACTAAGTACATATTACAAACTAAGAACAAACTACAAAATACAAATCAATACAACAAACAATACTATGAATTAACTAACAATCACCCCCTTAATTCATGTATTGTTCCAACTCCCAACTTCAACTTCATCTCTGCAAATTTGAGCCTTGGTAAAGCCTTTGTTAAAACATCTGCCTTCTGATCCTCACCACTGACATGCTTCACCACTACTAGGTTCTTTTCTACACATCCCCTAATATAGTGGTACCTCACATCTATGTGTTTAGATCTGCCATGAAACACAGGGTTCTTCATCAGCTGAATAGCTGATCTATTGTCTACATACAACACAATAGGACCCATTTCTTGATTTGTCAAATATTCTAGCAAGCCTTTAAGCCACACAGCCTGTTGAGCTGTGGCTGTAGCTGCCATGAACTCTGCTTCACAAGAAGACAGAGCCACTGTGGCCTGCTTTTGGCTCACCCAACTCACAGGACCACCACCAAAATAGAATACCATCCCTGTAGTACTCTTTCCATCAGATTTAGTAGGAGCATGTGAGCTGTCACTGTATCCAATCAGCTCTCCTACACCCCCATACTTATACCATATGCCATACTCCATAGTTCCCTTCAAATATCTAAGTATAGTCTTGACAGCTTGCCAATGTGATGCCTTAGGATCTGCCATAAATCTACTTGCAATCCCAACTGAGTAACTCAAATCAGGTCTAGTTTGTGTAATATATCTCAAACACCCTATAACCCTTCTGTATTGAGACACATTCATAGACTCACTTTCTTCATCTTTGCCCAATTTTAAGCCCGGATCCATAGGAATCTTTGTGGAATTACATTCCAGCATCTTCTGATCTTCAAGAATTCTTTTGGCATATCCTGATTGGGTCAAGAAAATCCCATCAGTTGTTTGCTTAACCTCTATCCCCAGATAGTAGTTAAGTAAACCTAAGTCTGTCATCTCAAAACAAGTCATCATCATTGACTTGAACTCCCTGATCACATCATCATTGGATCCGGTAGCTATGATATCATCCACATAAACACCAATGATTAGAGCACCAGCTTCTGTGTTTCTTTTATACACTGCATGTTCCCTAGGACATCTTTCAAAGCCAAACTTAACCAATGTTTCATGCAGTTTCTCATTCCAGGCCCTAGGTGCCTGTTTCAGTCCATACAAGGCCTTTAAAAGCTTGTACACCTTCCTCTCATTACCAGGCTTAGTAAACCCCTCTGGCTGAACAACATATACATTCTCCTTCAAATCACCATTGAGAAATGCAGTCTTTACATCAAGGTGATGAACCTTCCACTGATTGACTGCAGCCATTGCTATTATCAATCTCACTGTTTCCAACCTGGCCACGGGTGCAAAGACCTCTTCATAATCTATTCCATGCTGTTGAACATACCCCTTTACCACCAGCCTTGCCTTATATCTTGTGACATTTCCCTCTGCATCCTTTTTAAGCTTGAACAACCATTTCAAGCCTATGGGTTTTACATGCTTAGGACAATCAACTAATCTCCAAGTCCCATTTTTCTCTATACTGTCCATCTCACTTCTCATAGCTTTCATCCATTCCGGATTCCTCTTAGCTTGCTCATACTTGACAGGCTCTTCTTCATGCAGCATCAAGACTGATTCATCAAATATTGGTGGTTCAAAAGGTCTTTTCTCTAAGATATCTGTTCTACTGAACACATCATCCAGAGTAGTAAACCCTTTGGGAGGGGTATCATCATAGGTTGACCTGGGAACCTGGTTCCCACTTGATGATTGTTCCCACTCACCACCCCCAGAACTTGGAGTTGAGTCATAAGAAGTATCATTAAATGACTGCCCTGTCTCGTTCCAATCACCACCTGCCTCAGAAGCAGAAGGCTCAGGATGATGGTGATTGAAACTACCATTGTCTGAGCCATTCATTGCTTCTCTGGTAGAGCTAACACCTTGTTCTTGCACACTCATTTCCCTACCAAAACTGGAGTAACTTTGATTGGACTGATCTATAGAGGCTGTGTCCCAATTCCAAGGTTCAGTTTCTTCAAATTGTACATCCCTGCTGACCACAATTTTCCCAGTCACAGGGTTATACAGTCTGTAAGCTTTTGTACCAGACTCCACTCCCAAATGCACCATTTGTGTGCTTCTGTCATCAAGCTTCCTCAATTGATTGCTGACTTTCACATGTGCCTTACACCCAAACACCCTCAGGTGTTTCACCTTTGGCTTCTTGTCAAACAACCTTTCATAAGGGGTCATATTGACCAAGGCTTTAGTTGGGCATCTATTCAGCACAAAGACTGAATGTCTTACTGCCTCAGCCCATAACCACAAAGGCATGTTCATAGCCTTTAGAATAGATCTTACCATGCCCATTACAGTTTGATTTCTTCTCTCCACAACCCCATTCTGTTGTGGAGAATAGGGTGCACTCAAGTATCTCTTGACTCCATCCAAACTGCACAGCTGCTCAAACTTTTGTGATGTGAACTCACCTCCCCTGTCTGTTCTGAGAGCCTTGAGCCTATGACTTGTCTCCATATTAGTCTGAGACAAGAATGCTTGAAAAGCATTAGGGGCTTCATCTTTTGATTTCAGCATGTACACCCACATGTACCTTGAGTAGTCATCCACCAATAGCATAAAATACTTGTTCCCAGCAGGGCTAGGTGGATCTAATGGTCCACACAAGTCTGCATGCACAAGTTCTAAGGGCTTGGTTGCCCTATAGGTGCTTGAATTTGGGTATGAATGACTTCTCTGTTTACCCACTAGGCAACTCCTACATAATTGTGACTTGTGGTTTATTCTTGGTAGACCCCTTGTCATGTTGTGTTTGGACATGCTATTGATTGAGTCAAAATTGAGATGACCCGATCTTGCATGCCATGTCCAAGCTACATCCTGGACATCTCCCAGCAAACACTTAGGAAGAGTTACCTCCAAGGTGACTTTGTAGAGTCTGTTATGGCCCTTCTTGACTTTCAACAGGGTTCTTCCAGTCTTCTCATATACCCAAAGGTATCCATCCTTCATCAGGACTTTACATCCTGCCTCATCCAACTGGCCTAGACTCAATATGTTACTCATGAGGGCAGGGATGTAGTACACATTTGTGACTACTCTATGCTCCCCATTTTTGCATTGAAAACAGATTGAGCCTCTGCCTTTTATGATTACCACTGAGCCATCACCAAACTTTACCTTCCCTGTGATTGATTCATCAAGATCAGTGAAGTGGGATCTAACACCTGTCATATGGTTACTAGCTCCATTATCTAGATACCATATGCAGGAATCCACCTCAGTGGTCATATCTCTTGGGTATACACTGTTTTCTTCAAGCAGCCCCAAGTCATGTATGACTTTAACCATCAAGAGTGTGGGCTCTTGATCTTCTTGGGTTTGAGACAAGTGAGCTTCATCACTTCTGGTCTTTGAGGCCCTACATTCATTTGCAAAGTGGCCCAACTTGTCGCAGTTGTAACACCTCAATGTCTTCTTGTCCTTCTTGTTGGGGTGCTTGTCTTTATTACTGGATTCTTGGTTTGTCTTTCCTCCCCTTCCCTTGGCATACTTACCTCTACCTCTGCCTCTGCTCTTGAGATCTTGATGAGCATCACTCCTTGACTTCTGTTCCCATTCAGTTTTAGTCAAGAGTAACTGCCCAGAGGTAGTCTTACCTTGGGTCACTGGCTTCAGTCTTTCTTCGTAGGCTTTGAGTCTCCCTACTAGTTCTTCGAAGGACATTGTCTCCAAATCTGAAAACTGCTCTATAGCAGCCACAATCGGCAAAAATCTATCAGGAGCAGCTTTCAAGAATCGACTAACTTGTTTGGAGGATGGCACTGTCGTCCCCAAGGCTCTATATCTCGACACTAATTCACCCATCTTTCCCGCGAATTCATCGACAGATTCATTTTCTCCCATACGCAGCAATTCAAACTCTTGATCAAGAGTTTGAATCCTGGCTTGCTTGACTCTGTCTTCACCTACATACCGTTTCTTTAACGCATCCCAGATGTCTTTTGCCGATTTAAATCCGGCCACCTGCATAAGAACATCTTCAGGCAGGGCTTGGAATATGAAGGCCTTTGCCTTCTTTCCCAATTTGACATCTACCGTATCTTCGGTGGGAGGTTCTATGGCATCCCAGATCCCCTGGGCATCCATGAAGGCCTCCATCTTGATCGCCCAAGAAGTGTAGGTCGAAGGAGTGAGAATTGGAATCTTGAACTGAATTGAATCGCTGGGGTCTCTCTGCACCAGTTGCCTATCTTGATTGGCCATTGAATCGAGTGTGGGAATCGAATTGGTTGCCAAGATCGTTTGAATTGATCACGTTCGATCTGCTCTCAATCAATTCGTGTATCGGAATTGATCGACAATCGAAATTGGTGAGCGGCAATCGAAATTCGCGTTCGATGATTGAAATTGGAGTTCAATCGATGGTGCGATGATCAATTGGAGAGGATTCGACAGTCGATTTAGGGGTCTTCAAGAATACGACCGCCGGGGTTGCAATCGCGGATCTGTGTCGTCGGCGGCTTCAATTTCAGGTGGGTTCAGGCGATCAATTGATGATCGACTTTCAATTGATGATCGGCCTGAGGATGGAGAAGATAATCGGAGAAGATGATCGGAGAGAATTTCACAGATTTCCCTTGATTGGATTCGAGAGCCTTGTTTGCTCTGATACCAATTGATACCACTTAAAATTCCAGTATTATTGCTATTGAAGGGTGTTACCCAAATTGATTACAAAAGTATCTATTTATAGCTGTTAGAAGCACTAACTAACTACACAATACTTTCACTTTCAGTCCCTATACTAAGTACATATTACAAACTAAGAACAAACTACAAAATACAAATCAATACAACAAACAATACTATGAATTAACTAACACTCCCCCCCTGTCAGTTCTAAGAGCTTTGAGCTTGTGAGTTGTTTCCACCTGAATCTGGGTCTTGAAGGTTTTGAATGCTGCAGGTGCTTCATCCTTTGACTTGAGCATGAACACCCACATGTATCTTGAGAAATCATCTACCAGGAGCATAAAGTACCTATTTCTGGCAGGTGTGGGTGGGTCTAATGGTCCACATAGGTCAGCTTGGACACGCTCAAGTGGAGTTTTCGCCCTGACACTGCTTGCACTTGGATAAGGTTGACTCTTGTGCTTTCCCACCAGGCAACTCTCACATAGTTGTGACTTATGATCAATCTTGGGCATCCCCCTTACCATTTTGTGTCTGGACATTTTGTTTATGGAATCAAAACTTAAATGTCCCAACCTTGCATGCCATGTCCAGGCTAAGTCATGCATGGCTGTGTGGGTGGGTCTAATGGTCCACATAGGTCAGCTTGGACACGCTCAAGTGGAGTTTTCGCCCTGACACTGCTTGCACTTGGATAAGGTTGACTCCTGTGCTTTCCCACCAGGCAACTCTCACATAGTTGTGACTTATGATCAATCTTGGGCATCCCCCCTACCATTTTGTGTCTGGACATTTTGTTTATGGAATCAAAACTTAAATGTCCCAACCTTGCATGCCATGTCCAGGCTAAGTCATGCATGGCTGTTAATAAACACATTGGGCTGGTGACTTGCAATTTGATCTTGTAAAGCCTGTTCTTTGATTTCTTTACTTTCATCAGGATCTTTCCACTCTTCTCATAAATCCACAGATACCCATCCTTCATCAGGATCTTACATCCCACTTCATCCAATTGGCCTAGACTCAATATGTTGCTCATCAAAGCAGGTATGTAGTAGACATTTGTCACTACTCTATGCTCTCCATTTCTACATTGAAAGTATATAGATCCCCTGCCTTTGATTACAACCACTGACCCATCCCCAAACTTCACTTTGCCACTAATGGCTTCATCCAGCTCTGTGAAGTGGATTTTGATGCCAGTCATGTGATTGTTGGCCCTATTATCAAGGTACCAGGAGCATGAGTCTTCTCCCTTCGGCAAAGTTTTAGGGAACACACTCTGTTCCTCAAGTAGGCCCAAATCTTTGGTCACTTTTGCCATCAACAGGGTAGGTTCTTGGTCTTCATGGGTTTGGGTCAGGTGTGCTTCCTGATCTCTTCTTTTAGGAGCCCTGCACTCACTTGAGAAGTGACCCAGTCTATCACAATTGTAGCATCTGAGGTTTCTTTTATCTTTCTTGGTGGTGCTCACATCCTTGTTACCACCATCAAGGTTGGGCTTGCCTGCCCTAACCTTCACATATCTTCCTCTCCCCTTTCCCCTATTCCGATTCTCCCTAGAGGCATTGGTTCTTTGGCATTCAGGCTTGGACTCACTCCTTGCCCTTTCTTGCCATTCAGCCTTTGTCAAAAGAAGTTGTCCTGAGGAACTCTTGCCTTGAGAGGCTGGTTTTAGCCTCTCTTCGTAGGTCTTTAACCTTCCTACCAATTCCTCAAAAGTCATTGCCTCAAGATCAGAGAATTGTTCAATAGCAGCTACAACGGGGAGAAATCTGTCTAGGGCCGCCTTCAACACCATTCTCACTTGTTTGGTGGCTTCTATCGTTGTCCCCAGAGCCTTGTATCTTGACACCAGTTCACCCATCTTCCCTGCGAACTCATCTATTGAATCATTCTCCCCCATGGTCAGCATCTCAAACTCATGATCAAGAGTTTGAATTCGAGCCTGTTTTACCCCATCTTCTCCCACATAGCGTTTCTTCAATGCAACCCATATGTCTTTCGCGGACTTGAATGCAGCCAATTGCATCAATACATCCTCTAGTAAAGATTGGAATATGAAGGCTCTTGCCTTCTTGCCCAGCTTGGCATCTTCTGCGCCTGGCATGGGTGGTTCAATGGCATCCTAGAGCCCCTGGGCATCCATGAACGCTTCCATCTTTATCGCCCCGGAGGTGTAATTCGTCGACGTGAGAATTGGAATCTTGAACGAAATCGGATCACTGATGTCCTTCAGAACCGCCTGCCTATTGTGGTCTGCCATCGAATTGAATCAAGGAGCGGAAATTTTGTGGGAATTACCCGCGATTGCAATCGACAATGATTGCAATTTCGAATTCAACGGATGAATTCGTGCGAGTCGTATGATTCAATCGCGACTTGAAGAATTCGAGTCGAATGATAAAGGGAAGATGATCAAGATCGAGAGAGGAAGACGTTGGATCGAGAGCCTTTTGCCGCTCTGATACCAAATGCTATAAACTGAATTAACGATACTCAATGATTAATGCTTTGAAAGTGATACCAAATACATTCTACACAAAGTATTTATAGGAGTTAGAAAGAACTAACTATTTACCTAACTAGTCCTTATACTATTCAATCTATACAATCTAAGTACAAAGTTTTAACTACTAAACAATATAAAGAATTAAAACTAACACATATATCTCGTATCTCAACTGATTTATGCAATTAAATAGGTCTTATCAGTTATCAATATAACAATGATATTTGTTAAAAAAAATACATTTAGAATAAGCTGAGCTCAGACTTAGTTCTGTTCATACCTAATTACTGCTAAAGAAATGGATACAAAAATACATATATTCAAAAGCAATCGTCAGCTGCAAAAAAACTTTACAATGTTGCAGCCTTTGCATTTATTGGTGTCCCTTTAAAAAATCAATTTTAAAAGATAAAAAGACATTATAATGATAAAAGTAGTAGCAGTCTTCATATGAATTCTAGATTTGATACTTGCAATCCACTTGTACCATATACTTTTTTTAACTTATATGAGTTGGAAAACAGATGAGTGCAACATAGAGGTATCATACTTATGGGACAATATCAAAGACGTTTATCTTTGCCTACCTGAAGAAAAAATCTCTCTTGTATACGTGGCCAGATAGTGAGTGCTTGCATAAATGATGTAATTATCTTTCCCTACCCATTTCCCCACTCTCCACAGGTAAAAGTATGATAACCTTTCTACAACATTTTATAGCCAAGTACGATTTTATTTCAGTCCATGCACACTTATAAATGTGCTACCTTTCTTGCTCTGATTTGAATTGAGTCACAACTAAACAAAGGGGTCTTAACTTTTTTTCTACTTTTAACGACATATGGTTCCAATATATGGAGAGTAACTGTTAAGCTTAAGGCACAAATATAGCTCATGATCCAATGATACAACATATAAAACTTACGAAAAGGCATTCTTTTATTCCAAGAAAATTAGAAAACTCAACGTCTCAACCACAAACAGTATCATATATCTAGGGAAACCATGTACCAAAAGAAGACATGCATATTCATGCCTAAGTATCACATTACAACAATGGGATTGAAAATTATCACAAACAGAATATATAAAAGCACGTGTGACGATGCTAAGCAAGAGAGGGTACCTGATGATGGGTCCTGAGAAGGACTTTGCAATTAGCATGAATTGTCTGTACATGACTCAATGCCTTGAAGAAGTTTTCATTTAATTCCTCCTCCCTAAGCGCATTTATCTACAGAAATACCAAAAGTAAGTACACTCACATATTACCTCGTTTGTGATCCAATGCCAAGGTTAAATCACAACTTATCACCATGAAATATCATCACCTCTTCGTTAGAAAGTTGATAATCTCGAAGGAAGCACGATGCAATCTCTTGCCTCTGCGTAGTAACTTCCAGTTCCTGTTTAAGCCTTTCTGTGGTAGTGATAATATCTCCAGTAGTAGCATTACAGTTACTCAAAGACATAGCAATCCTGCAACATTTACATCTTAAGCTTAACTTTCAATTCTTTCCACATTACAAAATCATAAAAAAAACATGTCACGTCACATAATCATTCAACATCATAAGAGAACTTCTCAATTCCTCAACAGATCCTCCCCCAATTTCACACAAAACTCACAATCACCAAACAACTACTCGTGACCATATTCGATCTCCGAACAAGCACAATTACTCACTTCTCACAGCATTCAGCAAGCGAATTCACCTCCTCCTCCACCCGATCCAAAGCCTAGAACCGCAACACACATCAATAACCGCTTGATTCAAATCATAAACAGATATAACATAATGAATGAAAACAAGCAAACCTGCTGAGCGGCATCGGAAGCGAGGAGGAACTCATGATTAATGGAGAGAGATCGCTTCTCGATGGTTGATCGGAGGTTACGGCGAGCGGGTGGTGTGTTATCGGTGTAGAAAGTGGAGAGTGTGTTGAGAGAAGCGAGCAGATCTGGAGTGTCGGTGCGTGTTTCGAGAACTTTCTTCAGCTTCCGTGAGAGCCCCGGCGCCAGTGCCGACGTCGTCCCCATTTGTCTCCGGCGATCTGTTCGACCTTCAATCGTTTGGTCTGATCTGTGATGCCGGAGTTTAGTAAAAGTTTTATAGAGTGTTGTTTGACAACTTCTGTGAATTAACAAGAGAGTCGTTTGAAACAATAAGATTTCTGAATCAATAATTACCGAATCTGTTTAAGCTTGTTTGGTTAGGTATCAATAACTGTGTCACATGACTATTTTACTCAATCATATGAGCTTCTTTCAAAGAAGATGAAACAGCCCAATTATACAAACAGCTCCAAATACAAACAATCCCAATTTCTATCGATTCTATATTAAACAAATTTGAACCATCGATATACTTAAACAAGTCTGTTTAGAACTAAAAGCTTAAACTATCTTAAACTTAACATGAAAAAAATAATAATAATATCAGGCAGTGTAGTATCTAACAATAATAATAAAACCCATTATTTATCTTCAACAAGAACCATTTAAATAATAATATAAGATAGTTTGTATAGAAAATATCTAAACAATTTGTGAAGGTGAGAATAGGACACGTTGCTATACATACACCCATAAAAATAAAACCCATTATTCATCTTCAACAACCATTTAAAACAATAACCTTCACTCTCCCACATCCCTTCACCATTCTCTCCCACCACCACCACCACCACCACCACCACCACCACCACCACCACCACCACCACCACCACCACCACCACCACCGACCACCGACCACCCAATCCGAACTCTGCTCCACCACAAACCCTCAACAACCCACCCCCAAAGTCCTTCAAACTCCTCTGCTCCCACCGCCCCGACTACACCCCCAACCACATCCCAAAACCTAACTACATCCGCATCTTCGACACCACCCTTCGCGACGACGAACAGTCCCCCGGCGCCACCATGACCACCAAGGAGAAGCTCGACATCGCCCTCATGTCGCAGGATCCGCCCTCGTCATCGCAGACCAAACCCTCGTCGTCTTCGGCTAACCTCCGCTCCATGTCTGACTCGGGTCAGATTTGGTTTAGGTCTGACCGAATAAATGGTTTAATCAGACCTCTTCTCCGGTAAGAGGTAACCAACCAAACATTCAACGTCTGACTCGGTCAGACGTGCACGTCTGACTCGGTCAGATGTGCACGTCTGACTAGGGTCAGTCAGACCCAACCAAACAGCCCTTTACCCTGTTTATGGGCTGATCCGGCTCGATATAAACCCGGATAGTATTCGATTTTTATTTAAATTTCACCTTTCGTTTCTATAATTGAAAAATTAAATGTTTAATTATAAGGTTTGAAAAAATAACATGTTTCGTTCCTGCCTTGGATGGCCGTTAAAAGTTTCTGTCAACTATTTTAAAATGATTGTTTTATCCTTCCCTTCCATCATACAGTAAGTTGACTTATTTTTCCATTTTTGAACTTTCTTCTTCATCTCATATGTTATCAATGTTTTTCTGGCGTAAATCGTTTTTCTCGCAAGGTAACTCCCAGGCGAAACCAATGAGACAATTAAATGCATCACCATCTTGTATCTTTTAGGTCCCTCTTCCTCACGTGAGTTGATGGTCCGACGATGCCACCGCTATCTTACAACCAGAGTTGCTGGTCCTATATAGTAAACTTTCGATCAACATATTTCTTCTACGGCAGAGAAACCCCTAAATTCGCACCATTTAACGCGTTAATAAACCAATCTCCCGATTTGATTAAACGAAGATGATGAAGAATATGATTGCAGAAAGGTTTTGGGAGAGGCGGTGGGTGAGGTATTATGGAGTGGTGTGGCGGTCAACCACCAGCATACGTGTTTCTCCACAGATGTAACAGCTGATTTTGCAATGCCGGAGGGGAGACCGGTGCCGGATGGGGGTTGCACTCGCTGTAGGCGGATGTAGGGGATGGAGTTGGGAAAAATGATGATGATGATGATGGTGTGTTGATGCTGATGATGTGGGGTAATAATAATATTAGAGTAAATTACACATTTTGTCCCTGAGGGTAAAATGGTCAATTTACTATCTATTAACGGAATTATTTAACGACCTTTTGACAAAGGGACGAAACATGTTACTTTTTTTCACGCCTTAGGACTAAACCTGTAATTTTTCAATCCCGAAGATGAAGGTGACATCTGAGCAAACCTCAGGGAGGATCCCTGTAATTTACTCTAACCAAAATAAAGATGTATGAACCGGATTGGTGGATTTTATTTGTTTGGTTTGTTTTGTGTTAACATACACGAAACACAAACCAATTATTGATGAAAATGATTATGGAAAGAGAAGCAATTGATTTGGTTCTCGTTTTTGTTGTGATTAAAGTGGTTTGAACAAGACAAGTTACAAGTTGGTTTGAAACCTCTTACGGTTTCCAAACCTGATTGGCAGTTTATACACCTTTATGTGCGTATATAAACTCAGCGAATGACAACTTATTCCAGCTACCGCCAAAATCGATTATACATGCTCAAAGCATGTGTTTTAGCGTTAGTTTTTTTCTAACTGGCCATGGGACTGAAAATGGTATGTTGTACTAATATGTAACCTTGTACCCATAAAATTATGAAACCTCAATTGGAACTTAGATGTAATCCGAGTGTCTTTATTAGACACAATAAACGCTTGCATACTGTGTCGAGTCATAATCTCCTTAATAAACAATTTTGACTAACTTTTCTGGTGAATATGTCGCTTTGATTGGTAGAATATGAACACTCTTGGTTAACCGGTCTACGCAACTCATATCGTGTCAATTCCTTTGGTCGTGCGAGGCAATTTTGTAGTAAAATCCATTATAATATGCTCTCATTCCAAATCAGGATTGTCTAAGGGTTAGATCTTCCCGTATTGTTTTCAATGTTTAGTGCAGGACAGGGTGAAGGGTTATGCACTTTACAACACAACAACACAAAGAGGAGAGTGTGCAACAACACTTAACAATTCAAATAGGGAACTGGAGAAAGTCAGTTTTGAGAACTAAGAAATATAAGTGTATATGAGACAGAACAAGAACAACACACAAGCAGTTGGTTTTCAAGGTTGATGTATATTGATCTCTAGTTCCTTACAAATGGTTTACAAAGTTCTTACAATAAGTTACAAAGACCATAAATACTTATACTACAACCTACAGCCGACCATACTTTGAAGGCCAGCTGGATACATGATCTAGACAACAAAATCAATGTAGAGTCAAAAGACGGATTGTCTTTTGACTAGTGACTATGACATGCCATAGCTCACATCCTAATATATTACAAAAAGGATAAAGTACATAAAGTGGAAAGTTACAGACTCAAGACCTCAATATATAGTTTACCAAAACCATAGACCTTTTCACTAACTCGTGTAAAGTTGGTGACTTATCAGAGTGGCAGCGGAAAGTGGTTTAGCTTTAGGTAAAAAGTACATCAGATAAAGCATGTAATATAAAAGTCTTCGGAAGAAATCTGTCTTCAATAGTTGGCTTTGGAAGACTTTGTCCTTGAAGCTTCGGAAGACTTCATCTTTTGGCTTCGGAAGATATTAGTCTTGGCTTCGGAAGATTTCACACTTAGAATAATTTCTAAGACAGTGTGGAACTTCCAAAGCATCCCACTTCAGTACACTTGTGCATGCATGTAGGAGAGACTTTGGGTGTTTGGGTTACATCAACCTTATAGATAACCTTACAAACTCCCCCTAGGCTGATGCTATCAAAACACTTGAAGACTTTAGATGTTGACAATCCTCATTATAAAGATCACTATCCCTTTCTTCATGAGATGATCAAGATCACTCAGACTCTCATAGTATCTTCTCATGTCAAAGAGATCATGCAGAGGTAGATTGAACATATCCTGCCATGTGTAGACATGTTCAACACCTTGATCTCTTATGACATGCCATCTTTCTGGATTTGTGGTGTATGTCCAAGATAAGATGGGTCTTCCTGATGCTAGAGGAGCTGCTTGAATTGGAGTTGGTGGTGCATCCTCTTGTTGCACATCCTCAGAATGTTCTGACTCATCCTGAGGTTTGGAGTTGGATGTTTTCTTCTTCTTTTTCTTTGGCTTTGGTTTGGAAACCATCCTTTTTCTCCTCTTTGAGCCTTTTAACTTAGAAGACTGGCCTGCAGCACCTGATTGATTTTCTTTGTCCTTCTCAGTTGGGTCTTCCTCTCTCATAGGTTCAGACTGAGAGGGGACAGATCCCTGCTGTGGATCAGATATGGAAGCTTATTGAGGTTCAGCAGGAGGTTTAGGTTATGTTATCTTAGGTGTTTCAACTGTCATACCCCAACCTTGACGGCGGAAACGTCGAGATGTGCGGGTTACGATTGTTCACAGCCACATAACGCTATTATTAATTCCAAATATATTAATCAAGATTCAATTGTAACAATACGAGTAAAAGGCTCAAACAAAGATACATCATGTATACAAGGTTGAAAGTAACAAGATTATTGTTTATTTCTCTAAGTCCAGTCCTAAGTGAGATAAGCTTCAAAGAGTAGAACGCATACTTGAGGTATTCCTGAAACATGTTAAAAAATAAAAGGTTAACATAAAAATATTGGTGAGCATTCCATAGTTTTCAATACGTAGTATATATAAAAGATGGCAATTCAAGTCATAAGTTAGTGAATAAAATGATTAGGGATGTTATGAACAATGCAACAATCAAACCTCGACAAAGTTTTACAAGTCTCAAACGTTTACAAGATTATACGATCAGCTAAGTGTACTTGGATCAACCAAGCAGGATTGTCAGGCCCATAGATCTATGACGTCACCAGGCTAGCAATAGTTAATGATTGTACATATAACGCCATAACATGGTAACCACAAAAGTTCAACTAACCACAACATACAGGTGAAATGCCATAAGTTTACAAGAATCAAACGTTTTAAAGTGCAATGATATAAGTTAACATGTTTCACCCCAAAGTGTGAAAATAAGAAAAAGAGGTATGGAAATATTCACAATGACGTATAAGTATATAAGAGGATTATAAGAATTAACGATGCTCCAACGGATTCTCTTACAAGCACCTAAATAAATATATATATATATTTACAAGATTTTAGTTGAATAATAAGTTTTAATGAATTAACGAGGACTAGGGTTTCATTAGAATTGTTGGGTTTTAAATAGGTAAATAAATTTTTATAATAAATTTGTTTATATTTTGATTAAATAAAAAGAATTATACTAAGTGTTTTTAAATATATAAAAGAAATTAGTTACAATGATTGGTAAGGTGTAAGTATAAAATGTAACTAAATCTTTTTAATCTTTTGAAATAAATATTATTTAACCATGATTATAATAACGTGTTGACCAATAATAATTTATTAATCTAAACTATTAATTAAAGTACATTTATAAGAAACAACTTAAAGTAACACTTCTAAATAATTTGTGAACTTATAAAATATATATTTTATCATGATATCTATAATTAAGGATAATATAGTGTCAAATAATAATTTAGATTTTAACTATTATTTAAAGTTCATTTTCATAAAAAAAATAAACTAAGTGTAACTTCTGTAAAGAATATCACATGTAAATATTAAAGTATTTAACGAAATAAATTTATAGAAAATACTTAGATTATTTTAAAAATAAATATAGTTTACAAACTGATTTTTATATTTTTCTGGAAATTTTCTATATTTTTTTAAAGGCTAGAAAGTTCCTAAAAAAATAAATGAGGGCCGTGGCCGTGTTAGTATAGATATCATGAGGGTTCGAACCCGGGACCTCTAATTGGTCATGCGCGCGTCTTACCAGTGGGACAAGGGCCGTGGCCGTGTTAGTATTTGATTTCCATTGTTTAAAAATACACAATCCAATGAACCCCCAATCCATATGAACCCTAAAATCAATTCGATTCAATTGAACATCGAATCATACTAGTTAATCCAATTAACGTTAGGGCTTTGTTTCCCGATGTCAAACCGAGTGTGAGGGTCACTAGATTTAGCTGAATGATTGCGAATTCACGAGTATGAAACCGAGAAGAGTCGTGACGGGG
This sequence comes from Flaveria linearis, assembly GCA_024085815.1. Classification (NCBI taxonomy): domain Eukaryota; kingdom Viridiplantae; phylum Streptophyta; class Magnoliopsida; order Asterales; family Asteraceae; genus Flaveria; species Flaveria linearis. The sequence goes on along the minus strand of CM044004.1, from coordinate 71,650,137 downwards.
ATGGCTTTGATTCGAGAAAAAAATGAGGATCACAATCAAATTCGTTACACAGGAAGTTTCCAATGACCTCTATGATCTAAAGCCCTCTATCAATTGCGTGAAATAAAACTCAGAAGGTGGAAATCGACTATGTTGCAGGTCGCGATTAAAGTGGTGGTTCAAATGTGGAGAAAACGTGTGTTTCAGGTTAAATTGGAGGCAGTATTCGTTTAGGATTAGGTAGATGATTGTTCAGATTCGATTAATTCGATTATAATAGAGATTAGTGTGCGATTGTGGCGGATTTCTCGGCCGAAAGTGGAAGGAATCGGGGAAGAAGAATGGGGGGTGGGGTTGGGTGTTTTTCAATGTTACAGAAATGGTCCCTGAGGTTTCCAAGAGTTAACACCAGAGATTTAAAGTTTTGTTTTAGTTTTAGTTAAATTACAACTTAGTCCCTGAAGTTTAGAATTGTTATTATTTCATGTACAAATCTTATTATATATAAGTTTTAACATATTAAACTTATATTATTACAAGATTAATACTTGTTATTGATGTTATTATTTTTATTATCCTTATTATTATTATTATTATATTATTATTATTATTATTATTATTATTATTATTATTATTATTATTATTATTTCGAAGATTATTTTCACCTTAAGTTTTGTAATATTAAGTAAAAATTATAACACTTATAATATTTTTATTACTCATTATTAAATTAATTTGTTAACCACCAAATTAATTATTAAGTATAACAAACCTCAAAGTTTCAAAATAGCATAAAAAGCCCTTTTAAGATTTAACAAGGTTAACTTTTAATATAACGAAAATACGAGATGTTACAGTCTCCCCAACTTTTAAGAATTTCGTCCCGAAATTAGAATTGAAACTTAAATAAATAAAAGGAGTTATAATGAAAGGTAAGTGTACAACGGCCAGTGATAGCCGTTTGATTACAGATAAGATGTTTCATTTTAGGGAATCCTTCAAGTCTCTTGACATAATATATGCCAACTTGAACTCTTCGAGTGAAATACAAGACGTTTTGAGAGGAAACATTGGAAATGATGACGAGTTACCATGGTATGTTAGACTTATAAATCACAACTTCCAGAATATAATTTCATGGTAAGGTGATGTCTAGAAATCAATAAAAGATCAACAATGATAAGAAAGGTTAACCGTTAGAATTTAAGAATCCCAAACGTCACCATATGAAACGATCTTAACGCATATCTTGTAAATATGTATTTCTCCTTTGACCAACCATCAGTCTAAGAATAATACTCTATGCGAAGATCTTAGAATGAGTTCACGACGATGGTTAAGAATATTATTAAAAACAGAAAATGAATCAATCATTCAAAATAATGATCGATGTTTTAATGTCATACCACGGTATACGAATATTTGAAACAGATACAAGTAATTTTCTCGACCCGTTATCCCACGTAAGTCAATATGAAATTAGCCCATCGGTCTATAATGCACCAATTGTCATCATGACCTCTAAGATAAAAAGCATTTTAGTTGAAAAAAAAGTAAAACAGGAGATCCATAGGATCACGAATGCTAGGTCTTGTCATATGTGAAGGTGAGACACTTGGACACATACCAAGTTACGTCTTTTCATTTTTGCCAAACCCATGACTACAAGTTACGAAGGTTTATGAACCATTATATCCGTATCGTGATGAAAGTAATAACGAGTCTTATTGTTCAAAATGAAGATAGAATTTTAATGACTTTCAAGGTTAAGGATTCAAAAGCGATTCAAGAAGTGACGCAAACAATAGGAAATGCATTTGTAAATATATTTTGCAAGGTAGCAAATTTCCAAGTACAGTTTGCATACGCAGTTCATCAAACCCATATGTACAGTCGAGAACATTCGTATGTCTAGAATGACATAATCACAAGTTGATAATGTCTTTATTTAGCAGAAAGATTGCTTAAGAGAGCTACCATCACTTAATCATGTGCTGATGATATCTCAAAATGAAAGTTGATAAGTAAGGAATAAATGGTTCCATATAGCTAGATCAAATCAAAACATGAAGATAAAGGAAAAGAAATTGCTTTAAGAATTTACATGCTCCAAGCTCGGAATCAAAATCAACCTAGAGTGATCGGGTCTCTTTTCAAGTTCAGAGATCATACTTTGGCTTGATAGGCCGGAACACTAACATTGTTTCACCCTTCAAGTTACTACATGCTTCTCGTCACTTGATTACAACCTTGATAAGTTGAAGGCCAAGAAATGAGAATAGTCATCAAGGTGTGGTTTTCACTCCTAGCCTGATGGTGTATTCCCAAGGTATGACCACTAACTTACCAATCAAAAAGTTCGATCCCAACTCATTGTTAAGGATCCGCAGAAATAAGACGAGGTAACTCACCATTAAGGTAAGGGAAATCACTCCTATCTTAATGATGAAGTTTTACAAAAACAAAATATAACAGGATGAACTTCTTCATCAAATCCAGAATTCACTCCTACTTTGACGTGGTCGTTTCATTTGAGAAAATACAATTCATAAAAATGAAATTATCATCAAGGTATGGGATTCACGCCTATCTTGATGATTGAATTTCATAATAACAATAAAACAATCGCAGATTGACGTTTGTCACCAAAGTACGGGTTTCAATTATATTTTGGTGAGATCATGTCGTTTGTGATGTGCAAGTTCTAAAAAAAATAATTGGAGTCAGTCCTTAAGATAAGGAATTCACCCCGATCCAGAGGATGAAATTTTATAAATCATAATTGGAAACCATTTATCGAAACGATTGAAGAATCGTCACCAAAGTGAGGGAATCACCCCTGTTTTGGTGAGTTAGAATTGTTTAGGAGGTACGAGTGTTCTTAGTCATAGATTGACTTACAAACTCTTGCATCTCTCACGGTGCAGACAGTTCAAGGTTCGACTTAACAACGAAAGGAAAAGTATATCAATTCAGAAAATTTCAAGTTACATCAATGTAACAAAAGAGAAATCATGTTTACAAAATTTAAGGTCAGAGTTCGAGGTAACAGAATTTGTTATGATGTTCAAATCTTGGATGGCTTAAATCGGTAAGACAAAATCAAGGACAAGATGATTCGTCATCACAATGAGATGTGATCATTCGATTCACAATCGAAGGGAATACATGGACTTCTCAAGATATGAGGTCAGCCATAACCTTATTGAAGACACGCGTACTTATAAATGGTCACCCATCTCAAGGGTTTCAAGTTAAGTAAACGGATTCAATGATCGAATCAGATCACCATTTACACTTTACCTAGACAAAGTATCCCGAGATGTAGGACTTCCACCTACAGCTTTGCATATTCTTAGTTATGGGACACATCCTTAAGAGGATTTTAGAACCATAAGTAACGGTTTTAAAGTTTTAAAGACCATACGGTTTAGATTCCCAATATCTTTAGGTATACTAAAATCCATGTTCACGTTGGTCAAGGTAAGAAGATAGTTACATGAAATGCTCAACGTGTAACGGTGTTTAAACATAAGAATTGAAATGTAGGATGGGTTCAATATTAACAGGAACATTATGCAGGTTAAGAATGAGAAGATATTAAAACTTTGGTGATAAACCAGTTCAAGGATTCAAGGATTTTTAACATACAGAAAGGATGGTTCCATTTGGTAACGCATTACCATTTGGAATCGCTGACACGTCAAGGTAATTTGACCCATTTGCCTTAGAGACTTATGTATTGACCATAGTTTATCACTCATCCCAGAAATCCCCAGGTATGCATAACTGGTCTCGCAATGAGATTTATACGATATGCTTGCCTTAGCCCGAAGGCCTTTTGCCAGGAAATCCAGAATACAGGTGTCTATGTGTCACACAAATTTCTTTGGTTCATAGAATCAAAACCTTGAATGAGATGTTCATAGATTAAACATAGAGTCTAAGGAATTGAACCCACGATGATAAGTGTAGATTTCACATGTCGTTGGGAAATAGGTTTAGGAAGTTCATTTGTCGGGGAGAGTCAAAAAGTCAAAGTTAAGTTTAGGGAGACAGGTAACAAAGTTTATATAATTACAAGGCACACCTATGCTAAGGCATCAAGTTGCACATAAGAAGGCATATCATTATGTAGCATGCAAACAATATGTATGTATTCATAAGAATATTATTCTATAAGGATCATGCATAAACTATAGTCTAGGTCACCATTTCTAATAACCTAAATCCCTATAATTATGGGCTCTGATACCAATCTGTCACAACCCAACCTTGACGGCGGAATCGTAACTCTCACACTTCGACGATTCCGCCGTCAAGGTTGGGGTGGGACATTTCAACCTTAATCTCCACTTCCTGAGGGACCTGACTTGGTGGGGAGTGTAAGTCAACAAGTTCACCTCTTTGAATCTTCTGCTTGATTACCATGATGTGCTCATCCATGGTGGACAGAGACATGGGACCAAGTCTCCTTCCGGAGAATCCATACAGCTTCAAGATGCTCATTATCTTCTGCCTATCAGCAGACTTTTTCAAGTTTTTATGGATGATGGCTCTTAATTTTACAGCTTCTTCCCTTAACTTCCTTTTGGTGATCTTTCTTTCTTTGGCTACGTCAAGTTTAAGTTGTTTGAGGTACTCAAACTCAATATAGACAAAGGGTAAGGGAAGAAGTGTATCAGCCTGATAGAGGCCTGTGGCACTCAGGTGGTTTATCATGTTGAGTCTATCCTTCTCTTTGTCTACCTGAGGTTCTTATGGCACCACATCCTCTTACTCATGAATTTCTTGAACTGGTGAGAGAGTAGGCACATACTTATAGAGTCTCTTCTGTCTTTTTTCTTATTTGATTTTCAGAAGTAGCTCTGCATCCTCTTCCTCTTTTCTCTCCTTTGACAGTTCCAAGTCAGCCAATTCATTTAACTCATCTAAGGGAAGAGAAATGATATTATCTGTAACATCTCATATTTTTCCGTTAATGTAAAGTTACCATCATTGATTATTTATGCTTACCTTTTAAGTTGTCTTTAATTTTAAAGTTAATAAACTAACTAGTGGTAAAAGTTATAGTAATAATAACAATAACAATAATGATAATAATAATAATAATAATAATAATAATAATAATAATAATAATAATAATAATAATAATAAAACTTGAATAATTAACATGTTAGAATAAAGTTTAACCAAGTTAAGGGGCGGTTTTATGTTAATTTTAAAACTTAAAAACAAAGTTAAGCATAAAATAATAAAAGCTAAAACCACAGGGGGTATTTGTGTAAAATATATCAAAAACTCAAATTAAAGCCCCCTTTCCCCCACGGTTTTCCGGCCACCGGACCGGCCGTCTCCGGCGAGGCGCAGGCAGGGCCAAAACCCCTCGGAAATAACTAATTCGTGATACCAAATCGATCCAAATCCTTCCAAGTACATGTTTCGAACATGGATGCATCAATTAATCGACATTTAAACGCCGGTTACAAAGTTTATTCGTTCGTGTAACCGAAATCATATTGATTCATAGCCGTTCGGATATTAAATTATAATAATAACCGAATTAACTTAGCATAAACAATCATCTATCTATCTATAATCGTTTACCCTTCTTAATTTCATGCAAATCACACTTAATCATCACCAACGAGTCACATACAATTCGTGACCTGCAACTTAACGGGGATCCATGTTCGAAGCTCTATTAAACCGAATTGACAGAGAGATTTTACTTAACATCTACCCTACAAGCTATCTGCAAAGTTAATTTGATTAACAACAACGTTCGCCCCTTGAATTGATAGCCATGAAGTCGCGACGGTTCTACCTACCCTCTTCATCGAACCCGAACTAAGGAACGTAAGTCTCACAAAGCTTTATGCTCGGTTTCATATGGGAAATCAAAGCCCTATGCTTAATTCGGGAAACAACATCGATTTCATGTTCAATTTGGATCATGATCAAACTAGGGTTCATGTTGAAATTGGGGATTTAAAACAAGTAATGTTTAAAATGTTTTAAAGTGAGTTTTAAACATAACTGGGCTTTAGCGCGACTGGTAACCACCATCACTCTCACACAAGGGACCCGGGTTCGAACCCGGGGTCCCTCAATTCTTTGTAATTATTAAGTTTTTAATCATGTTTACTTATATAAAATATTAATATATTGTTTAATTACAATAAAAATTATTCTGTTAATAAAATATTTCAGAAATTATTAAGTTAATTTTTAAAGATTTTAAAACTTATAATTCTTAAATTCAATTATTTCTTTTAAAGAATAAAAAGGTTATTAAGACATAATTAAGTCACTTATATGTTAAAAGTATTTTATAGCTCAAAATTGGGTTATTTTTAAAACACTTTAAATCTACGTGTCACTAAAACTTTAAATAAATAATTATTCAAATAATTATTAATTATTCAATTATTCGTTTAACCATATCATTAAGATAGTTATTTTCTTTCACAATTCATACTTAATCTTTATTAATTCAATTATTATAAATTAAATTATTTAATCCTACTAACGTTTCATTTTTTAATCGTAATTATTTAAGCAATCTTGTTCCTTAAACTTCTTATCCTTGAAATTTATAAACAATATAATATGTTATTATAATTTATTCTCATTTTTTTGGTTTCGTATTATAAGACCTTTACAATAAATCATTTAAAGGTTCAAACTTTATAAAATCATTTTAAATAATTTTAGCATCATTAAATAAGTATTTAATTAATCCCCTTTATCAAGTTTTAAATAATTAATTATTAAATTAATTACTTCTTTTCACATATTATACTTAATTTATATTAAATCAATAACTTAAATTGTTGTGACATTTTGTAATTATTCTTAAACTTAATTGATTTATATTATCTTTATTAAACCAAAAACGATTCATTATTTTTCTTAATTATTTAAACCCTAAAATTTCAATTGAAACCCTAGTTCACGTCTCATTGTTAATCTTATTATCGAACTTAATCTTAGAATCTATACGTTTAGGCAACTTGTAAGAGAAATCGTTGGAACCTCGTTTGAATTCTTATCATCACCTTGTATATACAAAGTGAGTATTTCTATACCCTTTTTTCATATTTTCACACTTTGGGGTGAAACATGTTACGTTATAATCATTGCACTTGTAAACGTTTGATTCTTGTAAACTTATGGCAATTTACTTGTGTGTTGTGGTTTGTTGAACCTTGTAGCTACCATGTAATGTCGAATATATTTACAATCATTAACTATTGCTAGCCTGGCGACGTCATAGATCTATGGGCCTGACAAGACTGCTTGGTTGATCCAAGTACACTTAGCTAATTGTATATACTTATAAACATTTGAGACTTGTAAAACTTTGTCAAAGTTTGATTGTACATTCTGTCTTACATCCCTAGTTACTTTGTTTTCTAATTTACAACATGAATTGCCATCTTTTATATACTTATGTATTGAAAACTATAGAAATCTCACCAACATTATTGTTGACCTTTTATTTTTAACATGTTTCAGGAAATACTCAAGTATGATTACTACTTTGAAGCTTATCACATCTAGGATTGGACCTAGAGAAATAAAAGAATGAACTTGTCATATTTAACTTGTATATCATGATGTTATCTTTGTTTGGGACTTATGTTTGTAATGTTACCTTTGAAACTTATGAATAATATATTTGGATTTAATAATAGCGTTATGCGGCTATGAACGATCTTAACTCTCACATCTCGACGTTTCAGCCGTCAAGGTTGGGGTGTGACAGATTGGTATCAGAGCCCATAACTATAGGGATTTAGTTTATTAGAAATGGTGACCTAGACTATAGCTTATGCATGAACCTTATAGGATAATATTTATATTCTTATAGATACATATATGTTTTGCATGCTACATAATGCTATGCCTTCTTACGTGCAACTTGATGCCTTAGCATAGGATTGCCTTTATGTATGCTTAAACTTTATTACCTGACTCCCCTAAACTTAACTTTGACTCTTTGATTCTCCCCGACGAATGAACCTTCTTAAATTTATCCTCGACGACATGTGGAATCTACACTTATTATCGTGGGTTTAATTCCTTAGACTCTATGTCTAATCTATGAAAATCTCATCAAGGTTTTTATTTCATGAACCTAAGAAATTTGTGTGACATATAAACACCTGTATTATGGATTTCCTGGCAAAAGGCCTTCGGGCTAAGGCAAGCATATCGTATAAATCTCATTGCGAGACCAGTTATGCTTACCTGGGGATTTCTGGGATGAGTGATAAACTATGGTCAATATACACAAGTTTCTAAGGCAAATGGGTCAATTTACCTTGACGTGTCAACGTTTCTAAGTGGTAATGCATTACTAAATGGAACCATCCGGTTTATATTTAAAATATGAAAAATCCTTGATTCCTTGGGCTGATTTATCACCAAAACTCTAATATCTTCTCATTACCATTTTATAGAATGTTCTCGTTAATATTCAACTCGTTATGCTCCTCAATTCCTATGATTAATCATCGTCATATGTTGTGCGCCTTATGTAACTATCGTTATACCTTGACCAATGTGTACATGGATCTTAATATATCCAAAGATATTGGTCGTCTAAACCGAATGGTTTTCAAAACTTTAAATTGTTACTTAGGGTTTTCAAATGTCCTTAAAGTGTGTCCCATAACTGCAATCATGCAAGACTGAAAGGTGGAATACCTGCATCTCGGGATACCTTGTCTAGGCAAGGTGTACACATAAACCTGATCCAACCATTGGATCTGTTTATCTGACCTGGAACTCATGAGATGGGTGTTCGCCTATAGGTACGCGTGTCTTCCGTAAAGTTGTGGTTGACGTAACACTATGAGAAGTCAATGCATTCCCCTTTTATTTTGAACCAAACGTTTACATCTCATTGTTGTGTTGAATCGTTTCCGTCATTGATCTTGTTTTCTGACTTAAACCATTCACGCTTTGAGAACCTAACACAATTAACTCTATTATCCCGAACTTTAACCTTAATTCTAGCAAGCATGATTTTCTTTTCCTGTCAATGTTACATTGATGTAATTTGAAGTTTCTGAATTTCTAGCCGATATTCTCTTCGTTGCTAAGTCGAGCTTTGTAAAATTTTCTAACCGTTTCTCACCGTAGGCAATGCAAGAGTCTGCAAGTCAATCCATGACTAAGGACACTTGTATCCCTCAATGAATCTATCTCATCAAAACAGGGGTGACTCCCTTACTTTGGTGACGACTTTCCATTCACTATTATTGTTCTTAAGAAATTTCATCATCAAGACAGGAGTGAATTCCTTACCTTGATGACCATTTCTTCTTCTTGTTCTTGTGAATCCGTTTTTACTAATGGAAGTACCTCCTTAAAATAGGAGTGAATTTCATACCTCGATGATGGTTTTCAATTTTCCTATTGGATGTTTTATGAAATTTCATCCTCTGGATCAGGGTGATTTCCTTATCTTGAGGACATATTTCAATCATTTTCCTTTGAAACTTGTATTTCACGAATGAAATGACCTCACCAAAATAGGATTGAATCCCGTACTTTGGTGACAAATGTCAATTATCGATTGTTTTCTTGTTATTTTGAAATCCAATCATCAAGATAGGCATGAAAGCCATACCTTGATGATAATTTCACTTGTTTAAAACTTTATGGATGGTATTTTCCTCAAATGAAATGACCTTATCAAAGTAGGAGTGAATTCGGTATAGTCTTTCATGTTGTTACATTTTGTTTCTATAAAACTTAACCGTTAAGATAGGAGTGATTATCCTCACCTTAATGGTAAGTTACCTCATTTTATTCTTGTGGATCCCTAACAATGAGTTAGGATCAAACTCTTGCTTGGTAGTTAAGAGTCATACTTTGGGAAATACACCACCAAGCTAGGAGTTATAACCGTATCTTGGTGACTATTCCTATTCCTTGATCTCAAACTTACCAAGGTTTTTAAAAACTTCAATTGACAAGAAACATGTAATAACTTGAAGGGTGAACACCATTATCTGAGTTATCGGTGATAATGTTCCTTCCAGTCAAGCTTAAGCAAGGATCTTGAACTCAAAAGAGGTCTTTGTCACCTTAGGGTAACCCTAGTTCTAAGCCTGGAACATTTAAATTTTAAATCGATTTCTTCTCTCGCGCTTTTATGCTTCAATTTGACGTTTGATCTAGCTTTATGGAACCTTTTTATCGACCTTTATTCTGAGTTATCATCAAAACCAAATTGCACGATGATAACATTCCTAAAACGATCTTTCGTACAAGATAAAGTCATTATAAATTTATGCCATGCCCTTCTGGTTATAGCAATATACGGTTGTGTTCATGGGTTTGATGAACCGCATGTACAAGCCGTACTTGGAAAGCTATTTGTGATTGCCTTTACCATCGATATTCTGAATTATTTAAATTCCAATCCGATCATGAACGACGTCTTTGTTTCACTCTGTACCCATAATTAAAAATGCAATTCCCATCATTTTGGATAACCTTTCAACTCCTAATCTTGAAAATCTCTAATTCTCTATCTTGATTGCGACTCACCAGACTTGTTATTACATTCATTCCGATATGGATAAAAAGGATCATGAATTTCCACGATTGGTATTCATGGTTTGGCACAAAGGAAAAGTGGACATAGCTTGGTGTATGTACAAATCGCCTCGTATTTCTTGATGTCATAATGACATTTAGTGCATTATTGACCAACTGTCTAGTTTCACGCCTTTCATATTGACTCATGTAAGATAACGGGTCGAGAAATTGACTCGCACTTACTCCAAATACTCGTTTATTGTGGTGTGTCGTTAAATATCGATCGCTAATTTTGATGACCGATTCACCTTCTGTTATTAGCAATATCTCTAAACATCTTTAGGAACTCAGCTCAAAACCTTAGCATATCGTATCATCCTTAATCTGACGGTTTGACCTAATGAGCAATACATATTTATGAGATATGCATTAAGCTTGTGTCGTTTATATAGGGGGATTCTTAAATTCTGTCGGTCAACCTTTCATACAATTATGAGACTTTTTCATTGACTTCAAGACGTCACCTTATTACATGATTTCATTCTAGATGTTGGGAGTAATGTGACTCATAAGTCTAATATACCTCAGGAACTCATCATCGTATTCCAACGTTCGTGTGTCAAATCTTAAAGAGTTAGTTTGTCAATGATAACTTTCACATTCCACTTATAAGTCAAAATTTGCATGCATTGTGTCAAGCACCCTGTAAAATTCCACAATTCGCGAGGCGAAACATCTCTCCCGTAATCAAACGTCATTCACAGTCCGTTTGTACCCTTATCTTTCATCATAAGTTTCCTGTTGTTTAAGTTTCATTCTTAATTTCGGGACGAAATTCTTTTAAGTTGGGGAGACTGTAACATCTCATATTTTCCCGTTAGTGTAAAGTTACCATCGTTGATTATTTATGCTTACCTTTTAAGTTGTCTTTAATTTTAAAGTTAATAAACTAACTATTGGTAAAAATTATAGTAATAATAACATTAACAATAATGATAATAATAATAATAATAATAATAATAATAATAATAATAATAATAATAATAATAATAATAATAAAACTTGAATAATTAACATGTTAGAATAAAGTTTAACCAAGTTAGGGGGGGGGGTTATGTTAATTTTAAAACTTAAAAACAAAGTTAAGCATAAAATAATAAAAGCTAAAACCACAGGGGGTATTTGTGTAAAATATATCAAAAACTCAAATTAAAGCCCCCTTTCCCCCACGGTTTTCCGGCCACCGGACCGGCCGTCTCGGGCGAGGCGCCGGCAGGGCCAAAACCCCTCGGAAATAACTAATTCGTGATACCGAATCGATCCAAATCCTTCCAAGTACATGTTTCGAACATGGATGCTTCAATTAATCGACATTTAAACGCCGGTTACAAAGTTTATTCGTTCGTGTAACCGAAATCTTATTGATTCATAGCCGTTCGGACATTAAATCACAATAATAACCGAATTAACTTAGCGTAAACAATCATCTATCTATCTATAATCATTTACCCTTCTCAATTTCATGCAAATCACACTTAATCATCACCAACGAGTCACATACAATTCACGACCTGCAACTTAACGGGGATCCATGTTCGAAGCTCTATTAAACCGAATTGACAGAGGGATTTTGCTTAACATCTACCCTACAAGCTATCTGCAAAGTTAATTTGATTAACAACAACGTTCGCCCCTTGAATCGATAGCCACGAACTCGCGATGGTTCTACCTACCCTATTCATCGAACCCGAACTAAGGAACGTAAGTCTCACACATCTTTATGCGCGGTTTCATACTGGAAATCAAAGCCCTATGCTTAATTCGGGAAACAACATCGATTTCATGTTCAATTTGGATCATGATCAAACTAGGGTTCATGTTGAAATTGGGGATTTAAAACAAGTAATGTTTAAAATGTTTTAAAGTGAGTTTTAAACATAACTGGGCTTTAGCCCGACTGGTAACCACCATCACTCTCACACAAGGGACCCGGGTTCGAACCCAGGGTCCCTCAATTCTTTGTAGTTATTAAGTTTTTAATCATGTTTACTTATATAAAATATTAATATATTGTTTAATTACAATAAAATTTATTCTGTTAATAAAAATATTTCAGAAATTATTAAGTTAATTTTCAAAGATTTTAAAACTTATAATTCTTAAATTTAATTATTTCTTTTAAAGAATAAAAAGGTTATAAAAACATAATTAAGTCACTTATATGTTAAAAGTATTTTATAGCTCAAAATTAGGTTATTTTTAAAACATTTTAAATCTACATGTCACTAAAACTTTAAATAAATAATTATTCAAATAATTATTAATTATTCAATTATTCGTTTAACCATATCATTAAGATAGTTATTTCCTTTCACAATTCATACTTAATCTTTATTAATTCAATTATTATAAATTAAATTATTTAATTCTACTAACCTTTCATTTTTTTAATCATAATTATTTAAGCAATCTTGTTCCTTAAACTTCTTATCCTTGAAATTTATAAACAATATAATTTGTTATTACAATTTATTCTCATTTTTTTTGGTTTCATATTATAAGACCTTTACAATAAATCATTTAAAGGTTCAAACTTTATAAAATCATTTTAAATAATTTTAACATCATTAAATAAGTATTGAATTAATCCCCTTTATCAAGTTTTAAATAATTAATTATTAAATTAATTACTTCTTTTCACATATTATACTTAATTTCTATTAAATCAATAACTTAAATTGTTGTGACATTTTGTAATTATTCTTAAACTTAATTGATTTATATTATCTTTATTAAACCAAAAACGATTCATTATTTTTCTTAATTATTTAAACCCCCAAATTCCAATTGAAACCCTAGTTCACGTCTCATTAAACAAACAAACAAACAAACAAACAAACCCAGTATATCCCGCTCAAGAGAAGTTCACGTCTCATTGTTAATCTTATTATCGAACTTAATCTTGGAATCTATACGTTTAGGCAACTTGTAAAAGAAATCGTTGGAACCTCGTTTAAATTCTTATCATCACCTTGTATATACAAAGTGAGTATTTCTATACCCCTTTTTCATATTTTCACACTTTGAGGTGAAACATGTTACGTTATAGTCATTGCACTTGTAAACGTTTGATTCTTGTAAACTTATGGCAATTTACTTGTGTGTTGTGGTTAGTTGAACCTTGTAGCTACCATGTAATATCGAATATATGTACAATCATTAACTATTGCTAGCCTGGCGACGTCATAGATCTATGGGCCTGACAAGCCTGCTTGGTTGATCCAAGTACACTTAGCTAATCGTATATACTTATAAACGTTTGAGACTTGTAAAACTTTGTCAAGGTTTGATTGTGCATTCTGTCTTACATCCCTAGTTACTTTGTTCTCTAATTTACAACATGAATTGCCATCTTTTATATACTTATGTATTGAAAACTATGGAAATCTCACCAACATTATTGTTGACCTTTTATTTTTAACATGTTTCAGGAAATACTCAAGTATGATTACTACTTTGAAGCTTATCACATCTAGGATTGGACCTAGAGAAATAAAAGAATGAACTTGTCATATTTAACTTGTATATCTATCTTTGTTTGAGACTTATGTTTGTAATGTTACCTTTGAAACTTATGAATAATATATTTGGATTTAATAATAGCGTTATGTGGCTGTGAACGATCTTAACTCTCACATCTCGACGTTTCCGCCGTTAAGGTTGGGGTGTGACATTATCAATATCACAGTTCCTGGTCTGCAAGTAGTTGATCCTAACTGCCCTTAACTCATCATCCTGAGTATTTGGTCTGGGGGCAACCCTGATAGCACTTTCCATGAGTCTTGCAGACTCAGTAGAGGAACTTTCTCCCCTTAGCTTCCTTTTCCTCTCTCTCATCCTCCTCAATCTCCTTAGAAGTTAGTTTTCTTTTCCCTTTGTCACTCACAGACCTTTGTGACTCAGGGTGCAGAGAGCTTTGGCCTTTATTGCTTGGTGTAGCTTCCAAGCTCTGGCCAGAGAGAGGTTGAGATGCACCTTCACCAGCAGGTGTCTCATCAAGGGTTTGAACCTCTGCAGCAGTTGTTGGTATGACAGGGCTCTCAGGTTCTACCACTGGGCCATCAGTCAAGGTTTCCCCTTTGAAAATAATCTCAAGGTCTGCCTCAACATCCAGTTGACTGATGGTATTGCCTGATTGCCTTTGTCTTCTTCTAAGGCTAAACTCTGTAGTGTTCCTATCTTGAACTCTTTAAAGAATAAGAGTTCTTCTATCAGTATCATACCTCCACCCAAAAATATGACTTAAAGTTAGTGGGGATGATAAAACTCTTGAGATGCCTTTCTCAAATAGACTCCTAATGATTGAGTCTATACTGTCCACATCAATATGAACTTAAGAAAGTTGCTGAGTATGCACAACTGTAAGTGAGGATGGTGAGTCCTTAGTGTCCATACTCCTTGAGGAACTCCCAGGTTCTGTGACTGTAATGACTTCCTCCCCCTTTTTGGTTGCATCACCCTCTTGCATAGGTGAGCTAGGAGTTAGGTCAATTACATCCACAGGTTCTTGATTTCCTGGTTGATCTCCTCTTAAAGGTCTCCCAGCTAGTTTTTCCTTAAGATAAGATATCTCAAGTTGCTGATCATTGACCCTATGTTACAAGGTAGTCACTTGAGATTCAAGATGACTAACCTTAAAGACTAGATAGGTGCATGTTTTTGACAGTTTTTGCACCTTTAGTCTCAGATTCCCCTCATCTTCATCAGAAGAATCACTGAGGGATGAGAGAATTGGACCAAGGTCCTCTTCCTCATCACCAGCATAGTGTTCTTGGCTGCTGGATTTCCTCTGCTTGGTGACAGCTTCAGTTGAAGTGTCAATGGGCTGAGTTACCATGGTTAAGGTCTGAATGATGTAATCACTTGCTGAAGTGAGAGCCTCTTCCATATGGATATCCTAAACAGGTTCAGAACTATCCACCTCAGTGATAGGTGACTGATGTGGGCTAGACCTAGGTGACTCAGGAGCACTCATCTCCCTTTGAGGAGTGGTGTAGTAGGGAGACTCATGGTACTCACTGACACCTAAGTCTTCATCAGTATAAAAGTCAAGGTTGGAAATGGGTTGGTTTAAGTCTAAAGGCTGGGGATGGTAGCTGTCCCCTAAAGGTTGTTCACTTGAGTATTGAGACTCAGAGTGAAGGCTTAAGGCAGTTGGGCTTGTGAGCTCATCAGGCTGAGCATGAGGAACCTCAGCACTGATCTTTAAAGTAATAAGAGTGGTTTGCTCCTCAGGGGAAGTGGGAGCTCTAGTGTCCACTTCCTCCTGTATAGGTAAGTATATGGGTGCCTGCACAGACTCAATAGCTTTTACCGGGGTTCGTTTGTGTTTTCTTTGGTAGGTAAGGGTGATTTGTGGTTGTTTTGGTGGTTGAGATGTAGAAGGTGTGGGTTCAACACTAGCTTGTGTTGCTAGGTTGTCACCTTGAGCAATGAGCTCTAACATTTTTGGGACAAGGGCTGTTTCTACCCCTGAGAAGCCAACAGTTGACTTCTTCAAAATTTTAAAGATGCCGGGCTTCATCTATCCCAGTTTAAGAATATTACCTGTTTCCCTTAACTGTGAGCCCAGTTCATAGTTGAGAATGTATTGAACATATCTAGGAAACATGTAATACTCTAAGGAGTCCAAGTTTGCAATCAAATTTGTATCAACAAATTGAGAATACCTGAATTTGACTCCCTGAACCATTCCATGTACTATGAAGGAGAGATCTTAAGGAATCTGGTCCCACCCTCCATGCTTATTGGACAAGCTGTGGATAACCACATGAAATAGATACTTCCACTTAGGTGAGACCTTCCTTTTCCTGAAGTTCTTTACAGAGAAATCTCCCTCATAGCCCACCTGCTCGAAGGAATGATTAACAACTTCCTTTGGGAAGAACACCTCACCTTCTTCATCACCCAGCTGAAGATGAGTGTTGATGATGGCCGGAGTGATGAAGACTGTTCTCCCCTGTATTGTGGCAGACAGTGCCTTCTCCCCATCCATAATAACTTATTGACAGGCCTTCCAAAATTCAAGCAAGTGATCCTCATAGAGAGGAGGATCAATGGTAAGGGAGGTGAAGTAGTTAGACAAAGCCAAGAATTGGCACACCTCTGAGAAATGTAGATCTTTCTCAGAGTTTAACAGTGCAACCTGATTGTGTTGCCTGTGTAATTGCATAGAAAAATCTGGGTCATTTTATCTGTCAAGGTTGGCCATTGTGAGTAAGCTTGAAGGTGAATGAAGGATGAACGAAGGCGGTTTTAGAGAGAAATCTGGATTTTAGGTTTGGAGAGAAGATGAAGATGATAAAAAGAGGGGGGAACCGACAGGGTTTATGTGTGAAAAGGATTTGAGACAAAGTTAATGAAGGAGGATAAACTTTAAAATCCAGAAGGCGGTTCCACCTCTGAAAAAGTAGTTTACTTTTTGCTCAAAAAGTGGTTTTCTTGGAAATCGAAAATCTTCCGAAGGTAAATTCTTTGGAAGTTTTAATGAAAAAGCTTCCGAAGCCAAAATGACTTCGGAAGAATTTCTCAAAATGTTTTGACAAATTTAATTCGGAAGAGAATTTTAAACTTGGATGCTTTGTTCAACAAAACAAAGCTTCTGAGAGTTAATTTCCTTTGGAAGAAAAATGGTCCTTAAAAACATATAAGTGCCTAAGATAGTTTTAAGCTTCGGAAGATATTTCAGAAATTTCTTCCGAAGGAAAATTTTACTTAGACAGTTATTTGTATTGAAGGTATATTTTCTTCCGATGATAAAATCATATCTTTCGAAGGATCAAGATTTGTCAAAAATCTAAGAAAAACTCTTTAAAAGGTTTTTATCCATAGAAAACATGATCTTATGAAGGTGATAGACTAGACAACTTAGGACACACAGATTTTAAGAAATAAATGAATTAGTTTTAAGAAAAAGCTACTCAAAGTTAATCATCCCAATTACTGATATAAGATACTTAAATCTCTGTTCATCAAAGGCTTTTATGAACAGATCAGCATATTGTTCATTTGTATTAACTTTAGCTAGTTTAATTAATCTCTTTTCAAAGTTATCTCTAATTAAATGATACCTGATATTTATGTGTTTTGTCCTTGAGTGCTGCACAGGATTCTCTGTGATAGAGATAGCACTGTTGTTGTCTATGTGAATGGGAGTCTCCTTGAAGCTTAAACCATTGTCAAGCATCTGATTCTGAATCCAAATCACTTGAGCACAGCAGCTTGCAGCAGCAATGTATTCAGCTTCAGCAGTTGATGCAGAGACTGTTTCTTACATTGCCATAAGACAACCCTTCCACCAAGAAACTGACATCCCCCAGATGTGGACTTTGCAGTCATATTGCAACCACCATAATCACTATTTGTATATGCATACAGATTGAAGTCAGAATTCTTGGGATACCAAAGACCAAGTGTTGAGTCACCTTTAAGGTATCTTAGAATTCTCTTGACAGTGATGAGGTGAGACATCTTGGGGTTGGCTTGATATCTTACACAAATACATGTGGCAAACATGATATCAGGCCTACTAGCTGTAAGATACATAAGAGATCTAATCATAGCCCTATAAAGGTGTTCATCCACACACTCCCCCTCAAGATCAGGCCCAAGGGAGTGGTTTCTTGCTATGGGTGCCTTAGCAATCTTACAATCAGTCATGTTGAATCTTTTGAGTATGTTCTGAACATACTTTGACTGACTTATGAAGATTCAATCTTCAACTTGCTTCACTTGAATTCCCAGAAAGAAATTGAGTTCCCCCATGGCACTCATTTCAAATCTGTCTTTCATCATCTTCTTAAAGTCTTTGTAGAGCCTTGGATTAGTTGAACAAAAAATGATATCATCTACATACACTTGAACTAGCAGTAAGTCATTTCCCTGCCCTTTGATGAAGAGAGTTCCATCTATAGTACCCCTTCTGTATCCTTGCTTGCAGAGATACTGAGATAGAGTCTCATACCATTTTCTTGGTGCTTGGTGTAGCCCATAAAGAGCCTTATCAAGCTTGTAGACATAATCAGGATGATCAGGATCTACAAAACTAGGTGGTTGTTTGACATACACCTCTTCATCAATCACCCCATACAGAAAAGCACACTTGAGATCAAGGTGATAGACCTTGAAGTTCTTGGATACTGCAAATGCCAAGAATATCCTAACAGCTTCTAGTCTTGCTACAGGAGCAAAGACATCAGTGTAGTCAATTCCTTCTTCTTGTGTGTATCCTTGAACAACTAGTCCAGCTTTGTTTTTGATGATAATGCCTCTATCATCTTTCTTATTCCTAAATACCCATTTGGTTCATATAGTTGTCTTCCCATGAGGAAGAGGGCATAAGTTCCAAACCTTCTGTCTTTTGAATTGAAGCAGCTCCTCTTGCATGGCTTCAATCCAACTTCCATCCTTCAGAGCCTCATTAACTTTTTTAGGCTCTATCTAAGACAAGAAACAAGAGTGAAGATGAACATTTGCTTCATGGTTTTGTCCTCTTGTTCTTACCCCAGTGTCAACATCTCTAATGATGTTTGTAGTGGGATGAGACTTGTGGATCCTTAGCTGAGGGATCACAACAAGTTGCTAAGAGAGATCCAAATTAGAGAAATTTAGATCTGGCATAGATGCTTCTTCCATCACATCAACACACTTATCAAG
Source organism: Flaveria linearis (assembly GCA_024085815.1). NCBI lineage: Eukaryota > Viridiplantae > Streptophyta > Magnoliopsida > Asterales > Asteraceae > Flaveria > Flaveria linearis. Next base: position 71,630,883 of record CM044004.1, on the reverse strand, counting down.
AGAAACTTGATCCAATGAGTGTGTGACATCATTGATATGTTCATCTATGGAGTGGTTATCAGCATCAAGAAATTCTTGATCACTGTCACCACCACCATCACTTTCTTCAGCATTTGAAGTTTCTTTGTTTGTCTGTTGAGCCTCTGAGCTGGAACTTGAAGGCATCTCAGATGTATCAGCTGAATTTGTTATTGTTTTACTGATAGAAACTTCATTTGCTGAAGTAGTTACAACTGGAGCTGAAGATATGTAACTTGAAGGTCTTCTTAGCTCAAATCTTGGGTCAGGATCACCTGGAGGTAAAATGTCTGTAGATCCTGAAACATTCTCACAAGAGTTGTTAAAATAGTTGGTAACTAAATCAAGATCAAATAGCCAATCCGGACCAGAACCTTTCACACTGGAAGTGTGCTTATTGAAAGTCACATTGGCTGACTCCTCAACTACTCTAGTTTTGAGATTGTATACTTTATAAGCTTTATCTTGAGAAGAATATCCAATAAAGTGTCCATCATCTGATTTCTCAGCAAACTTGGCAATTTGATCTTTGGTATTCAAGATGCTGCATGGACATCCAAATGACTTGAGAAAACCAATGAAAGGTTTTCTTTTGTGCCAAAGTTCATAAGGAGTCTTACCATGAGTCTTAACCACTAAAACTCTGTTTTGCACATAACAGGCAGTGTTGACTGCCTCTGCCCAGAAGGTGATGGGCAGAGTCAGACAACATGGTTCTTGCAGCTTCAATCAGTGTCTTGTTTCTTCTCTCAGCAACACCATTTTGCTGAGGAGTCCTGGGAGCACTGTATTGTCTTGTAATACTCTTTTCATCATAAAATGTATCAAGGATTTGGTTCTTGAATTCAGTTCCTTGATCACATCTTATAGTTTTAACCTTGTGATCACATTGATTCTTAATCCTTAAGATGAAATTCTTCAGAATCTCAGGGGTCTCATCCTTAGTTCTAAGAAAAAAGACCCAAGTGAATCTTGTAAAGTCATATGTGATCACCAGACAATAAGAGTTCCTTCCGAAACTCATTACACTGGTGGGGCCAAAGAGATCCATATGTAATAGGTGTAAGGGTGTAATGATGGAGTTTCTCTCCTTAGGCTTGTGAGATACCTTGTGTTGCTTCTTTTTTAGGAATGCAACACAATGGTCATCACTTGTAAGCTCTTTCTTTGGCATTCAAGTTATCAAATCATTCTTAATTAGCTTATTCATATTTTTAAAGTTTACAAGGCACATTCTTTTATGCCAGAGAAAAGACTTATCACTATTGGCTTTAGATAGAAAGCATGAAACTTCTCCTGAGCGAGATGTTTCTTTCAAGTCCATCTTGTACATGTTCCCTCTCCTGGGAGCTCTGAGTAGGATATGCTTATGTGGAATAATCACCCCGGGTTTGAGAACAATGCACTCATGCTCAGTAAAGAGCATGTTATGACTTTGATCACAAAATTAGGATACACTCAGAAGATTGTACCCAAGCTCCTTGACAAAGTTTACCTTCTCATTGCTGAGCTTACCATTTTTGACTTTTCTCCTTCCAGAAATGTAACCTCCTTTATCTCCCCCAAAATCAACTGGTCCTTCATCAATTCTTTCAAAGTTTCGGAGTAGTGACCTATTGCCTGTCATGTGCCCGGAACAGCCACTATCAATGATCCAGACATTTTTGTTTGTCTTGAGCTGTTCCTGCACAAAGAAAATGATTAGTTACATTTGGAAACCCAAGCCTTATTGGTCTTGGGCTCATCAAAGGAGGTAGAAGGTAATGAAACAGTAATAGATCCTATAGTTGTGCTTTGAGGATCTCAGATCTCTTGCTGTTGTTGATGGAGAATTTTCAGTCACTTGGTCTTTCCTTGACTTCCACACCACCTTTGGAAGTTTGGACTTGACATTCAACACTTTGGAAGCTTTTGAGACTTCGGAAGTTTTGATGAGTGGACCTTCGAATGATCCTGCTAATACTGCAGCAGACTTCATGCTTTGGAAGTATTCCTTTCTTCCGAGACCAAATTTTCTTCCGAAGGCAATTTTCCACCTTCTTCCTTCCTTTGGAGCTTTTGAAGGAAACAAAATTTCCTTCCGAAGCTGAATTCTTCTTAGATCTCTTGTGAATCTCTTTCTTGGTCACATAAAAAGTACCTCTTGGATTGTATGGAAAATCCTTAGCAAGATGAGAAGTACTCTCACACATAACACATTTCATCTTTTTCTTCCCAAGAGTTTTCTTTTAAGAACAAGGCTGACTTTGATCACATCCCTTCTCCACCTTCATCTTTGCAGATGCTGAGACAGTTCCTTTAGGCTGAGGACTGTTCTTGGTGTTGGATGGTTCAGGCTGTGTAGCAGTGGTACACAATGGATCAGCCTTCTTCTTGATGCTGAGATGATTTGAACATGAACCAGAACTCTTTGTAGAAGAGTTGAGGTTGATGTCTTCAGTCTTAACCATATCAAACCCTGCAGAAATAAAGACTTATTTCTGCTTAGAATTGAAAGTAGCCTTGATCTCTTAAGCCCTCCTAGCCTTTCTCTTGCTCTTTCTGATCAAGTTCTTCCTTATAGACTTGGTCATCCCAGGCTTCCTGCTCTTCTCAGAAGGATAGTGACCTTTCTTAGATTCCTCCTCTTCACTCTTCTCAGAGGAATTCCTCACTACCACTTCTTCATCCTCCTCACTCAAGGGGTCTATATGAGGAAGCTCATCTCTACAAGTTCCACACCTAGGTGATCTTACAGACAAGATTGTGTGTGGAGGAGCTATCTCACTAGATCCCATTCCATGCTTATTTTGATAACAAACTTTTGCATACAAGGATGAGGATATGATGTTCTTAAAGGTCTCTTCTTCAAGAACATATTTTTCTACCCTGGCTTTGCTGATCACAAGCTCAGCCTGGCATTTAGTTAACTTAGTTATGAGATCCTTGATTTGAGTCCTGTAATTTGTATGCTCATGTTTTATAACTGAAATGGTTTTCTCTAAGTCCTCTATCTTTAACTTATAATCATTTTCAGCCTTTCTAAAATCAGATTTCAAGATGTTCAAGGACTCAAGATCAAATCTCATCTCTAAGTTATAGGACCTGTATCTGTTGACTTTAGCAATACATTCAGGAGTACAAAGATGTTCCAATACCTTGGTTTCATCATGGTCAACCATTAATGCTTGGTTTGGAGATACATCTTCCACCTGAAAGCTCCAGTCAAAGCCTCTTTCTTTAACAACAACTGCAGCTTGTTGCTTTAGCTTCTCATTCTGGGTAGCTTTATCAGTGTATTTTGGTCTGGATTGTGCTTGTCCACCATTTGTTCTTGGTGCCTTGCACTCCCTAGCAAAGTGACCTATCAAGTTATAGTTGTAACACTTAACTTTGCTTTTATCCAACCCAAACTTTCCATTGGCTGTATTACGGGGAAACTTCCTTCCTTTCCTCTTGTAGAACCTCTTGGCTCTGTGAGTGAGAAGAGCCATTTACTGGACTATTTCCATGTACTCTAGATCATCTGGATGGATGCAGTCTAGGCCTTCAAGGGTGAATAAGAAGCTTCCACAACTTTCATCAGAAGACACAAAGACTTAAGGAACTTGTCTCTTGGAATGGGCTTCCTTGAGTATAGTTCTCCATTGGTGTCTCTGGGAAGGTGATGAAAGGACCCTTTTGTGAGATGTCAGGGTAGCATATGAGATGATGTTGGGGTTCTATGTTATCCCTTTCAGACATATGAAGGGCTGAACCCATTTGATTGCTGGAGTTACCAGATGAACTTTGCATGTTCATCTCCATCTGGTATCCACTGAGAATGCCATACAACTCTTTCAAAGTGAGAGTCTTAAGGTTCTCAGTCCTCTTGATTACAACATAATAATATGTCCATTGCCTAGGAAGAGAGGACATAAACTTCCTTACAATGTCCCTATTCTCAAGAGTTACTCCAACATCAACTAGGGTATCCACAATATCAACATACCTGAAGTATTGTTGAGTCATGGTCTCACCTGTTTTAAAGGTGAAATTTTCAAACTACTGCTTCAGGAGATCCTTCTTGTTCTCCTTGGCTTCAGTAGAACCCTCATACATTAGTTTCAATGCATCCCACAGCTGCTTAGCTATTTTGCATTTCTTGAAACCTCTGTATACAGAGTTTGGAAGAGCAGTCTGAAGAGCTGTCACGGCCTTTTGATCAATTTCTACTCTTTTTCTATCTTCTTCTAAGTAGTCAGCCACATCCTTGGGGATCATACCACCTCCAGCAGCAGCTGAAGGAGTGCTTGGTTTGTAAGGTCTAGAGACAACAGATTCTCACATTCTTGAGTCTTGACACTTGATGAAACCTTCCATTCTTTGGCACCAAGTGTCAAAGTCATCAAGAGTGATTAGTGGGGACTTTATCATGGTTTCAGTTTCTATATCAGCGTTAGAGATAGCTGCCATTTGAAGGGTTAAGTATTTTTATGTGTGTAAGGGATCTTAAGATGGCGAGATCTTATATCAAGAGCCTGAGAAGCTCTGATACCTATTGTAGGACTGGGTGAAGGGTTATGCACTTTACGACACAACAACATAAAGAGGAGAGTGTGCAACAACACTTAACAATTCAAATAGGGAACTGGAGAAAGTCAGTTTTGAGAACTAAAAAACACAAATGTATATGAGACAGGACAAGAACAACACACAAGCAGTTGGTTTTCAAGGTTGATGTATATTGATCTCTAGTTCCTTATAAATGGTTTACAAAGTTCTTACAATAAGTTACAAAGACCAGAAATACTTATACTACAACCTACAGCCAGCCATACTTTGAAGGCTAGCTGGATACATGATCTAGACAACAAAATCAATGTAGAGTCAAAAGGCAGATTGCCTTTTGACTAGTGACTATGACATGCCATAGCTCACATCCTAATATATTACAAAAAGGATAAAGTACATAAAGTGGAAAGTTACAGACTTAAGACCTCAATGTACAGTTTACCAAAAGCATGGACCTTTTCACCAACTCATGTAAAGTTGGTGACTTATCAGAGTGGCAACGGAAAGTGGTTCAGCTTTAGGTAAAAAGTACATCAGATAAATCATGTAATATAAAAGTCTTCAGAAGAAATCTGTCTTCAATAGTTGGCTTCAGAAGACTTTGTCCTTAAAGCTTCGGAAGACCATCTTTTGGCTTTGGAAGATATTGGTCTTGGCTTTGGAAGATTTCACACTTAGAATAATTTCTAAGGCAGTGTGAAACTTCCGAAGCATCCTATTTCAGTACACTTGTGCATGCATGCAGGAGAGACTTTGGGTGTTTGGGTTGTATCAGCCTTATAGATAACCTTACATTTAGCTTTTATTTGCAGACACGTTAGACATTTGTTGACATAATTTGTTACATCAATGACCCACAAGGTCTTCAGTTTTGACTTACGTTTCAATTTCTTCAAAACTCAAATTATTGTATGTCAAAAAAGACCAAGCATATGAATTGGTACCACGATCATTAAACGAATGGTGCACCCAAGTGATTATAGTGAAATACATTGGAGTTATTTACATTGTGTTGGTGTTCAATCTTGATCTCATTCTTATTGTTCAATCTATTATCCGTGTTTGATTCATTCCACATTTCATTCACGAGATCGATCTTACTGGAATTTTCACGATCTTACAATTGGACAGAGCAAGAACTTTATCAATTGGTATTAATTTTTGTTTGATAATTATTTTATAAATTTTGAATTTTCTGTATGATGTATGATAGGAAATGATAGTATATTTCTTGATTTTGATACATTACATGCAAAAGGCTTAAATAAAAACAGACTTGGATTATGTTTGATTTTTTAATAGGCTCACTTACAAGAATGAAAAACAATATGATTTGTGATGCACCGAAACTAATTCTACTATGTCCGAAGTGGGTAACATATTAAAGTTTTATGGTAACACTTACTTTGTGTTAAAACATACCGAGAGTTACAGTATTATCATACTCAAGCCAACATTTTCTAAATCAGTAAATTTCATAAGTATATATATACATACATATATATACATGTATACATGTACATGTATACATGTATATGTATACATGTACATGCATACATGTACATGTATTATGTACACATTTATATATATGTATACATGTATATATATAGACATGTATATATATACACATGTGTATATATATACACATGTATATATACACACATGTATATATATATACATATGTGTATATATACATGTGTGTATATATACACATGTATATATATACATGTGTATATATATACACATGTGTATATATATACATGTGTATATATATACATGTATATATACACACGTGTATATATACATATGTGTATATATACACGTGTCTATAAACACATATGTCTATATATACTTGTATATATACATGTATATATATGCATGTATATATATATATACATGCATATATACACATGTATATACGTGTATATACATATATACATGCATATATATACATGTATATATACATGTATATATAGACACATGTGTATATAGACACGTGTATATATACATATGTGTATATATACACATGTGTATATACGGGGATGGATTTCACCAGGTTCTGTCTAAAAAGATAAACCAAAAAGCAGGTGTATATATACACATGTATATATATACATGTATATACATATACATGTACATGTATATGCATGTATATACATATACATGTACATGTATATGCATGTATATACATATACATGTACATGTATATGCATGTATATACATATACATGTACATGTATATGCATGTATATACATATACATGTACATGTATATGCATGTATATACATATACATGTACATTTATATGCATGTATATACATATACATGTACATTTATATGCATGTATATACATATACATAGACATGCATGTATATACATATACATGTACATGTAGATGCATGTATATACATATACATGTACATGCATGTATATACATATACATGTACATGTATATGCATGTATATACATATATGTCACACCCTCAAATTCCGGGTCTGGAATCTATCACGGAGGGGTGAGCAAACAGGATCGAACACAGTAGTTACACATGAGATGCAGTTATCTATATGACAAGTTTTAGATAATCAATCCATTATTATTCAGAGCATTAGATATTATACGCAGCGGAAATAAATATATAAATTGTTTCTTAACAATGTGTCTAATCATGTCTTATCAATAACCAATATGTATCTGGAGCTCTTATATGATCCTACGTGCATGTCCATAAGCTCCTAGTAGATACCTGAGAATACATGTAAAATCAAGTGTCAACACAGGGTTGGTGAGTTCATAGGTGAGTAAAACATATTTGATAAAACATCAATTATCATTCAAAGAAGGGTTTATAAAAAAAAAGTGTGAGTTTAATTTACTCACCGGTATATGAATAGCCTGTCGGAACCCTTTTTTAATAAGGTGAACCCGCTATCCCACATACCCACTATGTACAAGCCCAACAAATCCTTCACATAGGATTTGCCTATGTATCATAGTTTATCATTTCTATGTACAAGTCCAACAAATCCTTTACATAGGATTTGCCCATGTATCATAGTTTAATATCATTTTCATGTGTATATTATGTTATTTATAATAATTCAAATCAGAGGGCGCAAATCCTCTCTTTACATTTATCCTCATATGGGTTGTAAGTGGAACTATAATGGCAAAACTTATATAGCGCAACAATCTGCCTTCCCACAGAATAGTCATCCCGAATGACAGCGAGATCTTTGTGCATCTGATAAGGACCACATGTCCAAACCTTTGTGGGGGTTAGTCACTCCCCGATAGTACTATCCAAAAGATCCCTGCCTTGTTTATAGCCCAGTTTACACAGAAGGATTTTCATAATAACCATATGTAATCATAAATGTGATCCAATTATTATTTAACATAATACACAAAATAATTTGTAATTTTAATTACAACATGTATTCCAGCCCCAAAATATTTAAATGATTAAAAAGGGGAATAGTTATGAACTCACCTCAGTCCTTGTGTGGTGTTGACAACCTAGTAAATTCCTGCTAAGGAATTATATTTCACGTCAGCAAATAGATACAAATCCAAAACCTAAATAAGTTAGATCTTGAACCTTGTGTTCAATTGATCTAGGATTTGGTTTTCGGGGATTTGTTATAAACATATAATTAATCATTTAATTCTTTAATAATTAAAGATTTGTATTTCATGATATTTGATCAAATTAATAATGATTTCAATATGTCATTATGTCTTAAATAATTTTTAGACATTACTTACATATGTAAATTAATATTTTAATTTAATAAAATTTTATAATTTAATTTATAAAATCTAATTTTGTGTTTATCATGTTTAAAATACAAATAGGATACTTTAGTATTTTATAATTTATAAAATCTAATAGTAAGATTTATAAATAGACACAAATTATCTAATCATTGTATTTATATAATAAAGTTATTATAATTGAACACATAATAGATAATAACATATTGTTAAATTTATAACATATTTACATGGTAAAACATAATATAAATTATCTAATTATTTATTCATAATTACAGATGATATAATGTTCCATTAATAATTTGCTGATTTAAATCATTATTTAGAATCCATATATAAAAAAATAACAATTTATAACATTTGTAATAATTTTTATAAATAAATAATTAATAAGATTTTTAAAGAAATAATTTTCCAGAAAATAATTATATACTTCTAAAATAAACAAAGTTTATAAAAATTATTTTTATAATTTTTAGTAATTTTTCTGGATTTTTAAAATGTGAAAAAGGATTAAAAAAAAATAGATGTTGGGGGCCGGGTTCGAACCTGTGACCCCTAGGAGTGCAATTGGACCGGGAACCAGTGAACCAAGGCATCAAGCCGCGGTAAGAATTGGTTTCCATTTCATTTAAACTCAGTTAACCAATTTCCCCAATTTCCCCAAAAACCCTAATTCGATTTGGGTCAAATTGACCCCGAATTCGATCCTGTTAACCTCTATAATCATGGGGCTTTTGTTCCCCATGATAAATCGAGTGTTTAGGTGTATTAAATTACCCGTATTGTGTTCGAAATGATGATCATCCCTGCGAAGAACAACCGCGACAGTGGTGAAGATCAATCTGTGTGTGTGTGTTTTCAGATGAGTTTAAGTGTATAGACAGGTTAGGAATGATTTTATAGCCGACCTTGTTCAATTAATTAGAATATCATAGAGTGTTAGTGCGATTTGTAGTGGTTGGTCGGCCGAAGTGGGTTAGGTGGCTAAATCGCACTCGATTCAATTGAAATATTCAAATTGATGTGGCCCCCGAGTTCGAATCATGCACTATATGGTGTCGGGGTGTTTATTCGGGTCAAAACCAAGCGAATTCGTGGCTTTTGGAATCGCCGGAAGGTCGCCGGCGGTCGGCCGGAAGGCCGCCGGAAAATCGCGAGAGGGGAGAGAGAAAGCAGTTTAAATTTTAATATTTACACAATGGCCCCCTGAAATTTCGATTTGTTATTATTTATGTCTTAAACTTTCTTTTAAGGTTTCAAAATTGGCAAAACTGCCCCCTGGACTTATTATTAATATTATTATTTATTATTATTATTATCATTATTATTATTTTTAACAATATTATTATTATTATTGTTATTATTAATAATTGTGATAATAATATCATTATCATTATTAGAATATCAAATGTATATATATATATATATATATATATATATATATATACGAATTTTTTTTTCCGGGTTGTCACATTATCCCCTGTTAGAGGAATTTTCGTCCCGAAAATTAAGATGTACTGGTAACATCCTTGAACAGGTTAGGATGCTTGCGTATCATTTCGTCCTCTCGTTCCCAAGTGAACTCAGGACCACGCCGGGAGTTCCACCGAACTCTGACAACCGGAATCTTGCTATGCTTTAATTGTTTAACTTTCTTATCCATGATTTCAACTGGTGCCTTAACAAGTCTGAGTTTCTCACATACTTGCAGTTCCTTTAAAGACACAACCAGTGTTTCATCGGATAAACACTTCCTTAGATTAGATACGTGAAAAACATTATGCACACCACCAAGTTCAACAGGTAGATTTAATTCATAGGCTACTGGGCCGATCCTTCTGACAATTTCAAAAGGTCCCACGTAGCGAGGGTTCAATTTCCCTCGTTTCCCAAAGCGTATAAATCCCTTCCAGGGAGATACCTTTAGCGAAACTTTATCTCCTTCCTGAAATTCAGGTGGCTTACGATGTTTATCAGCGTAGCTTTTCTAGCGATCCCTGGCAGCAGCCATGCGTTTACTTATCTGGACAATTTTCTCATGAGTTTCAAAGATCAATTCTTACTTTCTAGCCATTTCCTAATTTTGATTATTTCTAACTTGTCTTGGGGTCCTAATCAACCTAGGGCACACTTATGATAATGGTCGGAACTCCAACCTTCTTAATGTCCCCGTTTAACACATGTTAGCTTAATCGTATCAACCAACATAGCTAGGCTCACAAGATTGGCATTAAAGAAAATCATCTAAACCATCAGAGAGGCTTATTCTACTACTCACTAGATTTTTTTCCCAGTGTCCTTCTTAATTCTATTTGGTCTAATGTCATAAGGTATGACATCAGTTTTATCAATTCATGGAGTTTGTCAATATAAAAAGCACAACTTAACCCTACCATTGCATGATTTTAGAATTATAATTCTAACTTTTGTATTTCATTCCTTAAGTAATAGTAACCCTATTTATAAGCATCAGCGGTATACTAAAAAAATGTGCTTAAACCGGTTACACGACATCCTAATTTTCCTTAGCATTCTCCCAAAGAATATGTATAATGAGTTTCATCACTCATCTATATTTCCTGTAGTCCACTTTCATTCTAAGCATTCAATCAGTTCCTCTGTTACTGAAATGCTAAGTGGAGGAATGTCTCTTAAAATTAATATCATGATTGGAAATTCTATGAAGGCTCTAAGTAGGACAGGACTTAAGTAATAGCAAGTAATCTACAAGCACATAAGTACAATATGTCTAATGATAGCTGCCTATCCTTCATACTTTCAGGATTTCAGGTATAACCATGTCAGGGAAAGTACTAGGGAAACAAGTCTCTCTTTAAGTTAGGACAAGTGTAGTTTAGATTACCAAATGGAACACGTCAGGGTAATTTGATTCATATGCCTTAAAGACTTGTATATTGACCATAGTAATTTCACGTGCTACAATAGCAGCAATCTTACGAACAGAGTTTCTAGACCGTGAACGGATTTGACGAGAAGCCATTCTGAAAGATCATTAAGAATTTTCATGGAAATCATGAAAACGACAATCAAGAATTTGGCATAATAGCAATGAGATGTTCCAGGTGTAACCGTTTGATTCGTAAATCAAAGCGAGTACGTTGACTAATCAAAGTATTGAGTCAATCACAACTTTGTTGAAAACATGCGTACCTAAAAGCAGATACTCATCCCAAGGGTTCCCAGGTAAGGTAAACAGGTCCATCGGTTGATTTGGATTTATGCGAATACCTTGCCTAGACAGAACACCTCGAGATACAGGCATCACGCTCTTCCAGCATTACATGTTTCAAGTTGTAAGACACAGACCTTGATGAATTTGAAAATCATGAATAACAATCGAGTTTTGGAGTTTGAAATCACTTGAATTTGGCACACAATGCCTTAGAATATGATTTAAGATTCGTGTGTGTATTGATAGGAATCAAGGTATAAGAGGAATCACATAAGGCATATAACTTCTTAATCTTAGTCAATCTCTAACTAAGGCAATTTACTTTGTGCAACTATTGTGTGTGGCTATAGGCTAGATGCAATTCCTAACTCACTATAACCAATGGCTCTGATACCAATCTTTCACACCCTCAAATTCCGGGTCTGGAATCTATCACGGAGGGGTGAGCAAACAGGATCGAACACAGTAGTTACACATGAGATGCAGTTATCTATATGACAAGTTTTAGATAATCAATCCATTATTATTCAGAGCATTAGATATTATACGCAGCGGAAATAAATATATAAATTGTTTCTTAACAATGTGTCTAATCATGTCTTATCAATAACCAATATGTATCTGGAGCTCTTATATGATCCTACGTGCATGTCCATAAGCTCCTAGTAGATACCTGAGAATACATGTAAAATCAAGTGTCAACACAGGGTTGGTGAGTTCATAGGTGAGTAAACATATTTGATAAAACATCAATTATCATTCAAAGAAGGGTTTATAAAAGAAAAGTGTGAGTTTAATTTACTCACCGGTATATGAATAGCCTGTCGGAACCCTTTTTTTAATAAGGTGAACCCGCTATCCCACATACCCACTATGTACAAGCTCAACAAATCCTTCACATAGGATTTGCCCATGTATCATAGTTTATCATTTCTATGTACAAGTCCAACAAATCTTTTACATAGGATTTGCCCATGTATCATAGTTTAATATCATTTTCATGTGTATATTATGTTATTTATAATAATTCAAATCAGAGGGCGTGAATCCTCTCTTTACATTTATCCTCATATGGGTTGTAAGTGGAACTATAATGGCAAAACTTATATAGCGCAACAATCTGCCTTCCCATAGAATAGTCATCCCGAATGACAGCGAGATCTTTGTGCATCTGATAAGGACCACATGTCCAAACCTTTGTGGGGGTTAGTCACTCCCCGATAGTACTATCCAAAAGATCCCTACCTTGTTTATAGCCCAGTTTACACAGAAGGATTTTTATAATAACCATATGTAATCATAAATGTGATCCAATTATTATTTAACATAATACACAAAATAATTTGTAATTTTAATTACAACATGTATTCCAGCCCCAAAATATTTAAATGATTAAAAAGGGGAATAGTTATGAACTCACCTCAGTCCTTATGTGGTGTTGACAACCTAGTAAATTCCTGCTAAGGAATTATATTTCACGTCAGCAAATAGATACAAATCCAAAACCTAAATAAGTTAGATCTTGAACCTTGTGTTCAATTGATCTAGGATTTGGTTTTCGGGGATTTGTTATAAACATAGAATTAATCATTTAATTCTTTAATAATTAAAGATTTGTATTTCATGATATTTGATCAAATTAATAATGATTTCAATATGTCATTACGTCTTAAATAATTTTTAGACATTACTTACATATGTAAATTGATATTTTAATTTAATAAGATTTTATAATTTAATTTATAAAATCTAAAATTTGTGTTTATCATGTTTAAAACACAAATAGGATACTTTAGTATTTTATAATTTATAAAATCTAATAGTAAGATTTATAAATAGACACAAATTATCTAATCATTGTATTTATATAATAAAGTTATTATAATTGAACATATAATAGATAATAACATATTGTCAAATTTATAACATATTTACATGGTAAAACATAATATAAATTATCTAATTATTTATTCATAATTACAGATGATATAATGTTCCATTAATAATTTGATGATTTAAATCATTATTTAGAATCCATATATAAAAAAATAACAATTTATAACATTTGTAATAATTTTTATAAATAAATAATTAATAAGATTTTTAAAGAAATAATTTTCCAGAAAATAATTATATACTTCTAAAATAAACAAAGTTTATAAAAATTATTTTATAATTTTTAGTAATTTTTCTGGATTTTTAAAATGTGAAAAAGGATTTAAAAAAAATAGATGTTGGGGGCCGGGTTCGAACCTATGACCCCTAGGAGTGCAATTGGACCGGGAACCAGTGAACCAAGGCATCAAGCCGCGGTAAGAATTGGTTTCCATTTCATTTAAACTCAGTTAACCAATTTCCCCAATTTCCCCAAGAACCCTAATTCGATTTGGGTCAAATTGACCCCGAATTCGATCCTGTTAACCTCTATAATCATGGGGCTTTTGTTCCCCATGATAAATCGAGTGTTTAGGTGTATTAAATTACCCGTATTATGTTCGAAATGATGATCATCCCTGCGAAGAACAACCGCGACAGTGGTGAAGATCAATCTGTGTGTGTGTGTTTTCAGATGAGTTTAAGTGTATAGACAGGTTAGGAATGATTTTATAGCCGACCTTGTTCGATTAGTTAGAATATCATAGAGTGTTAGTGCGATTTGTAGTGGTTGGTCGGCCGAAGTGGGTTAGGTGGCTAAATCGCACTCGATTCAATTGAAATATTCAAATTGATGTGGCCCCCGAGTTCGAATCATGCACTATATGGTGTCGGGGTGTTTATTCGGGTCAAAACCAAGCGAATTCGTGGCTTTTGGAATCGCCGGAAGGTCGCCGGCGGTCGGCCGGAAGGCCGCCGGAAAATCGCGAGAGGGGAGAGAGAAAGCAGTTTAAATTTTAATATTTACACAATGGCCCCTGAAATTTCGATTTGTTATTATTTTATGTCTTAAACTTTCTTTTAAGGTTTTAAAATTGGCAAAACTGCCCCCTGGACTTATTATTAATATTATTATTTATTATTATTATCATTATTATTATTTTTAACAATATTATTATTATTATTGTTATTATTAATAATTGTGATAATAATATCATTATCATTATTAGAATATCAAATGTATATATATATATATATATATATATATATATATATATATATATATATATATATATATATATATATATAACGAATTTTTTTTTCAGGTTGTCACAATATACATTTATATGTATATGCATGTATATGTGTATACATGTATATGTATATGCATGTATATGTGTATGCATGTATATGTGTATCCATGTATATGTGTATGCATGTATATGTGTATCCATGTATATGTGTATGCATGTATATGTGTATCCATGTATATGTATATGCATGTATATGTGTATCCATGTATATGTGTATGCATGTATATGTGTATCCATGTATATGTGTATGCATGTATATGTGTATCCATGTATATGTGTATGCATGTATATGTGTATCCATGTATATATGTATGCATGTATATGTGTATACATGTATATGTATATGCATGTATATGTGCATGTATATGTATATACATGTATATTATATATATATATACATATATATGTGTGTGTGTATATATATATATGAGAAAAAGAAAAAAAACAAAGACAATCATTATAACTTGAAAGGAGAAAAAATGTGACAAAAAGTCATATAGGAATGAAAGTTTTCAATACGCACATAAACAATAGATATGTCATAAACATACATATTGTATGGTAAATATTTTTATGTTTAAAAATAAAATCTGACCCATAAGACAAAATTAAAAGATGGGACGTGTAAGTCCGGATTGACATGTAAGCCCTAAATATCTTGAGAGAGCAAAACATATGTTCGACCGGTTGTTAATAAATCCTAAAACCTGTTAATATTCCGTGTTCAGAAATATTTCTTAGGCTAGTTATGCTCAAATAAATATAATTAGAATTTCAAATAATAATGATGAAGTTACCGATCAGAAGTGAAAAATTTAAGTCAAATTGGGGTGACTTGAAATCTTAAAATTGTATTGAAACTGAATAGGAGTTGTACATGATTTCTGATTGTGTGACCCATTGATTTTATATAAATAAAAGATAAACATGATAAAAGTCACAACATACTTGTCTTAGGGGCTGTTTGATATTGGCTGACCCGGCTGACCCGGCTGACTGGCCGACTCGGTCAGCCGGTCAGCTTGTTTGATTTCGTTGTGTTGTTTCTGACCGGGTCCGTGGGTGCTGACCCAGACCCTAAACAAAAAGTTGCTGACCCGGCTGACTGGCCCCTCGGCCGAACTCCACTTGCGCGACCCCTCCTCGGTCGCATCCCACGTGCTCGACCCCGTCCACCTGCGCGACCCCCTGCTCGTCGTCGTTCCTGCCCTCCCTCACCTCCGCCGCTACTGCCCTCCCTCACCTCCGCCCGGTGAACGGAGGGGTCGGATCTGGTGGCTGAACGGCGGTTTTTTGATCGGAAAAGGAGTTTGGGGTGGAGTTTTCCGGCGAGTTTCATGGTGGTTGTGGTTGTGTGTGTGTGTGAGTGTGTTTGTGTGTGCGTGTGAGGGGAAGAAGAAAGGAAGAAGACGGTTTGTTTGTGATTGTGTGTTTGTGGTTGTGGTTATATTATTATTATTATTATTATTATTATTATTATTATTATTATTATTATTATTATCATTATTATTATTATTATTATCATTATTATCATTATTATTATTATTATTATTATTATTATTATTATTTAGTATTATTATTATCATTATTATTATTATTATTATTATTATTATTATTTTTATTTCACACTCAATTAGCAGAGAAATTTAACAGAGAAATTTAACAGAATTGTATATAGAGGTTATTTTTCTCATTCAGCAGAGTCAGCCAGATACATAATCAAACAACCAAGTTTTAGTCAGATGCAGACTCAGTCAGAACTTCTTACTGGGTCAGCTTCTGACTCAGTCAGATCTTACTCAGTCAGTTTTATCAAACAGCCCCTTAGTAAAGATTGAAGTGTGAGTTTAGATTGGACAACCATATTGACCATTAACTTAACTAGTCTTATTCTAAACTAGGCTAAAGACCCGTGTAATACGCGGGTTCAATTCAAAAATATTGTTGTTGTTTAAAAGGTTCGTAAGTTATAATTTTATTGTTAATACTTTGTATATCAACTTTTATGTATAATTTTTAACATTATCTTCATCTAATATTAGTAGGTTTTCTCTATTAATGCGTATGTGCAGGATCGGTATTGGTCACTTAACAAGTGTTTTTTCTCTCAAACTCACCTAGAATAACACTCAGAAAGAGTCTAACAAAAGTTGATCACAATATAACAAGTAGCAAATAATAATAAACACAGGAAGTAAATTTTCAATGTACTTTTATATATTGATTTTCAACTCAAAGGATTACAAGACTCTTGCAAGCACAATCTCTCTATGTATTGAGTTACAATGAGAACTAATATACTACTACCTACAGCCGGATATACTTTGATTCCAGCTGGAAACCTATAACCAAAAGCCTATACTACAAGACTATAGGTTAAGGTATCTCCGATATATTATCTGAGATTTGGTAGTCAGGACATGTCCCTGACTTACCTTTTGTCACCAACTAAGGTTGGTAACATGTACTATCATAAAAAGGTAAACATTGGAATAAAGTATGGTCAACTACATGGCTCTTTAGGAAGAAGCCATGCTGTATCAGAAGTCTGCAACGGAATGTCAGAGACCATACTTATGTCCACTGGTTCATAGCAGTGTCTTCCGAAGGTTAAGTTGCTTCGGAAGAATAACTTCTTCCGAAGCCACTTATACTTCGGAAGACTGCTTCTTTCGAGGCTTGGGAACTTCTTCTTTGTCTTTGAAAGTAGAGTTTGTCTTCGGAAGTTGATCTTTTACTTGACTTCGGAAGAACTCTTCAACCTTCGGAAGTTCTCATACTTAGCTTCGGAAGCCTTTGTATGTAGCACCAAAATGGACTAAGTGAAATGGTTTTGGTTGCACCAGCCTTTATCATGATCCAACAAACTCCCCCTAGGCTGATGCTACCAAAACTTCACTTATCTCGGCTTCTCAAAACTTTCAGCACCAGGGAAAGAAGATACTTATCAGTTTCTTTGTTCTTCCCTGATGTGATGCTAAGAAGTTTGTACAAATCCTTGGTAGACAGAAGATCCAGTCTGTTACCTTGGATTATATGTAACCTTTGCTGTGGCCCTCTTAAAAGAGTTAGTTGATGGGAACTATAATCATATTTCCATCTAACTATAGGTTCCAAGTCTGGACCCTCCATCATCTGTAGAAAGGCAGTGCCCTTGATGGAAGATCTTTCCTTGTCTTCCTTTCTTCTCAACTTCAACTCTTCTTCAATCTTGGCTTTTGCAGTTAGCTCGGCTAGATGAACACTGCTGATATGATTTCTAATGACTGCAGCAGCTTCAGAGTGGGAGGGGTTGGAAAATGGCTTCTCTGCTAACTCAGCAATGTCAAATCTGCTGGAGTGTAGCAGAGAGGTTGCATTAAGTCCGTTGACTTCTCCACTTTCTCTTTCCACAATAAAGTTGTAAGAAGTTTCATCAAACCTCCACTGGATTATCTTCTTTCTAGGCACAAGAGACTGACTAGGAATCTTGTCCTCTTTCCTTGTATCCAGCAAAGTCACCAGTTTTCTTCTAAGTTTCTTCTTTTCATCATTTAATGAATCCGAGATGACGCCTAGAAGTCTTGCAACCTGGTCCAATGTTCCTCTAGGCAAGTCAAGAAATTGATTTCTTGTGAAGGAACATGAAGATCCATCAACATAGGTGATGTTGACAGAGTCCTCTTCACATGAGATCTCGCTCAAGGTTGTACAGTTTATGAGCTTGGTCTTGATTGCCTTGAATTCATTAAGAGAGAGAGGTTGAGAAGGCTGACAGGATGGTTTGGATGGAGGTTGTGTAGGTTGTGGTTTAGAGGTTCTGGGAAGTCTTTTGGGTTGAAGGATGGGAAGTTTAGGTGGTTAAGGTGATGAAGTGGGTATGGGTAGAGTTGTAGGTTCAGGGGTGAAGGGTTTATCTGAGGGCTCAGCTTTGATGGGGATGGAGAATGGGATTGATTCTTCTGGTATTGGTTGTGGTTGAGTGGTTGGGTGAAGATCGTTCCTTGTCCCCTTCTGTACATCTCTCTCTTCTTTCCCATACGGATGTCAGCTTTGATTTCACTGACAATCCACTGGAATGTCTTTTCAGACATAGGACCCACCTGCCTACCAGAGAAGCCATGAGCTTAGAGATCGTCTTTCATCCAGGCTTTGTCACTAAGCTTCTTGGTTGCAGAGATCCTTGCTTCTTCTTCCTTCTTCTTCTTCTCTTTGCTCTTTTCCCTTGCAGCCTTCTTCATTTCTTTCTCCATTTGATCCTGCTCTTTGTTATGGAGCCATAGGATCGTATCATTATCATGTGGAGAAAGTTCTTGAAGATTGAAGCCTCTGGAAAGTAGGAATTTTATCCTAGCTTCCCTCAGCTGCAAGGCAACTTTCCTCTGTTCCTCCTCTTCCCTCTCTAAGGCCAACATGGATTCTTCTTCTTGTTTAATCCTAGTTGTCCTCTCCAAAGTCACCAACTCCTCTAGTGGTAGCAGGAGTACTTCTTCATTTGCAGCTCCTAAGTTGATGAGTTGATCAATGAGTTCCTCTCTTTTCTTGTTGTTGATTGCCTCCTGATTGGCTGCAGCTGCCTTTGAACTAGCAGCTAGTAGCTTCTCAGCAGGGAATCTACCTTTCTTCTTTAGCTTCTCAACCCTTTCCTCTTCCTGAAGCTCTTCCACAGTCATCTTCCTTTTTCCTTTGTCTTTTGAAGAGCTTGACTGTGGTGGTTCTTGGATAGAGGGTTCAGATTGAGAGAGAGGCTCAGATGGTGTTTAGGATGGAGCAGGTTTGAGTGAGTCCTCACTATTCACCTCAGATGCCATTTCAAGAATTGCATCTGTGATGATTAGATCCTCGGACATCTAGAACAGTCCTTCAGCAGCTTCCATTTCAGCTTCGGAAGATTCAGCTTGTTCTTTCGAGGCGTTAGCTGGTTCTTCTGAAGATTTCCTTGTAGCTTTAGAAGTTGAAGGAGATACACCTTCTGTCCCAATTGTTTTAGTTGCTGGGCCACCAGTCCCCATTTCCCCTTCGAAGTGAATCTTAGGTTCCATGTGGACCTTAGGTTGACCAACTTCTTCCACAGTGGTAGAAGGTGCAGTGATCCTTTGAAGCTCTTCCGCTCCAAAGTAGATCAGTGTAGGATCAAGGCTTGGCTGATCAATGGAGGATCTCCATACAAACTTGATGAAAAGTCTGTAGAGATTCTTAATCATCTGTGAGTCAATCTGAAGGACAGATTGGGATGACTTGGGCATAGAGATGATGTAGGAAGTTGAAGTTGAAGCTTGGACCGGTGGTTCCTTCTGTGTTTGTGTTGCTGAACATTCTCATCCTTTTTGGTAGCATCATCTTGAGAACTAGATGAGCTAGAGGAAGAAGTCAATGAGACTTGAACTGGTACATGCCTAATAGACCTCTCTGTCTGTGTCTCAGCTAGTTAAGCCTTGAGATTGTCAATCTCAAGTTGCTGAGTGGCTGACCTGTTCTCTAAGATCCTAACCTTAGATTCAAGGTTTGAGACCTTGGAGATCAAGTACTGAATGGTGAGTTGCATACTTCCCTCATCTTCATGTGAAGAATCACGGGGAGATGAGATAACATACCTAGTATGTTCAGTCTCACCACCAGATGTGGCTTCTTGGCACCCTGGATACCTTTGCTCAAAGTCATCTCTTTCAGAGACATCAATGGGCAAAGTTTCCGTAGACTCAGTCTGATTAATGTTACCACTGTCCTTAGAGCTCAATGAGAGACTCTGAGTAGTGGTAGCTGAGCCTACATGAGTCCCCTCCACATCAGTGGGACTCACCTCAGTTAAGGTTTGCTGATGGGGGCTAGAGATAAGGGATGTCTCCATGCTCTGTTGATCTTGGCGATGGTGTGGTAGATCAACTTCATTGCCATGGAGAGATGTTATCTCTTCATCAGTTTTAAGAAGGAGATCAGTAAAGGATAGGGAGGCTAAACCTACTGATCCGGGACCTTGATCAATGTCTACAGGCATTGAGCCTCTGGTGGGACTGTCCCTAATTGGCTGCATAGGGGAGTTTAAAGACTCACCCTGTGGGCTAAAGGCTTGGGTTTCGGGCTCTTGGGTTTGAGACTGAGGAAGCTCAAAAACCAAATTGAGGTCAAAAGTGAAGGATGGTGTGACCTCGGACTGAGTGGGAGCCCATTGTTCCACTCTAGTCCTTTTGGATTGAACAGGAGGAGCTTGTTCAATCAGAGTAGATTGAACAAGGGTTCGTTTGGGGCGTCTTTGATATGTGATTATGATGGGTGGAGAAGGTAAAGTGAGATTTGTGGTGAAGGTTGCTGGTGTGGGTTCATCACCTGTGGGTTAACAGGGATGTCACCAGGAGCTGTGCGCTCAATCATACCTGGAAGTAGATCAGTGTGTCTTCCAGTGAAGTTGGTGTACACCTTCTTCATGGTCTTGAAGATGGCAGGCTCATGTGAGGGACAGTTAGAGCAGCTGCACAGACAAGCTGACTCTGATCCAACTCACAGTTGATGATGTGCTGAAGGAATCAAGGGTACATGAACAATGTTTCCCTTTGAAGATTCCCTATGAGGTTAGTCAGCACAAACCTTGAGTAGTTGAAGCGTAGACCTCTCACCAACCCTTGAACTAAGCATTCTAGTTCATAGGGAATTTGATCCCACCCCCTGACTTATTAGACAGACAATGGAGAACAATGTGCAAGAGAAACTTCCAGTTGTAGGAGAAGTTAAACTGTACACAGTTGACCTGCTTACATCTCCTCCATATCCCATTAGAGTGTAAGTGCTGTCTAAGTCGTCCTTGGGAAACTCAGTAGGAGCTCCTTCATCCTGGAGCTCTAGATGCTCCCTGATAAGTTGTTCGGTAATGATCAACTCCTGTCCATAAATGTTGGTCCTCAGTATACGAACCCCATTTAGGGTTTCTGCTCGACCATTTCCCCAAAATTCTGCCATTTGGTTTGAGTAAACAGTGGGGTTAACGGTAAGGGCTGTGAGGTAGGTTGATTCAGAGAGAAAGGTGATGATTTCAGAGAAGTCAGCATCTCTTGAAGAATCAAGTAATGTGACTTGGTTGTGCTGAGGGTTTAGCGCCATTGTGAAAGGTGAATGAAGATCAGTTTGAACTTGGGTGAATTGAAAGCGACAAAACTTTTAGGGCACTAAAATGGTAAAAGTTAAACAGGTCTGGATTATTTAAACAGTGGGGGTGACTGTGGGGAGTAACTGTGGGGGTTATGGTGGTTTTCGGCTGTTATGATGGTTTGCGGTTATGAAATGACAATGGCGCAAGGGATAAGTTTAAATAATTTGACAATTATTAGCAAAATCTTTACCTTTTACAGAGTGGGGCCTAAAAAGATATCCGTCATACAGTAAAAACTCTCTTTCCGAGTGTAAAACATTTCCGAAGGGAATTAGTCTTCCGAAGGCAACTCTTTCATCCGAAGCAAAGCATTGCATCCGAAGGTAAGAACTGTTTTCTTGAATGAAGAGTTTTATAAGCTTCGGAAGTAGATCTGATGTGAAATCAATCGCTTCTTCCGAGACTAAAAACTCTTCCGAGAAGAAAATTTCCATGGAGGAATTCGACTTCGGAAGATATAAAGGAATATCTTCCGAGAGTTAATTCCTCTTCGGAAGAAATCTACACTGGGAATATTTTAAAGAGATCTTTTGTAACAGCGCTTAAATTGTATTGACACAAGACATTACACATTTAAAAAGCTTTCAAAAGAGGTAGTTTAATGAATGTTTATCATCCCAATAGCTGATATGAGATATTTAAACCTTTGTTCATCAAAAGCTTTAGTGAACAAATCAGCATATTGTTCATTTGAGTCAACTTTGATTAGTTTGATCAGATTTTTCTCATGAATATCTCTAATGAAATGATACCTGATATCAATGTGCTTGTCTTGGAGTGCTTCACTGGATTTTCGGTGATGGAGACAGCACTGTTGTTGTCAATATGGATAGGAGTGCTCATGAAGTTGAATCCATAGTCTAACATCTGGTTCTGAATCCACAGCAGCTGAGCACAGCAGCTTGCAGCAGCAATATATCCAGCTTCAGCAGTTGATGTAGATACACATGATTGTTTCTTGCATTGCCATGAGATGATCCTTCCACCAAGAAGTTGACATCCTCATGATGTTAATTTCTTGTCAATGTTGCAGCCACCATAGTCACTGTCAGAGTATCCATAGAGATTGAAATCACTATTTCTTGGATACCAAAGACCTAGTTTAGGTGCTCCTTTAAGGTATCTGAGGATTCTCTTTGCAGCAGGTAGGTGAGACACCTTTGGAGCAGCCTGATATCTTGCACAAATGCAAGTAGCAAACATGATATCAGGTCTACTAGCAGTAAGGTACATCAGAGAACCAATAATTGCTCTATACTGATATTGATCAGTATCCTCCCCCTCAAGGTCTGGGCAAAGATTATGGTTTCTGGGTATGGGTGTCTTGGCTGGCTTACAGTCCTTCATCTCAAATCTTTTTAAGATGTCATTGACATACTTGGATTGATTGATAAAGAATCCTTCCTTTAATTGCTTCACCTGAATTCCAAGGAAGAAGTCCATTCTTCCCATGGAACTCATTTCAAACTTCTTTTTCATGATGCTTTCAAAGTCTTTGCACATTTGGTCATTTGAGGAACCAAATATGATGTCATCAACATAGACTTGGACAAGCAAAATATCTTTTCCAGACTTTCTAATGAAGAGAGTCTTATCAATGGTACCTCTGGCGTAGCCACTTTTTAGAAGAAATTGAGATAGAGTCTCATACCACAACCTACGTGCTTGGTGCAGCCCATATAGAGCTTTGTCCAGTTTGCACACATAGTTGGGATGCTGTGGGTCTTCAAATCCTAGAGGCTGGCATACATAGATTTCCCTATCTATATCCCCATATAGAAAAGCACACTTGACATCAAGTTGGTAGACAGTAAAGTTCTTGGATGCCGCATAAGCAAGGAAGATCCTAACTGCCTCAAGTCTTGCAACAGGTGCAAAGACATTAGTATAATCAATTCCTTCCTCTTGGGTGTATCCTTGAACTACTAATCTAGCTTTGTTCTTGATAATCAAGCCTCTATCATCTTTCTTGTTCCTAAAAACCCATTTAGTGCCTATGGGTACTTGACCAGATGGTAGTGGGCATAAATTCCAGACCTTTTGTCTTCTGAACTGAAGCAGCTCCTCTTGCATTGATTCAACCCAACTACTATCTTTCAAGGCATCTTCTACCTTCTTGGGTTCCATCTGGGATAGATAACATGAGTACAAACAGACATTCCCATGATATGTCTGTCCTCTTGTTCTCACACCTTCAGAGACATCCCCTATGATGTTTTCAGTTGGATGAGTGTTATGAATCCTAAGATGAGGAATCACTTCCAGTTGTAGAGATAGGTCCAGGTTGGACATATTCTGATCAGGAACTGGAACACTCTATCCAGCTGCTGTTTCAAAGTCATTTAATGAGGACTGATTGAATGACTGAGAAACATCATCAATGGTTGGCTGTGAAGTAGTATTAACAGTTGCCTGTTCCTTTAAAATACTGCTTCCTTCAACCTGGTGTTGTACTGGATCACCTGATGAGTTTTGAGGTTCATCAAGTGATTCACTTGTTGAAGCTTCACTATTTCTTGAGATAGTTACACTATCTGATCTGTGAATGGTTGAAGCTTGTTGTCTTTCAGCTCTTGGAGAATTTGGAAGAGGTCTGGGTAGCTCAAATAGTTGATTAGCATCAGCATCACCTTGAGCACTTGTTCCAGCTGAAACATTCTCACAAGATGGTTTAGAATAGTTTAGAAACAATTCTAAGTCAAAGATATAATCAGGTCCATTCCCCCTAACACAAGGAGTGTGCTCATTAACAACTATATTGGATGACTCCTCAAATTGTTGATTCTTAATGTTGTACACTCTATAAGCTTTGGAGCTAGAAGAGTATCCAACAAAGATAGCATTATCTGACTTCTCAGCAAACTTTGCTAAGTTGTCTTTTGTGTTAAGTATGGTACACCTGCTGCCAAAGGACCTTAGAAAACCAATGAACGGTGGTCTCTTGTTCCATAACTCATAAGGGGTTTTTCCATGGGGCTTAACTACAAGAACTCTGTTCTGCACAAAACATGCAGTGCTGACTGCCTCTGCCCAGAATGTTAGACGTAGTTTTGAATCAGCCAACATGGTTCGAGCAGCCTCAATAAGTGTCATGTTCCTCCTCTCAGCAACACCATTTTGTTGAGGAGTTCTGGGAGCACTATATTGTCTGGCAATCCCTTTTGAGTCATAGAATGAGTCAAGAACAAAGTGTCACACCCTCAATTTCCACAAAAGGGGTTTTACCGTTAGGCGTGTGACATACCAGGATCTCAGACACGGTCATATCAAACGACACTATATGAGTTTAAAAATAAACGTTTGACTTAAATCAGAGTAAACAATAAATAAGTTAAACATCAGTGCGAAAGCGAATAAACGAAATGTAAACAATACTGAAAGTCTGAAAATGCTATATCAAAACAATATTTAATGCAAGATAATGAATCTGATGAATGCATGTCCTGAGTGCGCTCCTTAAACGTGCATCATGAGCTTAAGCGTTCCTGTGACCTGAGAAAACATGCTAAAGTGTGTCAACATAAAGTTGGTGAGTTCACAGTTTTTATTACAGATAAAGATGTTTGTAACCGTTTGAATGTTTGTAACTGTTCGACTGTTTGTAACAGTTCGACTGCTCGAATGTTTGTAACTGTTCGAGTGTTTGCAACTGTTCAAATGTTTGTAACTGTTTGAAATGGTATAGTAATTAAAGCATATTGATAGGTAGCTAGCCTATAATCATGTTACTTAGCGTTTCGAACCGAAGCTGACTGTTTGCGTGTCCTATATGTTTGTTGTTTCCCCGTCACGTCTCGCAAGATAGTGACAAATGTTAGGTCAATAATGCACCCGTTTGACCTCCAATCAAGCTAGCGCGACTAGCCCGGGCGGGGTTTATCAAACCCAGTAGTACTACTCAGTATTACCTCGCTACACATTATTAACGGTTCGAGAGTGTCAGGACTGTTTGTATGTTTGCACTAACGTAACAGGCGATATCAATAATACCAAAACCATTCATAAAATATGTTTGCATGTTTTCTCCCCAAAAAGGATAGAAAGTAAAATAGGGGCTGTGAATACTCACCTTGAACTGATGTAATGAAATGAACAAGAGCTTCAAAGAATGATGGCAATGCACGATCAAACAAGATCAACACCTATTATTAATCGTAATTAAGTTTTTAAAATGTGTTCAACGCGAATAGATACATTTGGTCGGATTCGGGTCGGTTCGGTTTGACGCGCAACACGCACACAAATAGATATATGTATATGTTACAAGATTTTAATAATACGATTAACGTTAAATCGAGGATTAGGGTTTCATTTGATATTTGGGGGTTTTAATATCTAATTTAAATAAAATGATATAAGCGGTTATGTTGTGATCCCATGAAAGTGAAATATACTATTTGATCATTTTAATTTAGAGAAATAAAAAGGAAACCTTAAAGTTTAAATACAAGTTTTAAATAACCTTTATATATATATATATATATATATATATATATATAATATTCATGCTTTAAACAATGATATATAGATAATGTTTGACCCTAAATAATAATTTAGTGATTTAACCCCTTATTTAAAGTCTATTTTTATAAAATGGCTATTTATAACATTTATAAATAATATTTTATAAATATTATTAAGGTATTTTTAATAAATAAATTTTATAAAAATTACTGAGATAACTTTTAAAATAAAGGAAGTTTTTAAAAGTTATTTTTATAATTTTTGGGAATTTTTGTATATTTTTAAAAAGGTCAAAAGGATTTAAAAAAATAAGTGTGAGGGCAATGGTTTGAACCCTTGACCTCAAGGATTTTAGGGGATCCAAGAACCAGTGAACCAAAGGCTTATAGCCACAAGAGTTCATGGTTTCAATTTCTTTTAAACATAAATCGAACTGCTCATCCCAAACCAAGAACCCTAGATTCACGAATCAACCAAATTGAACACTAAATCAAATCTGTTATCGAACAGAACCATAGGGCTTTTGATCTAAAGGTTGAAACGAGTAAAATGTGTGTTTAATTACCTTTAATTGAGTTCGAATTGATGCAGAAGGCATCAAGAACAGGTCGCGACTGTCATGAGATTGGTTCGATACCCAAACGTTGTTATTAATCAAATTAACTTTGAGGTTAGCTTCCAATGAGGTTCTTAATGCAAAGCCCTCTATCAATTTTGTGTTTGGAAGCTCTAAGCATGGATCCCCATTACGTTGCAGGTCGCGACAGAGAGTTGAATTGGTTCGGTTTGTTTGTGTGTTTTTGTATGAAATTGAAATCGATGGAAGCTTTTAAATAGTAAGACGATTGTTAGTGCATCATTTCTTTTGATTATTATTTGGTTTTAGTGGTCGAATTGGTGAGTGGTCGGCCGAACTTTCGGTCGAGTGGGTTTGGTAAGGATAGCACTCGGATTTTTCAATTAATCGTGGGCCTCAGGTTCGAGCCATCCACAAGAAACTGTCGGGACGATTTAATCCAAGTGAAATCGAGCGATTTGTGGCTTTTGAAGTCGCCAGAGGCCGCCGGAGACCGGCCGGAGCAGGTGGTTGGGAAAACGGGGAAGGGGGTTTGGGATTTTACAGAAATTACACAATTGGTCCCTGGGGTTTATAGAGTTAACATTTTATGTTATAAGATTTCTTTTGAAGTTTGATAAATGACAAACTACCCCCTGGACTTCATTATTATTATTGTTATTATTATTAATGTTATTATTAATAATTGTGATAATAATATCATTATTATTATTATTAAACAAACAAACAAACAAACAAACAAACAAACCCAGTATATCCCACTTAAGAGTAGGGTCTGGGGGGGGGTAGGTGGTGGCAAGTCTTTCCTCTATCCAGATAGGTAGAGAGACCGCTTCCAAAGAGACCCCCGGCTCGATAATAAAAGCAATAAAGGTATTATTATTATTATTATAATATCAAATATATACATATATATTTATATATATATATATATATATTTTTTTTAGTCAACGAAAATTTTTTTCGGGTTGTCACACAAAGTTCTTAAACTCAGTACCTTGATCACTTCTAATAATTTTAACCTTATGATCAATTTGATTTTCTATTTTAAGAATAAAAGATTTCAAAGTTTCAGCTGTTTCATCTTTAGTTCCTAAAAAGAATACCCATATGAATCTTGTAAAATCATCAACTACCACAAAGCCTATTGATTTCCTTCCAATGCTCATTATACTTGTAGGACCAAAGAGATCCATGTGCAATAAGTGTAATGGAGTAGTGATGGAGTTGACACATTTGGATTTATGAGATGTCCTGTATTGTTTCCCTTTCAGGCAGGCAACACAGTTATCTTTGCAGAAAAACTCCTTTTTAGGCAAACCATGTACCAAGATATTTTTAGCCAATTTATTCATTGTCTTAAAATTTACATGACACATACGTTTATGCCATAGTGTTGATTCATCACTATCAGCTTTGGAAAGAAAACATGATACTTCACCTATAGGAGAAGTATTGTTCATATCTAGCTTGTACATATCCCCTTTCCTAGGAGATCTAAGAAGCACCAATTCCGGAGGAATTGTCATCCCTGGTTTGAGGATAATGCACTCATGTTTTGTGAAAAGCATTTGATGCTTTTGGTCACAGAATTGAGAAACACTTAACAGATTATGTTCAAGCTGTTTGACAAAGTGAACTTTGTCAATGTTTAATCTACCATTGGATATACTTCCTCTGCCAGAAATATATCCTCCGGTCTCACCTCCAAATTGGACAGGCCCTCCATCATAGTTCTGGAATTGTTGAAGGAGAAATCTGTTCCCTGTCATGTGCCTAGAGCATCCATTATCTACAATCCAGACATTGTTGTTCTTGTCAAATGGATGTCCCTGCACATAAGATGAGATTGTTAGTTTTTTTGGAAGCCCAAGCCTTACTGGTCTTGGGCTCTTCCAAAGATGATGGATTGCACCAAAAGATATGCATTGGGGTTCAATAGAGGTCGTTGAAGAAGAGGTTTGGGCTGCAGCATCTTCCTTGATCTTCCAATCCATCCCTTGGTTGATCTTTGAGGATGAGCTTGTTGAGGCTATTGCAGCATGGACTTCTTCCGAAGCTTCTTTCTTTTCGGAAGAAGCCTTCACCACCTTTCTTCCGAAGTAGTCTTCCTCTGGGTTGGTTTCAGGGAAGATTTCTTGTTCTTCCGAACCTTTGAAGCTTTGGCTTCCGAAGCCATTTTCCCTTCGGAAGAAGTACTTTCTTCCGAAAGCAACTTGGCTTCCGAGACTAACTTTCCCTTTTTCATCACTTGGACCGTTTGAAATGGTCCAATTGTGAAACCTTCCTTGACTCCTTCTTTTCTAACATAATTTGCATAATGTGTGCTTGCTGGATTGTAGTAACAATCTTTTGCCATGTGGTTGTGCAGACCACACATTATGCATGCGATGTTAGTCTTTTGGGAATTTAAAGGTTGCTGTTTCTTGGGCTTTTTTCTTTATCAGCAACTTTTCCTTTCAACTTCTGATCCTTTGATAGGACAGAAGTGCTGGTATTACACTCCTTTCCTGAATCAGAGGTACCTAACACTTGAAATCCAGCTGAGACGAAGACACCTTTTTGCTTTGGGTTGATCTTTAGCTTAGACTCAGCAACCTTCTTGGCAGTCTTTCTAGCAGCTTTAGCTCTACTTCTTCTTACCTTGGTGGTTAGGATTTGATCTTCATAGGAGGAGATAGGTGCATTTACCTATTTCTTCCCTATGGTGGCGACTATTTTTGCATCCTCCTTCAATTCTAGTGAAGAAGGGTCAGCAGTTGGAACCTCTTGCTCCTTAGTACCACATCTAGGTTGTCTAATATACTCATAAGAGTATGGTGGTGCGATTTCATTGGTTCCCAACCCTCCTTTGTTTTGATAAAACATTTTGGAATGGGAGGATGATGCAAGAAAAGCTTGGAAGTTTTGCTCAGCAATAGCTTGCTTCCTGGCCTGAGCCTCAGTAGTGACAAGCTGGGCTTGAGCTTCAGACAGCTTGGATATCAGATCTTTGATTTGAGTCTTATAGTTGGTTTGTTCATGTTTTAAAAGAGACATAGTTTTCTCTAACTCATCAATTTTCTTTTGATAGTCAGATTCAACTCTTTTAAAGTCAGATTTTAAGATACTTAAAGACTCAACATCAGATCTGATTTCCATATTGTAATCCTTGTAAAGTTTAACTTTAGCAATACAGGCTGGAGTGCAAAGATGTTCATATACCTGAGCATCATTTGTTCCGGCTATGAGTGCTTGAGCAGGAGTCACATCCTGTACCATGAAGCTCCAGTCAACATCTTGAGCTATTGCAGCTGTTTCAGTTGTCTTTTCTTCGGACTTCGAGGTTGAGGGATGTGTAGAGGCCTGTGGGATTCCCGGGTTGTTCTTGGGAGCCTTGCATTCCCTAGCAAAGTGACCTAGCTGGTTGCAGTTATAGCACCTTGCCTTGGTCTTGTCAAACCCAAACTTACTGTTGACAGGGTTTTGAAGGAATTGCCTTCCAGTTCTCTTGAAGAACTTCTTCGCTCTGTAAGTTAAAAGAGCCATCTGTTGGACAATGTCCATATACTCTACATCACCTGGACTGAAGCACTCAAGGTCATTAAAGCAATATTGAAAATCACCAGAGTGTCCACTTCCAGAGACAAAGGCACAACTATCCTGAAAAGAGTTGTGTTGAACCTGTTGAGACCTTGGAGTCTCAGGTAGAGTAATGTAAGGTCCATTTTGTGAGTTGTCAGGGTAGCATAGCAACTAATGTTATGGTTCTATGCTTTCCCTTTCAACCATATGAAGGGCTGAACTCAGTTGGTTATTGGAGTTACCAGAGGAGTTTTGCACGTTCATCTCCATCTGGAATGCACTAAGGATACCATACAACTCTGTGAAAGTAAGAATCTTAAGGTCTGATGTTCTCTTGATCACAACACAATAGTGTGTCCATAGTTTAGGAAAGGAAGACATGAACTTCCTGACTATGTCCCTATTCTCAAGAGTTACCCCAATATCCACCAGAGTATCCACTATCTCAACATACCTGAAGTATTATTGAGTCAAGGTTCACCAGCCTTGAAAGTGAAGTTTTCAAACTGTTGCTTTAAGAGATCCTTCTTGTTCTCTTTAGTCTCCTTGGATCCTTCATACATGAGCTTCAGTGCATCCCATAAGTCTTTAGCTGTCTTGAACTTCTTGAAGCCTCTGTAGATGGAGTTTGGAAGAGCAGTTTGAAGACAAGTCATAACCCTTTGATCAAGCTCTATTCTTTTTCTATCTTCTTCTGTGTAATCATCCACATCTTTTGGAATGATACGATTACCAGTAGCAGAAGTAGTGCTTGGTATGAAAGGACCATTAACAACGGAGTCCCACATCCTTGAGTCTTGACACTTGATGAAGCCTTCCATTCTTGTGCACCATGTGTCAAAATCTTTAGGGGTGATCAGTGGGGACTTGGTCATGGTACCAGTTTCCATATCAGCTTTTGTGAGAGCGGCCATTTGAGTGAGTGGGTTGTAGGGAGGAGTTAAAAAACAAGTTGATTTGGATGGTTAGATCACACAATCAAGAGCTAAACAAAGCTCTGATACCAATTGCTGGATCGGTATTGGTCACTTAACAAGTGGTTTTTCTCTCAAACTCACCTAGAACAACACTCAGAAAGAGTCTAACAAGAGTTGATCACAATATAACAAGTAGCAAATGATAATAAACACAGGAAGTAAACATTCAAGGTACTTTTATATATTGATTCTCAACTCAAAGGATTACAAGACTCTTGCAAGCACAATCTCTCTATGTATTGAGTTACAATGAGAACTATATATAATACTACCTACAGCCGGATATACTTTGATTCCAGCTGGAAACCTATAACCAAAAGCCTATACTACAAGACTATAGGTTAAGGTATCTCGGATATTTTATCTGAGATTTGGTAGTCAGGACATGTCCCTGACTTACCTTTTGTCACCAACTAAGGTTGGTAACATGTACTATCATAAAAAGGTAAATAGTGGAATAAAGTATGGTCAACTACATGGCTCTTTAGGAAGAAGCCATGCTGTATCAGAAGTCTGCAGCGGAATGTCAGAGACCATACTTATGTCCACTGGTTCATAGCAGTGTCTTCCGAAGGTTAAGTTGCTTCGGAAGAATAACTTCTTCCGAAGCCACTTATACTTCAGAAGACTGCTTCTTCCGAGGCTTGGGAACTTCTTCTTTGTCTTCGGAAGTAGAGTTTGTCTTCGGAAGTTGATCTTTTACTTGACTTCGGAAGAACTCTTCAACCTTCGGAAGTTCTCATACTTAGCTTCGGAAGCCTTTGTATGTAGCACCAAAATGGACTAAGTGTAATGGTTTTGGTTGCACCAGCCTTTATCATGATCCAACAGTATGCGTCTAAATAGTGCATAATATGAAATGAGATGAACTTAAAAATAAGAACTTTAAATAATAAACAAATTAAATTGAACATGAAGAACGATACTTTAATTTCATAAACATTCGAAAATTTCTTTGTATACAACATTTGATGTTCCGTTGGTGATTTTTTCATCGTTATCTAATATTAATGATTTTAATCCTTGTCTACTTTTAATTCGAGATAATGCAACATATAGCCAACCATGTGTGAACACTGGTTGTTTAAAAAACAAACTAAATTTAGGTAGCGATTGTTCTTGACTCTTGTTTATTGTCATTGCAAAACAAACTGGTAATGAAAACTATTTTCTTTAAAATTTAAATAGAATTATTTTGTCTGATGTGTGAAAGTCAGCCGTGTATTAGCTCATATTTATTTTTAAAATTTGGAGAGAAAAAAATGTTTATGTTATAAGTTCTTATCCAAAAGTTTGTATAGTAGTTGTAAATGTATAATATATCATACATATGTATCACTACATAATTCAAAAATAAACAAACAAAAACATCTTATAATCGTTTCAAGATATGAACCATTTAATCTTGTTTTCAAAATAAATTCACCATCATTTGCTAAGATAGATAATTTAGCAAGCTAATATAGAGTTTCAAAACATGTTAAATAGATTATTTAGAAAGCTAATATAGAGTTTCAAAACAAATTCACCATCATTTGCCAACTATAGATACATCAAAACAATTTGCATATATCAAACAAATTCCAATCACAAATAATAATAATAAGGCGGTACACACAAAAAGAAATAAAGAAGTTTAAAAAGTAAAAGCATGTAATCCCTCTTCAAAGATGAATTGTTGGAGCAGATCACCTTCAAATCAAATAAATGAAAGTAAAATAATAATAATTTAAAAACACAATTGTAGACAATGATAGGTTAAATTATAATAGCAGAGGATAAAAGTTCAAATATAACAAAAAAATAAATACCTTTTCTTAAAAAAACCTGATGAAAACGAAAACAATATGAGAAAGTTGATGAAGTCTGTCGAATGCGCTATCATCAGAAGTTATAAAGACAAATCATGAGTGTCGTAAAACTGGGATGGTTGTGAAATTTTTCAAAATCGGGTATGATTTCATTTCTAAAGAAAGATACCCATGAATTCCTTCAAATCATAATGAGTCGATGAAGAAATCCTATAATTGTCCAGATTGGAATATAAACGGAGCATTTTATGGAAACACACAATCAATGAATCAATTTCATAGATGAATAGAATAATCGATAATTTCTACAGTCTTTATTATAAATTATTTAAAGAAAGAAGAACGAGTGGATATGATTTCATTTCCGAAAAAAGATGCACTCTAATTTAGGGTTAAATTTCCAAATATTCCCTAAATATCTCTTGTATTATAAGTTGACTTTTAGTCAAATGAACCTAGACTAACACTGAGAACAAATACATATTTAGGCGGGATAAGAGAAGGTCACGTGACACTAAAGTTATTATTTTATTAATAAGTATAGATACGTGCGGAAGATGTTAATAAAGATGAATATGATCCTATAAAAAGAAAATTCACAAAAGTTTTATGTTATGTGTCTTAGTTTTGTTTGAATTCTAAAATTTGAAAAATTGAAAATTTACAAACAAAATTGAACCTTTTGAAAAATTGAAAATTTACAAAAGGATTTGAACCTGTTAAAGTTTTAGTTGTATTGTAAATTTGTAAAACAAAATAAAGATTCCTGATTAAACATTCTTGGCATAACTGAACAAACAAGTCACAATAATCAAAAGTTTTTAAATTGTTTGAAAATTTAACAAAATTAAAAATTAAAAATTTAATAATTGAAAGTTCAAAGGTTAACTTCTCTGTAAGGCCCCGATCCCGGGCACCTCACAGTCGGTCATTCACAGCATAAAACATACATATTATGAATTTAAGCAACGGAATTAAGTTTAACAAAAACCATCCATTCATTATAAAAACTGTTGTTAAGCAATACATTCTAGTTTCTAAGTCACAAAACAATTAGTCGAATGAATTACAAAACAACAGTATCGTCAAAACATAATTTGGATGTCAGTCTTGCCCGTCAAGTAGCCATCCCCGTGTGCCATCCTCAGCAACCTGTTACCTGCCAACTGGAAAATACATAAAAGTCAGCGTTGCTGAGTGAGTTCTAGTTTTATAGTTAAAATACTTTACTTTTCATTCAAAAACGTTCCTCACTTTCATAGTTGATCATACATCATACGTACACGTAGGTAATACTTTCATTATCTTCATCATCGTTCCTTTCGTACTTTTATCATTAATCTTTACTTAAGCTGTGAGTCTGTTGCGACACCAAGTCGCTCACCTCTAAGCCAATCTCGAGGATTGACCTACATACTGTGAGTCTGTTGTGACACCAAGTCACTCACCTCTAAGTCGATCACAAAGATTGACCTACATCCTGTGAGTCTGTTGCGACACCGAGTCGCTCACCTCTATGCCAATCTCGAGGATTGACCCTGTGTGCATCCTTCGGGGTAGCTAACCCGCATCACAGTTGAGCTAACACCTGCCAGGGGTGTGCACCTCCATTCATTTGCTTGCAAGCCTTTCTTACGTTCATTCGCTCATTTATTAATGCATGCATTCATTCATCATGTTCCTCTTTCATTATCTTTCACTTTACGTTCCATTTCTCATTATCATTAATATTTTTACTTATTAATGATTATGCTCTTCGTTAAATCTTAGTCATTCTTTGTCATGCCAGTACATATTTAACAATATTAAAATAATAATAATATTGTTAATAATAATAAAATACTGATAATAAAATCAGTAGTAATAAGGGTCGATCAATTATCATCATTACATTCATAAAACATCATCATTTATTAACCCTAGTCAACTCTGGTCAAAACCCCTTAAATCAGATTTCCAGAAAATTTCTGTAAAAATTCTAAGTGTTCAGTCGTATGAGCACTGCTTAGTCGTATGAGCCCTGCTTAGTCGTTTCACCTTAAACTTAGAAAATTCTTCTAAGTCATACGACCACTGTTCAGTCGTATCATCCCCAGACTTAGGAAATTTTTACAGGTCATACGACCACTGTTCGGTCGTATCATCCCCCATACTTAGGAAATTCCTAATGGTCATACGACCACTGTTCAGACATATAATCACACACTTAGAAAATTTTCTAATGGTCATACGACCACTGTTCAGTCACATGATCCTACAATTAGAAAATCTAATGGTCATACGACCACTGTTCAGTCATATGACCCTACACTTAGAAAATTTCTAATGGTCATACGACCACTGTTCAGTCATATGACCATTATTTGTTCTGATTAGTTGTATTAGCAGCCTATTCATGTGTCTAAGTCATATTTCAGTCCCCAAACATCATAATACCTATTTCTAAGAATGTACATATGATTTCAGGCATAAACTTAACACAAACATAGGCAAATGTACACCCTAAAACATACTCTATAATCATACACATGCACATAACATACGGGTTTCATACACAAATCCATAAAAACATACATACATGCATTTTCCAGCCCCAAATCATTTTAAAAACGAGTAAAAAGGGGGCCTAGAACTCACCTTTGCTGCTTCCAATCTTAACACTCTTCACCCGAGCTTCTTCGACTGTTCTAACACCAAAAACTTCGAGTGCTCCGATTCTTCTTCAAAAATCCCGTATCTTGCTCTTTCTCTCTCTAAAATATCAAGTTCTGCTTTCTTTTTCTGAAATCTCCGAAGATGGTAATGATGTGAACAAAAGTGGGTGGCCATACCACCTTTTGTATCAAAATTAATAGGAAGTTTGTCTATTTGACACTTTTGGCCCTTCAACAAAAGTAAACTTTTGTTTTCTTTCCTTTTTCTTTCTATTTCATTCTTTTAGTTTCTTGCTAAAAAAAATACGGGTGTTACAAGTCCACCCCCCTTATATAGGTTTCGTCCCCGAAACCTGTTATTCCTCAAACAGTTGTGGGTAATGTTGTCTCATCTCCTCCTCAGCCTCCCACGTAGACTCGGATCCCTTCCTGTGCTTCCACTATACACGCACAAGAGGAACCACTTTATTCCTCAACCTCTTTTCTTTACGATCAATGATTGCCACTGGTTGCTCCACGTAGTTGAGCCGTTCGTCTACTTCAATATCCTCCGGTGGAACAATCATATCTTCATCAGCTAAGCACTTCCTCAGATGAGATACATGGAATGTGGGATGAATTCCACTTAACTCATCTGGCAACTCAAGTCGATAGGCCACCTCTCCTACTCGTGCGACAATTCGGAAAGGTCCTATATATCTCGGGCTTAGCTTACCTCATTTCCTGAATCTAATGATTCCTTTCCAGGGCGAGACCTTCAACATGACTCGGTCACCAACCTTGAACTCTATCGGTCTTCGCCTCTTGTCAGCATACGACTTTTGTCTATCTTTCGCCGCCTTCATGAAGGCTTTGATCTTTTCCAATTTCTCAGTCGTTGCTTCAATCACCTCAACACCTCCCAGCTCCTTTTGCCCAATGTCTCCCCAACATACGGGCGTCCTACATCTCCTACCATATAGCATCTCGTAGGGTGGCATGCCAATACTGGCATGATAACTGTTGTTGTACGAGAATTCTGCTAACGGCAGGTGGTCATCCCAACTTCCTCCAAAATCGATCACGCACGCCCGAAGCATGTCTTCGAGTGTTTAGATCGTCCTCTCAGACTGACCGTCTGTCTGAGGGTGATATGCTGTACTAATATGTAGCGTCGTCCCCATTGCATCATGAAATCTCTTCCAAAACTTGGAGGTAAACCGGGTGTCGCGATCGGACACAATAGACACCGGTACACCATGACGAGCTACAATTTCCTTGATGAACAGATCCGCCAATCTCTCAGATGAGTACGTTTCACGGATCGGTAGGAAGTGGGCACTCTTTGTCAAGCGGTCAACTATCACCCATATGGCATCATACCCTTTAGGGGTACGTGGTAACTTCGTGATGAAGTCCATGGTGATGTGCTCCCACTTCCACTCGGGTATATCCAACGGTTGGATCTTCCCGTAAGGCTTCTGGTGTTCTGTCTTTACTTGTAAGCAAGTTAGGCATTTACTCACGTACTCCACTACGTCACGTTTCATACCCGGCCACCAGTAATCTTTCTTTATATCGTGGTACATTTTGGTAGCACCGGGGTGAATGGAGTATCGGGTCTTATGGGCCTCATCCATGATCTTTTCACGTAGATCCCCGTATCGAGGAATCCACATTCGTCCAAATCGGGTCTTAACACCAAGAGTGTTCTCACCCAATTCCGTAACTAGACCTCTCATCCTTTCGGAGTTAAGACGATCTTCTTTCAAAGCCTCATCTTGAAACTCCTTAACCTGTGTCATCACATCAGAGGTCATAATCAGCTGATAAGCCTTCACTCGAATCGGCTCAGGCCTTTCCTTCCGGCTAAGGGCATCAGCCACCACATTGGCTTTGCCCGGGTGGTAATGGATTTCGCAATCATAATCCTTTATTAGTTCCAACCATCGCCTCTGCCTCATGTTCAGATCTTTCTGCTCGAAGAAGTACTTCAAGCTTTTGTGGTCGGTGAAGATTGTGCACTTCGTCCCGTATAGATAGTGTCGCCAAATCTTCAACGCGAAGACCACCGCAGCTAGTTCTAGATCGTGCGTGGGATAGTTGACTTCGTGGGTCTTCAGCTGTCGAGATGCGTAGGCTATCACCTTTCCACGTTGCATCAACACACAACCTAGCCCCGAATAAGATGCATCCGAATAGACCACTAAGTCTTCATTTCCCTCGGGCAATGTCAAGACAGGAGCTTGTGTCAGTCTTGTCTTCAACTCCTCAAAGGCAGTCTCCTGCTCTCGACCCCATACGAATTTCACGTCCTTGCGAGTCAACTTAGTCAAAGGTGAGGCTATCTTGGAGAAGTCCTGAATAAATCTCCTGTAATAGCCCGCCAATCCCAAGAAGCTGCGAATCTCGGATGGCGTCTTTGGTGATTTCCATTGCATCACAGCCTCAACCTTTGCTGGGTCCACCATGATTCCCTCTGCATTTACCACGTGACCCAGAAATTGCACCTCGCGTAACCAGAAAGCACATTTGGAGAACTTAGCATACAGCTTCTCCCTTCTCAAAGTTTCCAACACCTCCCGAATGTGGCCGGCATGCTCTTCTTCGCTCCTCGAATAAATCAGGATATCATCGATGAACACAATCACTGATTTATCTAACATTGGCCGACACACTCGGTTCATCAAATCCATAAAAGCAGCTGGCGCGTTAGTTAGACCAAATGACATAACGAGAAACTCATAGTGTCCATAACGCGTACGAAAAGCTGTTTTAGGAATGTCCTGCTCCTTTACCTTCAATTGATGGTAGCCAGATCGAAGATCTATCCTCGAGAACCAACTGGCACCCTGGAGCTGGTCGAACAAGTCATCGATCCTCGGTAACGGATACCGATTCTTTATGGTCAACTTGTTCAATTCACGGTAGTCCATACACATTCTCATGCTACCGTCCTTCTTTTTCACGAATAAGACCGGAGCACCCCAAGGAGAGATACTCGGTCTAATGAAGCCCTTATCCAGCAACTCCTGCAGTTGCTCCATCAACTCCTTCATCTCCGTAGGAGCTAATCGATACGGTGCCTTGGCGACAGGTTGGGCACCGGGTATTAAGTCAATTTGAAATTCGATTTCGCGGTCAGGTGGCAATCCCGATAAGTCTTCCGGGAACACATCTGGAAACTCACACACAACCGGAACGTCGGATAGTTGTGGTGTTGGTGTTTCCACATCCTTCACAAAACATAGGTAGGCGTTGCACCCACGCCTCATGCACTTCCCCGCCACCGCCATCGAAATCACCTTCGGAATCATCGTTACCCGATCACCGTATATTGTCACCAGACTTCCGTCAGATGCCGTCAATCTAATCATCTTCTTTCGACATACGATATTCGCTTCATAGGTTGCCAACCAATCCATCCCTAGTACTACATCAAATCCACCTAGGGGCATCACATGTAATCTAGCAGCAAACCTATGGCCTTCTAACTCTATGGTACAATCCTCTATCACATCAGTAACTCTAGTGGACTTACCAATAGCAGTTTCTACATCAAAGGGCTCACTAAGGCACTTTAGCACAGAAAGTAGTAGAAATGAAACTCCTACTAGCACCAGAATCAAATAACACAGAAGCAAGAGTTTGATTTACTAGAAACGTACCTGACACAACATCGGGGTCCGTCCTAGCCTCCTCTCTGGTCATGGTGAAAGCTCTAGCGCTCGCCTTCTGCCCTTCAGTCCCGGCTGTTTTCTTTGCCCCGGAACTCTCCACCCTCTGCTTCCTGCAGTCTTTGCTCATATGGTCCACCTCGCCGCAGTTATAACACCTCAGCTCCTTACAGTCTTTCAAGATGTGGCCCGGCTTCCCACACTTGAAACACACGTTGAGCCCCGATCTGCACTCACCCGTATGCTCCTTCCCGCACTTGCCACACCTTTTGGGCCTCGAGCTTGATGACCCCACCCTACGGTCATCCATTCTTATCCTTTTGTTGTTCGGGGTAAAGCCACCACGCCCGAACCGTTTCCCATTCCAGTTTCGGTCACCACCACCAGCCTTCTTCACCACCGCATCTGCTACCTCCCTCTCATCATAAAGCCTCCCAGCCAAATCTACTGCCGACCTAAAAGTGCTTGGTCGTGCAGCAATCAAATGCCTACGAATATCGGCTGGTAGCCCCTGTATATACCAGTTAATCTTGCGAGATACCGGTGTCACCTGATCTGGCACCAGCCTCGCCATCTCATTGAACTTGGCAGTGCATTGCTGGTGGTTCATGGTTCCCGCCTCGAGTTGCAGAAACTCCCTCTCAATCTTATCCAGTTCCCTGTGAGGACAGAATTCCTCAACTACCAGCTTCTTCAACTCGGGCCACTTCATCTTGTCTATAGCCCTGCTGCCCTCAGCTTGGACAATATTGTCCCACCAACATAGTGCTGAGTCGGTAAAAGAGT
Organism: Flaveria linearis; assembly: GCA_024085815.1. NCBI lineage: Eukaryota > Viridiplantae > Streptophyta > Magnoliopsida > Asterales > Asteraceae > Flaveria > Flaveria linearis. The sequence continues at coordinate 71,590,564 of CM044004.1, read as the reverse complement.
GGGTGGCAAATTTCACCTTCTGATCTTCCCTACACTCGCTGATCTCGAGTACCGCCTCCATCTCCCTTACCCAACGGTGGACAGCAGCAGCATTGCCATTTCCGTCAAAAGTCGGGGGCCTGCACCTCTGGAATGCCCCGTAATTGCATCCTTTGGTTGTCACCCCTACCACATCATCTTCCTCTTCATCAGATACTACTATCTCAGGATCCGATCGTTCCTCTCCTCCCTTGCTTTCCTTCCCAGTTGACCCTTTCCTGTCCTTCTTCTCCTTTCTCTCCTCATTCCTCACAGCACGAATAACGTCGGTCACCACAGATGGCATAACTGCTTGCAGGATCTGGTGTACCTCATCAGCAATCGCCTCCCTAGCTGAGGCATTCAGGCTCGCATTCTCAGTTTCTTTGTTCCGGTCAGGAACCTCAGGGTTCACGGGAGTCGTCTTAGGAGCATTAGCACTGCTCCTAGTCGTACGTGGACGACCTCTACCTCTAGCAGCCTTAGAAGGTTTCTTCCCAGCCATTTTTCTATGCGCTATAAGATTCAAACACTAAAACAGTCATTCAAGGAACAGCTCAGTTTATGTCAAGTATAGTAAGTCCCTAATTACAGTGGCCAGTTGTGATTAGCCACTTACTTTACTCTTCACACCCCAAGCACTTCCTATCCTGACTACATCAGCATCTAAATCTACTAAGAACACATAAATCACATAGCACACGCACATAATACTGATTAACTTTTAAGAAAAACAATACCTGATGGCACATGGCTACTCGGGCTGACATCCCTCTTTCCGTCCCATTCTCAGTTTAAGTTAAGGTTTATTTTTGAAAATTTACCCGTTTCACTTAAACTTTAGCTCTGATACCAACTTGTAAGGCCCCGATCCCGGGCACCTCACAGTCGGTCATTCACAACATAAAACATACATATTATGAATTTAAGCAACGGAATTAAGTTTAACAAAAACCATCCATTCATTATAAAAACTGTTGTTAAGCAATACATTCTAGTTTCTAAGTCACAAAACAATTAGTCGAATGAATTACAAAACAACAGTATCGTCAAAACATAATTTGGATGTCAGTCTTGCCCGTCAAGTAGCCATCCCCGTGTGCCATCCTCAGCAACCTGTTACCTGCCAACTGGAAAATACATAAAAGTCAGCGTTGCTGAGTGAGTTCTAGTTTTATAGTTAAAATACTTTACTTTTCATTCAAAAACGTTCCTCACTTTCATAGTTGATCATACATCATACGTACACGTAGGTAATACTTTCATTATCTTCATCATCGTTCCTTTCGTACTTTTATCATTAATCTTTACTTAAGCTGTGAGTCTGTTGCGACACCAAGTCGCTCACCTCTAAGCCAATCTCGAGGATTGACCTACATACTGTGAGTCTGTTGTGACACCAAGTCACTCACCTCTAAGTCGATCATAAAGATTGACCTACATCCTGTGAGTCTGTTGCGACACCGAGTCGCTCACCTCTATGCCAATCTCGAGGATTGACCCTGTGTGCATCCTTCGGGGTAGCTAACCCGAATCACAGTTGAGCTAACACCTGCCAGAGGTGTGCACCTCCATTCATTTGCTTGCAAGCCTTTCTTACGTTCATTCGCTCATCTATTAATGCATGCATTCATTCATCATGTTCCTATTTCATTATCTTTCACTTTACGTTCCATTTCTCATTATCATTAATATTTTTACTTATTAATGATTATGCTCTTCGTTAAATCTTAGTCATTCTTCGTCATGCCAGTACATATTTAACAATATTAAAATAATAATAATATTGTTAATAATAATAAAATACTGATAATAAAATCAGTAGTAATAATGGTCGATCAATTATCATCATTACATTCATAAAACATCATCATTTATTAACCCTAGTCAACTCTGGTCAAAACCCCTTAAATCAGATTTCCAGAAAATTTCTGTAAAAATTCTAAGTGTTCAGTCGTATGAGCACTGCTCAGTCGTATGAGCCCTGCTTAGTCGTTTCACCTTAAACTTAGAAAATTCTTCTAAGTCATACGACCACTGTTCAGTCGTATCATCCCCAGACTTAGGAAATTTTTACAGGTCATACGACCACTGTTCGGTCGTATCATCCCCCATACTTAGGAAATTCCTAATGGTCATACGACCACTGTTCAGACATATAATCACACACTTAGAAAATTTTCTAATGGTCATACGACCACTGTTCAGTCACATGATCCTACACTTAGAAATCTAATGGTCATACGACCACTGTTCAGTCATATGACCCTACACTTAAAAAATTTCTAATGGTCATACGACCACTGTTCAGTCATATGACCATTATTTGGTCTGATTAGTCGTATTAGCAGCCTATTCATGTGTCTAAGTCATATTTCAGTCCCCAAACATCATAATACCTATTTCTAAGCATGTACATATGATTTCAGGCATAAACTTAACACAAACATAGGCAAATGTACACCCTAAAACATACTCTATAATCATACACATGCACATAACATACGGGTTTCATACACAAATCCATAAAAACATACATACATGCATTTTCCAGCCCCAAATCATTTTAAAAACGAGTAAAAAGGGGGCCTAGAACTCACCTTTGCTGCTTCCAATCTTAACACTCTTCACCCGAGCTTCTTCGACTGTTCTAACACCAAAAACTTCGAGTGCTCCGATTCTTCTTCAAAAATCCCGTATCTTGCTCTTTCTCTCTCTAAAATATCAAGTTCTGCTTTCTTTTTCTGAAATCTCCGAAGATGGTAATGATGTGAACAAAAGTGGGTGGCCATACCACCTTTTGTATCAAAATTAATAGGAAGTTTGTCTATTTGACACTTTTGGCCCTTCCACAAAAGTAAACTTTTGTTTTCTTTCCTTTTTCTTTCTATTTCATTCTTTTAGTTTCTTGCTAAAAAAAATACCGGTGTTACATGACTCCAGTCGCATGCGAATAAGTTGACTATTCGCGTGAATAGTTGACTTTTGGTTAAATGTAATACATGCGAAAAGTAAAAATTTTCGCACGACAAGTTGATTTTGGTTCAAAATATGAACATGTGAAAAGTTCATGTTCTTGCACTAAATGTTCATTTTTGTCAAAATTTCAAGAGTTTCAAGTCCCTGATTTTTGATTAATTTGAAACTGATTAAGTGTTTATTTTGGTTACAGATGGCAAGATCAATAGTTTTTAACAAGAACCATAATACTGTGGCTTATCTTGGAGATATAGTTGATGATAAAGTCTTATTCAGATCTCTCATTGAAGGAGTAAAGACTTCATGTGTTTATTATGCTATTTATGCTAATCCTTCCATATACTCTGAGGTCATTGATGATTTCTAGAATTAAGCAGCTAACGAGAGAGATGACGATGGTGAATAGAGTATTGTTGCCAATATGAAAGGGAGAAGGGTTGTGATCACAACTGAGATCATTAACAGAGTATTATAGTTAGATGATCAGGCTAATGTCCCAATTGAGATTGATGATGATGTTGCTAGAGATTGTTTATAGAGGATGGGATATGATTACCTATATCCATCATTAGAAAAGAAGCATCTTCAACCATTTTAGAAGTTTCTATTTCATATTATGGTGCATTGTCTGAGTAGCTTGAAGGCTGGATTGGATATCATGAGTGTTGTGTTTGAATCTTTGTTAGTATCACTTGTTGATGATCTTACACACAAGATTTTGAGAGCTATATTTGCTGAGATGTTGAAGAATGTTTTGGCTTCAGCTGGGAGGAAATTTATCATGTATCTGAGGTTCATCCAACATGCTGTTCATCCCGAGTTAGCTAATTTGAATTCTGTGACTTATTCTGTTATGGTAATAAAGAAGTATATATTCATAAATCTGATAGGTGAGAGGAAATGATTGGAAAGGATATCACTTTTCCAAACTTGGTTGATTCTCAGAAGATTTCCATCCTGATCAGCAAGCTGGCAGCAATAGAAACAAGAAGAAAAGTTGCCTCATCAGACTAAACAGATCATTTCTCCTACCAAAACTCCTATAGATATACCTGATAGTAGAAGTGGTAAAAAAAACCAGGTCGGGATCTGGAATCGGTTTATAAACCGGTTTTTTATAAAATCAAGCCGGTTTGGCGTAAACCGGTTTGGGCTCGGTCCGAACCGTAGGGTTGTGATAGGTTTGGGAATTTTGTTAACGAAACTGGTTTAAAACAGGGTTGTAGAAAAACCGGTTCAAAATCAGTTTGGATAAAAAAACTGGTTCAAAAATAGGTTGGGTGAAAAACCGGTTTAAAAACCGGTTTTCGAGGGTCAAAAAATAGCCGTTGGAGCCAAAAACTAGTCTTTTTTGGGTGTTTTTGCACCCATTTGACCCCCCAATTCCACTATAAATAAGTTGTAGGTGTTTTGATTAATTCTATATGAACGTATGAAAATACACCTTCGTACTAGTTTGGGTTCGGGGGACGAAGAATAAACATATAAAAATATAAAACATATGAAGACGACGTTATTTTTTGTTATTAGTTGTTTTGTAATATTTTCATGTTTCTTATTTTATGTATTTCATTTCAATATTTACAACTTAAAATAATGAATAAAAACAAAATGATTTTTTAGTTAATTTCAAGAACAAAAAAGGGACCGATTTGAACCCGAACTAGTTTTCAACCCGATCTAAACTGTTTTTTTAGAGTTGGGTTTTCTAGCCACCAAACCGGTTTTGGACCCAAACTGGTTTGGTTGAAACTGGTTTCCCCACACATCAAAAAAATCCGAACTGGTTTAAAACCGGTTTTGGTTTGAAAAAAACCGATTTGTACACCTCTACCTGATAGTTCTACATAAAAGATGGTTATCACTGATGATGAGGAGATAGAGTCTTGGTTTGATGATAGTTTAGGTGATGAGACTAGTAAAGATATAGGCAGAGTGCCTTACATTTCATAAGAGAGAGCGAGAGTGCTGGTTACACCGACAAAACATACTACAGATGATACATATGCTGACTTTGTTCCTGAAGAGTCTCTACCTACAAAGAAGAGGAAAAAATCTATGGCTAGGAATAGAGTTGCTCTTGATACTAGTGTACATGGTATGGGTAGAGGAAGATGTGTTATTATTACAAAATCAACTACTGTAATTGATACATATTCTAGTGATCATTACAAAAATCAACTACTGTAATTGATTCACCTATGCCTACAACAGAACATGTCCAAAGTACACCTCCTCAAGGTCAAGATGATGATGAAGCTATTAATATGGATTATCTTATCAAAACTCATCCTATGCATAAACGTACTACTAGAACATCCTTTGTTTTACCAACTCCTGCTACTTTAGAACAGAGGGTTCAGTTACTAGAGAGAGATGTTAAATAAGACAAAAAAGATGGATTATCTATAGCTAGAGAATCAGGAGAAATACACTAAGATTAGGAGCTTAGAGAATCTATTATAGTTTCTATATAGTTATGTATAAATTATGGAAAGTCAGTTTAAGGACTTTACTTTTTACATTAATGCAACCTAATCAAAGAAGATCATTTGAGTTTGGAGAATATAGTGGACAACATTCAGCTGATCTTGATTCTGTTGATGAGATTTTACTGATAGAGACTACTATAGTTGATCATGAGCCTCATATGGTTATTACTGAAGATATTACATCAGATCAACCTGTGATGCAAGCCTCTATTGATGTGATCGTCACTCTAGAGCACATTATGTAGAGTTCATAGCCTGAAGATGAAGATGACAGATTAGATAAGGTTGATTATAATGATGATAAAGATGAGGATAATGGCGATGATGATGATGATGGTGGTGATGATAGTAAAGATGATAAAGGAAAGAAGAAGGATAATGGAAATGATGACCAAGGTAGAGATTTGGGCTCAACAGCCGGTCCTTCCAGAGATTCAGGTTTTGAAAATATCTTAGGACCAAGACCTAATGATCCAGAGGATTACCAACCTCTTGATCCGGCTATAAAAGAGCTATATGAGACCTAATTTTATACTTTCCAATGGCAGATCTTAGCTGAAGATTCAGATGATAAGATAGGTCTATTTGATGACTTGGAGGAGACTATTAACTATACTAACATATTTGGTAACAATATAAATAACTTATTTTCTGATATTATGCTTGAAGAAGGGGAGATACCGACTGATTCTGGAGTTGAGCATGGAGACGATACTGCTGTTAGAAAAGTTGGAGTTTTGATTATGTTTGCTCACCCTCGACCAGCACAAGTTCACACACTCAGACATGTATGGGAATTCAGAACAAGTGTCGAGTTGGGCATATGATAAATAGAAGAAGATGTATGTGTTGAAGAGGAAAACTAGAGCTATTAAGTATTATCTTGATAAGCATGATTTTCATACCCCTAGAGCTTAAGATCTTTATGCTATGGGACGACTGCCACTTTTTAACCCTAGCAGCTACAGAACAAGGCTAAGTGGATAAGGAATTGGATTTGGAGACACCGTAAGACCAACTTTAAAGATTTTAAGACTGCCAAATGTAAAGTGATTGAATATGAGTTTAGGATTGACCTAAATACCAACATGCCCTATGAAGATAAGAGTGTTCAAGCATCCTAAGTATGCTAGGAAGATTCCAATCCATGCTCATGTGCCACCAAACAGTTTGTCAAAGCTTATGATATGGATTTATGAAAAGAACACCGACGATGCGACCATCTACTGTGTAGACAAAGAATTCCGTATCATCGACCCTATTGATCTACTCAAATTCAAAAGAGAAGATTTGATGAGACTTCAGGCTTGTCCACCTGAAGCTAATGAATTTATACACTTTATTAGCAGTGCAGTTCGGTTGGTTGATTACGAATGCCCTGGATAACATGATGTATGCATATGGAGAAAACTACAAAGTTGTAGACGTGGATTTTTGAAGGTTTGATTCACCAAACATACGGGGAGATTGTAGACATTAAACCTAGAGGCTTGGGAAATTAAAACGAGATTTTTAAGAAAATATCTATAATACCCGTAATAAAAATAATAATAGTAATAATAATAATAACAATAATAACAATAATAATAATAAAAATACAGGGGGGCATTTGTGCCATTTCTGAAACTTAAATTAATAAGTTTGGGTCCCAAATGAAAGAAACCTAAACCACAGGGACCATTTGTGTAAAATGGTCAAAAACATTCTGTTTCCTCTCCCGATCGCCGGCCAAATTCCGGCCACCCTCACCGCGGCGCCGGCGACTCCCCAAACCCCTCAAAACTTGACCATTTTAACCCAAATCGGTCCCATTACGTTCGTGAACATGATTCGAACAATACCCCACTAAAAGTTGATTCGAGTTGAGTGCGATCTAAACCGATTTCTTTTTCTTTTTTCGGCCGACCACCCACGTTTCAAATCGCACTAGACGCATATAATAATTCAATTAACTTTATCTAAACAATCATATATCTGTTTCTAAGCTATTAACAATCTAAATTACACTTGCAATTCACCAATTCATCTTGTTCAATCACCCTTTCTGTCGCGGACCTGCAACTTGGTAGACAACTGTCCTAGAAGCCTTGTAACCATAAATTAATTCAGAGCTTTGAATCATAAACACCCGTTGAAGCTTCATACGAAAGGAATTGGATTATCATTGTGATTTGAGTATCGAACCGGTGCTACGTTTCGTCGCGACTGTTCATCCTTCGTTCTCATCAATTCGTACATCAATTCAGGTAATTAAACACTCGTACTTACTCGGTTTCACATGGGCAATCAAAGCCCTAAGCTTGATTTCATATACCACAACCGATTAGGGTTCGATTTGGGGTGAATCAATTCTAGGGTTCTTGCAATTTGGGGATTCCTCTTTAATGTGTGTTTAAAAGGAAAGGAACCCAGCAATAACCAAGGCTGCGGCCCTAGTTCACTGGTTCACGCATCACACTGTTTTACATAAGGTCCTGGGTTCGAACCCGGTTGACCACAACCATTTTTTTTAGCCTTTTTGGGCTTTAAAAAAAATTAAATAAAATTTCTAAAAAATTGTAAAAATCAGTTTTATAAACCTTGTTTATTTTAAAAGTTAGTTAACTATTTTCTGAAAATTTATTTATTTAAACACCTTAATAATTCGTATATATAAATATTAACAAATGTGATAATTAGTTTATTTTTATAAAAATAAACTTTAAATAGTGGGAATCATTAAGATGTTATTAGCCATTATGTTATCCTTGAATCTTAGACATCCTAATTAGTATTCTAGTTCATTGCCTTTGATCATAGGTTACCGTTTGCATAAGTACTCGTTTAATTCGGTTTACGTTTTAAACATGTTTTCCTTGCTTAACTTGGCAAACTTGATAGGAATCCATTTTGATATTGTTTTAACTACTAGAAATATAAGTATTTTGACCAAATTAAGATTTAGACCTTAACCAAACATTTTAAACAAGTTACACGTTTAACTAGTTTTTATGAATATTTTGGGATGTGATTTTATAAATGACAAACGGATTAATAATATGATTAGCCAAATTTTTCAGAAGTCAATCATGATTTATACTTATGTATAAATATATTTCCAGACCCGTAACGGACGTATTTTAACTAGAAATAATTTTACGGTTTACCAAAATACCTTGATTTATACGTATTTTACAGCCAACTTACGGAGGCCATAACTTTATCATAACAGATCCAAATCAGTTAAACCTTATGTCCATGACGAAGTTCGTCGAAAAACGAATCTGTTGATGTATAAAACATAGAAAAACTCATTCGTTTAGACCTCCAAATAGTCGTTTTCGTAACAGCTAGCAGTTCTGCGCAGCTGTAAAGATCTACGTTTTTCTCATATTTTGGTAATCCAAATCAGAAACTTTTCTAAATGAAAGTTGTTTAGAAATCACTAATCTAGTAAACTGGAGATTTTCAGAATTTTTAAACGTCGTTTAGTATTTTTAACGAGTGCGAAAAGACAAGGGCAGAACTGGAATTTTTCCAATTTAAAATAGGAAACTCCAAACTATAATCTGCGTTACGTTATCGTAGGTTCTCGCGGCGTTAACCGAGCCTAGACTTTGTTTCTGATTATTGTCATTCGTGTATAAGGTACGGATCCCTGATTCTTTATATCTTAGTATAAATAATATCTTCCGTTACTTTGAAGTACGGATTCTGTTATCATAATATTCACTTTTGTTCTGTTACTTATAATACGGATTCTGTTTCTTTAATACCATAAGTATTTACTTTTGTTTCCGTTACTTTGTAGTACGGATTCCTGATTCCTGTCTTGTATTTGATTTCCGTTCATCTCTAGTTTGATTCCTGTCATACATAGATAATTTGCTTTTGATTCTGTTATAAGTAGCTTGACTACTATATATATTTCTGAATTTGTTACCCGAGCTCTCCCTATCTTGGGGGTGACCAAGACGCGTTATTGCGGCATCGATAACGTGGCACCAACCGTGGCGGTGAGCTGAGATCACGGCGTCTCTAAAGAGGACTCTGAAATTATGTCTGGTTATATTATTATTTCCTCAGAGGCGTATGGATCGATCCTAGGCTAGTTCTGTTATTTCCTGATGGATGGTTACACACCATTCCATTCAGGACTCTGGTGAATGGTTTGTATGTCTGCCCATACTCCATTTCACATTGGTTCACGGGCTCGCTACCTGTGTTCCCCCTGTTTAGTTATTATATGATATGATTATTAGCTCGGGGTATGTTCAATCTGACATATGTCTTATGACGTATGTTTATTTTTGATATCTGCTAATTCCTTGATTATCACATGTCTGTTTATTTTTGATATCTGTCGGTTCCTTGATTATTATCATGTCTGTTTATTTTTGATATCTGCCGATTCTTTGATTATCACCATGTCTGTTTATTTTTTATATCTGTCGATTCTTTGTTTATCAACATGTCTGTTTATTTTTGTTATCCGCTATTCCGTTCACTGAGCGTTATGCTCAGGCGTGCTTTTGTTTTCATGCACGTCAGGTCAGCAGGGTAATCCGGGAAACCAGTGAAGAGTGAATTGAAGACCAAGATTATCTGTTACTTTAATTAATGTATTGAACATCTTAATTAGGTTCTTTCGGATTATTTAGTGTGTTTGAAGTTATTTCGTTTGATCGTTTCTGTAATATCATGGATTGGTTTTTGATTTGATATCCGTATTAGTGACACGTCAGCCTTGTCGGGCTGGGGTGTTACAGTTGTGGTATCAGAGCAAAGGCTCTTTCCTGTAGAAAACTTAAACATTAATAATAAATTTGTGAGGTTATGGGTAGACGTTGGGTTAGGATCTAATTTCTGTTTCCAATCTAAATTCCAGTGTTCACACGTATATTTTCATTTCAGATGGCTCCTAAGAGACGTGTGAACAACCGCAATCAATCGAGTGGCCCCTCATCTGATACTCCTCTTGAAACCCTCGTTGCTAATGCTGTAAACGCTGCTATTTCTGGAATACTCCCTAATCTGATGACTCAGACTGCTCAAACAGTCATCCAGCAGATGCAACAGGCAAATTCGGAGGGAAACAACACAGGACCTCCACCCGGTGGAAATAACACAGAGCCACCTTCTGACGGGAACCACACTGGACCATCTTCCGGTGGAAATGCAACACCATCTGTGGCTGAGATTCATGTCTGGCTTGAGCGCTTTATGAAGCAAAGACCAAGATCTTTTAGTGATGCGGCTACACCGATGGATGCTCGGAACTGGATAGCCCATGTGGAAAAGATATTCGAAGTACTAGGAGTCGATGACATATTTAAAACTAGGTTGGCCTCTTACAAACTGGAGGATGATGCTCTAGTTTGGTGGGAAGGGGTAAAACTTGCACATGGTGGAGAAGGGTATGCTGCTACCCTTACTTGGGCTGATTTCCGCACAATATTCTTCCGAAAGTATTTCTCGGAAGTGGAACGAAATGAGTATGCACGTGAATATGCATCTATTGAGCAACGCGATGGTGAACCTTGGCAGGAATTCATGGCAAGATTCTGTAGGTTGGCTAGCTTTCTTGGGGAAGCTGCAGGTAGCCCAGAGGCCCAAACAGAAAAGTTGAAATGGGCTGTTCATGAGAGGACTCGGAGGTGGATAGTGACTCAAAGGTTTAACAATATCAATGAAGTAGCTGATGCCGTGAAAACACTTGACATGGAAAACAAGAAGAGGTTAGCTAAAGCTGAGGAAAGTCGAAAGAGAAATCGTGAAGGACACCATACCGCACCTTCTGGGCAATCTTCAAGCGAGAAACACCATAAGGTGATCGAAAAGCCCAATTCAATAGAAATAATAACCGCCAAGGTAATCAATGGAAACAAAAACAGCAGAATCCTAAACCTGCCGAAAACCAAGGTCAAGAGCAAGTTCCGGTATGCACTACATGTGGAAAACGTCATTTTGGTGTTTGTCGGCGAGCTTCAGGAGCCTGTTTTAGATGTGGAAAGACCGGCCATGTACTGAAAGACTGTCCGTATCCTGATAACAAAGGGAAGGCTGGAAATAGTGCAAAACAGCCTACTAATGGAGGACGAGTGTTTGCTCTGAACGCAAAGGATGCAGCAAACACACCAGGTATGACTCTTGATATTCCTCCCATATGTGAATCTGTCGTATCTGAATAATCTAGTAGTCTTACCATGTAAATTATGCTTGTTATCTATATACTAAGTGTGCCATGGTAACATAAATTCTTTAGGTACTGTTTCTGGTACTCTCATGTTAGGAACTCGTGAAGTTCAAGTCTTATTTGATACTGGAGCAACACACTCCATAGTTTCTCAATCTTTTCTTAAACATCTAACGATGAGCCCAACATTATTAGAAAATACTTTGAATATTATGACTCCTATGGGAAACTCTGTTACAATCTCTCATGTGTATGAGGATTGTCCGATCCGAGTTGAATCGCTCATTCTTACAGCGGATCTGTTGCCCATGCAAATGGAAGATTTTGATATCATCTTGGGAATGGACTGGTTAACTCGGCATCATGTTACAATTGAGTGTCAGACTCGTCGCATTCTGTTTGGAGATCCCCATCATCCTGAACTCATTTATCAGGGGACTAAACCTCGAAAAACTCTTCAAATAATTTCAGCACTTAAGGCTCGTAAATCCCTACTGCACGGCGCTGCAGGATTCCTTGCTTCAGTTAAAATTTTATCTCCTGAAGAGCCTAGTATTTCTGATTATCCGGTTGGTTGTGATTTTCCCGATGTGTTTCCTAAGGAGCTACCTGGACTTCCACCAGACCGCGAGGTGGAATTCACTATTGATCTTATTCCTGGTGCTGAACCGATTTCCAAGGCACCTTACCGTATGGCACCACTTGAACTCAAAGAACTGAAGGACCAATTACAGGAGTTATTAGATCTTGGATTTATTAGACCAAGTGTCTCACCTTGGGGTGCACCGGTCCTATTCGTGAAGAAGAAAGATGGTTCTTTGAGACTCTGCATTGACTACAGAGAACTCAACAAGATCACTATCTGTAATCGTTACCCTCTGCCTCGTATTGATGATTTATTTGATCAGCTTCAGGGTGCAAAGTGTTTCTCTAAAATCGATCTGAGGTCTGGTTACCATCAGCTAAAGATCAAAGATTCTGATGTCCCTAAATCTGCCTTCCGTACGCGATATGGTCACTATGAATTCTTGGTTATGCCGTTCGGGTTAACGAATGCCCCAGCTGTTTTCATGGACCTAATGAACCGAGTTTTCCATGACTATCTGGATAAGTTCGTTATCGTGTTTATAGATGACATTCTTATCTATTCTAAGAGTAAGAAGGAACATGAAGACCATCTTCGTATCGTGCTTGAAACTCTGCGTAAAAAGAAGCTTTATGCTAAGTTTTCAAAATGTGAATTTTGGTTGAGTCAAGTAGCCTTTCTGGGTCATGTGGTCTCTGCAGATGGTATTATGGTAGATCCAGCAAAGATAGAGGCAATCACTAAATGGCCAAGACCTACTTCAGCCACAGAAGTCCGGAGTTTTCTTGGTCTTGCTGGTTACTATCGTAGATTTGTCGAAGGGTTCTCTGTTATTGCTTTACCCCTTACGCAACTTCTAAGGAAAGGGGTTAAGTACTCTTGGAATGATGAGCGGGAGAAAAGCTTCGAAGAGCTTAAGAAGAGATTGGTGTCTGCCCCGATTCTTACACTTCCATCGGGCACGGGTGGATATCAGATTTACAGCGATGCCTCTAAAAAGGGACTCGGATGTGTGCTAATGCAGCATGGTAAGGTCATTGCTTATGCTTCGCGGCAGTTGAAACCTTATGAGGTTAATTATCCTACGCATGATCTTGAACTCGCTGCTGTTATTTTCGCGCTGAAAATATGGCGTCACTATCTTTACGGAGAGACTTGTGATATTTTTACTGATCACAAGAGCTTGAAATACATCTTCACACAAAAAGAACTAAACATGAGGCAGAGAAGATGGTTAGAATTGTTAAAAGATTATGATGCTAATATTCAATATCATCCGGGAAAGGCCAATGTGGTAGCTGATGCTCTTAGCAGGAAGAGCTCAGGAACAGTAGCCTCCCTACAGCTACAGCCTCAGAACATTACCGATCTTGATAGATTGGGTATTGGCCTACATATTGGCAAGAGTGACGGATATCTCGCTAGTCTTCAGATTGAATCTGACTTAATATTCCGGATTAAGAACGCACAGAAAGACGATGGTGAACTCTGGGCAATCTTACAGAATGTGGAGATTGGTAAGCAATCAGAATTCAGAGTAGATGAGCATGGAGTAATCTGGTGTGGTAAACGTTTATGTGTGCCTAATGATTCTTCTCTTCGAGAATCGTTATTAGCTGAGGCACATAGTTCTCCGTTCTCTATCCATCCAGGATCTACTAAGATGTATCGTGATCTTCGTCAGAATTTCTGGTGGAATGGTATGAAAGAAGACGTGGCTAAGTATGTTAGCCGTTGCCTTACTTGTCAGCAGGTCAAGATTGAGCATCAGAGAGCTAGTGGTTTGCTTCAGCCACTACCTATTCCTGTATGGAAATGGGATGATATTTCCATGGATTTTGTGACAGGGTTGCCAAGGACATTAAGAAGAATGATGCAATATGGGTTGTAGTTGACAGATTGTCAAAGTCGGCTCACTTTCTCCCAATTCAGCAAGGATTTTCGGTTAGCAAACTTTCTGAAGTGTTCACACAAGAGATTGTTAGACTTCATGGCACTCCGGTGTCTATCGTGTCTGATCGAGACCCGAGGTTCACTTCTCGTTTTTGGAAGGGTTTGCAAGCTGCATGGGGTACCAAGTTGAGGTTTAGTACGGCGTTTCATCCTCAGACTGACGGTCAGTCAGAGCGTACTATTCAGACACTTGAGGACATGCTTCGAGCTTGTGCCTTAGAGTGGACTGGGAACTGGGATGAATACTTGTGTTTGGTCGAGTTTGCTTACAACAATAGTTGGCAAGCTAGCATTGGCATGGCACCTTTCGAATTATTGTATGGTCGTAAATGTAGAGCACCAATTTGTTGGGAAGAGGTCGGTGAAAGAGTCATCGAAGGACCCGAGTTAGTTCAGATCACGAATGAGAAAGTTGCTATTGCTAGAGAAAAGTTAAAGGAAGCTCAAAGTAGACAGAAAAGTTATGCAGACCGACACCGTCGACTTTTGGAGTTTAAGGTTGGTGACAAAGTGTTCCTGAAGGTTTCGCCTTGCAAAGGCGTACGACGTTTTGGTCTTAAAGGGAAACTTAGTCCACGGTTTATCGGACCCTTTGAAATCCTGGAAAGAGTTGGTGAGGTTTCGTATCGTTTGGCTTTACCACCTCAACTGTCACATGTGCATAATGTCTTCCATGTATCTCTTTTAAGGGGGTACAATTATCACCCTCTTCACGTTGTGAATTATCCGCTTCATCTGATTCATGAAGACTTATCGTTCGAGGAGGAACCCGAGGCCATACTTGACCGACAAGAACGCATTATGCGTAGGAAAACTATTCCTTTCGTTAAAGTATTATGGAAAAATCATTCCGAACGTGAAGCTACATGGGAGATAGAAGATGAAATCCGTTCTCAATATCCGTATCTATTTACCTCTTAGTTATTATCTGTTATATGTTTCTGTTATCAGTTATGAAGTTATCGAGTATCTGTTTCTTGAACATCACATTAGTCAACTCTATACGATTTTGTCTGCCGAATCGATTCCATTTCAGCAATTGAATAACTGTGAGTGATTTTGTTCACTTGTTAACATTTTAACTACTCCGTGTACGTTATGTCATATCTTTGTTCGATCTGTACCTAGCAATTTCGTGGACGAAATTTTTTAAGGGGGGTAGAATTATAATACCCGTAATAAAAATAATAATAGTAATAATAATAATAACAATAATAACAATAATAATAAAAAAATACAGGGGGGCATTTGTGCCATTTCTGAAACTTAAATTAATAAGTTTGGGTCCCAAATGAAAGAAACCTAAACCACAGGGACCATTTGTGTAAAATGGTCAAAAACATTCTGTTTCCTCTCCCGATCGCCGGCCAAATTCCGGCCACCCTCACCGCGGCGCCGGCGACTCCCCAAACCCCTCAAAACTTGACCATTTTAACCCAAATCGGTCCCATTACGTTCGTGAACATGATTCGAACAATACCCCACTAAAAGTTGATTCGAGTTGAGTGCGATCTAAACCGATTTCTTTTTCTTTTTTCGGCCGACCACCCACGTTTCAAATCGCACTAGACGCATATAATAATTCAATTAACTTTATCTAAACAATCATATATCTGTTTCTAAGCTATTAACAATCTAAATTCCACTTGCAATTCACCAATTCATCTTGTTCAATCACCCTTTCTGTCGCGGACCTGCAACTTGGTAGACAACTGTCCTAGAAGCCTTGTAACCATAAATTAATTCAGAGCTTTGAATCATAAACACCCGTTGAAGCTTCATACGAAAGGAATTGGATTATCATTGTGATTTGAGTATCGAACCGGTGCTACGTTTCGTCGCGACTGTTCATCCTTCGTTCTCATCAATTCGTACATCAATTCAGGTAATTAAACACTCGTACTTACTCGGTTTCACATGGGCAATCAAAGCCCTAAGCTTGATTTCATATACCACAGCCGATTGGGGTTCGATTTGGGGTGAATCAATTCTAGGGTTCTTGCAATTTGGGGATTCCTCTTTAATGTGTGTTTAAAAGGAAAGGAACCCAGCAATAACCAAGGCTGCGGCCCTAGTTCACTGGTTCACGCATCACACTATTTTACATAAGGTCCTGGGTTCGAACCCGGTTGACCACAACCATTTTTTTTAGCCTTTTTGGGCTTTAAAAAAAATTAAATAAAATTTCTAAAAAATTGTAAAAATCAGTTTTATAAACCTTGTTTATTTTAAAAGTTAGTTAACTATTTTCTGAAAATTTATTTATTTAAACACCTTAATAATTCGTATATATAAATATTAACAAATGTGATAATTAGTTTATTTTTATAAAAATAAACTTTAAATAGTGGGAATCATTAAGATGTTATTAGCCATTATGTTATCCTTGAATCTTAGACATCCTAATTAGTATTCTAGTTCATTGCCTTTGATCATAGGTTACCGTTTGCATAAGTACTCGTTTAATTCGGTTTACGTTTTAAACATGTTTTCCTTGCTTAACTTGGCAAACTTGATAGGAATCCATTTTGATATTGTTTTAACTACTAGAAATATAAGTATTTTGACCAAATTAAGATTTAGACCTTAACCAAACATTTTAAACAAGTTACACGTTTAACTAGTTTTTATGAATATTTTGGGATGTGATTTTATAAATGACAAACGGATTAATAATATGATTAGCCAAATTTTTCAGAAGTCAATCATGATTTATACTTATGTATAAATATATTTCCAGACCCGTAACGGACGTATTTTAACTAGAAATAATTTTACGGTTTACCAAAATACCTTGATTTATACGTATTTTACAGCCAACTTACGGAGGCCATAACTTTATCATAACAGATCCAAATCAGTTAAACCTTATGTCCATGACGAAGTTCGTCGAAAAACGAATCTGTTGATATATAAAACATAGAAAAACTCATTCGTTTAGACCTCCAAATAGTCGTTTTCGTAACAGCTAGCAGTTCTGCGCAGCTGTAAAGATCTACGTTTTTCTCATATTTCGGTAATCCAAATCAGAAACTTTTCTAAATGAAAGTTGTTTAGAAATCACTAATCTAGTAAACTGGAGATTTTCAGAATTTTTAAACGTCGTTTAGTATTTTTAACGAGTGCGAAAAGACAAGGGCAGAACTGGAATTTTTCCAATTTAAAATAGGAAACTCCAAACTATAATCTGCGTTACGTTATCGTAGGTTCTCGCGGCGTTAACCGAGCCTAGACTTTGTTTCTGATTATTGTCATTCGTGTATAAGGTACGGATCCCTGATTCTTTATGTCTTAGTATAAATAATATCTTCCGTTACTTTGAAGTACGGATTCTGTTATCATAATATTCACTTTTGTTCTGTTACTTATAATACGGATTCTGTTTCTTTAATACCATAAGTATTTACTTTTGTTTCCGTTACTTTGTAGTACGGATTCCTGATTCCTGTCTTGTATTTGATTTCCGTTCATCTCTAGTTTTGATTCCTGTCATACATAGATAATTTGCTTTTGATTCTGTTATAAGTAGCTTGACTACTATATATATTTCTGAATTTGTTACCCGAGCTCTCCCTATCTTGGGGGTGACCAAGACGCGTTATTGCGGCATCGATAACGTGGCACCAACCGTGGCGGTGAGCTGAGATCACGGCGTCTCTAAAGAGGACTCTGAAATTATGTCTGGTTATATTATTATTTCCTCAGAGGCGTATGGATCGATCCTAGGCTAGTTCTGTTATTTCCTGATGGATGGTTACACACCATTCCATTCAGGACTCTGGTGAATGGTTTGTATGTCTGCCCATACTCCATTTCACATTGGTTCACGGGCTCGCTACCTGTGTTCCCCCTGTTTAGTTATTATATGATATGATTATTAGCTCGGGGTATGTTCTATCTGACATATGTCTTATGACGTATGTTTATTTTTGATATCTGCTAATTCCTTGATTATCACATGTCTGTTTATTTTTGATATCTGTCGGTTCCTTGATTATTACCATGTCTGTTTATTTTTGATATCTGCCGATTCTTTGATTATCACCATGTCTGTTTATTTTTTATATCTGTCGATTCTTTGTTTATCAACATGTC
The DNA here is from genome assembly GCA_024085815.1 of Flaveria linearis. Classification (NCBI taxonomy): domain Eukaryota; kingdom Viridiplantae; phylum Streptophyta; class Magnoliopsida; order Asterales; family Asteraceae; genus Flaveria; species Flaveria linearis. The sequence continues at coordinate 71,572,266 of CM044004.1, read as the reverse complement.
TGTTTATTTTTGTTATCCGCTATTCCGTTCACTGAGCGTTATGCTCAGGCGTGCTTTTGTTTTCATGCACGTCAGGTCAGCAGGGTAATCCGGGAAACCAGTGAAGAGTGAATTGAAGACCAAGATTATCTGTTATTTAATTAATGTATTGAACATCTTAATTAGGTTCTTTCGGATTATTTAGTGTGTTTGAAGTTATTTCGTTTGATCGTTTCTGTAATATCATGGATTGGTTTTTGATTTGATATCCGTATTAGTGACACGTCAGCCTTGTCGGGCTGGGGTGTTACAATATCCATGGTAAAACTTTGATTCGGCGCGAGAAGTTAGCTCTCGCGTGAGAAATAACTTCTCGCACACAATCAAAGTTCTCGCACGGATACTTACTTTAAAATCTCGTTTGATTTCCTGAGCCTTTAGATTTAATCTCTACACCTGATATACCAATGGGTGAAAGAAACCCATAAACAGTTCTAATTAAATATATAGGTAATGTTAACTCAGAAAATTAATAATAACAGATAGCCACTCATACTCACAAATAAAAAAACAAATTCAAAACAAACAAAAAGGATCCCACTTTAGCGATTGCCGTCTTTTGTTTAACATGATTCATTATTCTACAAAATTTAAAAATCATAATATCCTATCATCAAGATCAATAAACGAACATACAAAGTATTGATTTGTAAACACCTCTGATTTTTACGATTGAACCTGTAATTGAAGAAATCTTAGATTCGGTTTTGATTTTTGGTTTGTTGATTACTATTTTTACACAGTTTTACTAATTCGCTTAATCACCCATCTCTGATGTAGTGATACTTAATTCCTATATGTTTCAAACATGTAGATCTAAGATTGAGTTTGACTGGTGCCCGCTAGGGCCTTGGCTCCAGGTGTGTCTAAAATAGTTCACAGGAGACTCTTAAAAAAACCTTGAATATATACTCATAATACGATGTGACATTTGCCTGTTGTATAAAAGTTACAAAGTGATTTTTATTTGATATATATAAAATTTAGAAATGTTGATTTAACAATTGAAGGGTAACAAGAAAGTTGTCTTAATCTTGTAAGTTCAATATAACTTGCAAGAAGTTTTTCTAAAATAATATTTAATAATAAATTTCTTAACTCAACAATATTAGAAGAAATATAATTAGTCAAGGACATTTAGTTAAAGAAATTAATTATGAAAGAGGTGTTTGATCACAAAAAACTATAATAGTAAGTTTCAAACCAAACAAAAAATAGAATCACTTTATATTGTTACAATTTTTTTATAAGGATATTGAGACAATCCATCTAGGCATCATAGTTTATATCAAATCGTTTTCGAAAAATTAGTTGTATCAAATGCGTTGTATGCTCCAAAAAGGACTACAAATTCAGTTTGACAAAAAAGAAAAAAAAAGAACCGACAATACGTGAAATCAAAGAGATATTTAAGGGTTGATGCAATAATATAATATTACTGTAGAACCACTAGTCGTAAAAAAATATAACTAAAGCAGTGTGTACTGTTAGGGAAGACTTGATTACATGAAATTATACCTTGAGTAGAGTTGCGGAATGAATAAGAATGTACGTTGGGAAGCTTTTCAATATGTTTATTTGCAAATTGTGGTGCGTATTTCAAATAAAAAACAAGATTGTTGGAAAGCTTATGATGAAACTGATAATTCTTCAGCTTCAACTTCACCATGCCAATCCAATAGTGAGAAACTAACATTTGCACGAGTAGCAACGAAGTAATAAGAACTTCTTCCTGCTCATGGTAACTCGAACGTGCACCACACTACAAGGAAGAAGACCTTTAGCGGCGACAGATGTCGCCGCTAATACCCCATGGTGTCGCCGCTATTACTATTAGCGGCGACTAGTCGCCGCTAATAAGTCGCCACTAAAAGTTCGTCGCTATTGACCAAAAAGTCGCCGCTAATAAGTCGCCGCTAAAAGTGTCGCCGCTATTGACCAAAAAATCGCCGCTAATAATTGTCGCCACCTAATGGTATTTTTCGACTATTAGCGGCGACATATGTCGCCGCTAATAGTCTTTTTTTTAATTTTTTTTGTTTTTTTTTTTTTGGAAATCCTGTTTTCCAGCCAAAACAAACCTATGTTTATCAAATCTAGATTACACTACACAATATCATAAAATTATACATAAACTACAATCTAGATTACGTACAAAATATCATCCAATCATACATATAGATAATTAAGTCATGTTTAATTACACTACACAATATCATCCAATCATCCAAGCATGCTATTCATCCCCCTCGTCTGAATCCTCTTCTTCGACTTGATTTGGAGCCTTTTGCGAAGCAATTAATTGCGTCATTTGTGACATAAATTGCGCGTTTTGAAATAGACTTGAAATTTGCTCCTACAAAAACAAAATATACATTTATATCTTGGCTAAGTATATGAAGTGTCAATTAATGATGTTAAACAAACACACTTATGATGAACTTAACACATCCAAGTCATAATAACCTAAAACAACTATGATGAACTTAACACATCCAAGTTTAACTCATTTTGACCCGTTTTTACTCAAATCTTGTTGTTTTCACCCATTTTGACCCGTTTAAGCTAAACTTAGATAATTAAGTCTATTTTAGCAATAAAAAGTCATAAAAAACCAAAATGAACTATGATCAACTTAACACATCCAAGTTTAACTCATATTGACCCGTTTTAACTCAAATCATGTTGTTTTCACCCATTTTGACCCGTTTAAGCTAAACTTAGATAATTAAAGTCTATTTTAGGGATAAAAAGTCATAATAAACCTAAGTGAACTATGATGAATTTAACACATCCAAGTTTAACTCATTTTGACCCGTTTTAACTCAAATCATGTTGTTTTCACCCATTTTGACCCGTTTAAGCTAAACTTAGATAATTAAAGTCTATTTTAGGGATAAAAAGTCATAATAAACCAAAATGAACTATGATGAACTTAACACATCCAAGTTTAACTCATTTTGACCCGTTTTAACTCAAATCATGTTGTTTTCACCCATTTTGACCCGTTTAAGCTAAACTTAGATAATTAAAGTCTATTTTAGGGATAAAAATTCATAATAACCTAAAACAACTATGATGAACTTAACACATCCAAGTTTAACTCATTTTGACCCGTTTTAACTCAAATCATGTTGTTTTCACCCATTTTGACCCGTTTAAGCTAAACTTAGATAATTAAAGTCTATTTTAGCAATAAAAAGTCATAAAAAACCAAAATGAACTATGATCAACTTAACACATCCAAGTTTAACTCATTTTGACCCGTTTTAACTCAAATCATGTTGTTTTCACCCATTTTGACCCGTTTAAGCTAAACATAGATAATTAAAGTCTATTTTAGGGATAAAAAGTCATAATAAACCTAATTAAAGTCTATTAAGAAGCCAACTTTTATCGATAGGCATGATTATGGAACTGCAAAATATATTAGGATTTAAGTGGATGAAAAATTATCCACAAAACTCGAACAAAAAGGAATTACTAAGCTCGTGATTATCAGAATGAATCTTACCGAAACCCTAAAATCATATACATAAAGAGAAGGGAAAAATCATCAGAAAACGATAAGCCATAAGTTACATAAAAGGCTAAATAAACTAAGTTAAGTTTATATCATTATATCCAATATTATTTATCAAATAACACAACTAATAAATCATTTTCCACCGATACATTATTTATCAAACAAAAAGTAGGACAGTAGATTGAGAATTCCAAAGGGTAGGCTGCTATACCCACTTTTTGAATACTTTATCTCATATATGAACATGTATTACATAATTGTTTGTTTAAGAAAAATTCGGCAGCATTTCCTCTTAGCTCCCAAGTATATAGAAATATATACCCGAGGAGCAAAGAGAAAATGACCAAATTTTTCTTAAACAAACAATATGTAATACACATTCATATCCTAAATGAGATAAAATATTCAAAAAGCAGTCCCAAAACGGGGACAACCCGAAATTAATTACTAAATCAATTTCGGGCGGGTATTTCTAAGCTCGTGATGATTAGAATGAAGTCACGAAACGTAAACGCTCATAATGTAAAACAATAAGCAATTACTATAACAATTAAATGAAACGTGACAATGTCTAAACAAATTGAAACATTATTGTAATTGTTTTAAAAAATGTCACGTTTCGTTTGATTTTTTTAGTGATTTTTTATTGTTTTTCATTAATATAAAACACAAATGATCATAACCTAAATTGTGTTTTTATAGTAATGAAAAACAATAAGAAATCACTAAAAAATCAAACAACTAAACAATGATCATTTGTGTTTATAAATAACACAACTTGTCATTTTATAGTGATCATTGTTTTGTCTATACACAAATTACTAAACAATAATTTTCAAATAACACAACTTGTTACACGACTGTCATAACCTAAATAATCTAATTATTAAGCATTATTAACATAATAATTTTCAACCAACAAAACACCTAAACTAACATCTAATTAATAAACATTATAAACACATGATTCCTCTGTAGCATATGCTAGGGCTCAGGTTCCAATATACTAATTTCCTATCATAACCTCCTAACACCATATGTCCGGCACAAGCTATGATTTATGAATTACATGATCTCGTTCGTTAAAAGTGAAACTTATACTCTCGAGACGAAAATCGATAGCAGAAACAAACTCAACTAACAGAATCAAAAAATAAGAGCTGTAGCACTTGGCATTTGTTAATCAAACCAATTCACGAATGAAAAATCAAGGAAACCACAAAAGATCCCAATTCAGAAATCACAATTGAAGCACCAAATCAGTAATTCAATGCAACACAAATCAACTTACAGAACTCCAACAAGAAATTGAGAAACACCAACAAAGAAAGTAAGAAGCTTTACCAAAACAGATAATAGATCGCATAAACACAAATGAAAGTAAGAAGCTTTACCAACAGATCTCGTTTTGAGAATTGAAAAGCTGCTTCTGAATGCTTTACTCGTGCAGATGGGGAACAATAACGAGGCTTGGGCCTGATAAATACCAACCAAGAAACACATAAACACAAATGAACCATAGTAACCAAGCACAAAAGTACAACCTACATAGCACAATGTACAACAAACCAACACATGAAACTAATGGATTTGGATGAACTTACAGAGCAGAGACGATGAAATGGCGGGGATCGAGAGGTGGCGGAGACGGTGGCTGGGGAGCGGCAGTGAGAAGAGGGGACGGAGGTGAAGAGGGGAGGTGCTCGGTGGGGGTGGTGCTCGGTGGGGGTGGTGCTCGGTGGGGGTGGTACTCGCGAGGTGGTGGCCGGAGGGTGGTGGTCGGCGGCGGCAGCACGGAGGGTGGTGGTGGTCGGCGCGCGAGATGGAGGGAAATTAGGAGGGAATGGAGATGTGGAGGGAATCGTGGTCGCGTATACCCGGGTATATTTTTTAACCAATAGCGGCGACTTGTCGCCGCTAATAGTGTCGCCGCTATTGGTTAAGTACGTTTAATCCCTGTCCGTTAGATCTGTTGCACGATCAACGGTTAGATTTGTTGGAAAAAATTGGAAACGGATTCATTATCAATAGCGGCGACATGTCGCCGCTAATAGTGTCGCCGCTATTAATGTCGCCGCTAATGAGCTTGTCGCCGCTAATAGAGGCGCCGCTATTACTGACTTTTCTTGTAGTGCCATCATAATGACACATTACGTCTGGCTCACAAGTGGGTGTGTGGGTTTGTGCGAGTTAGCGTGCTTTGCACCCTCTAGGATCCCCACTTGTTCTTTATGACCAAGGAAACAAATACTAAGGAAGGGTTATACACAGTGGCGGATCCAGAAAATTTTTTCACGGGGGGCGGAAAATTTTTAAAGGTCGGTCGACTAACGCGGTAACGGGTTGGATCGGGTCGGGTCATTAAAAAAAAGACAAGCAAACTAAATTTCATAAAACCAACAAAATCACGTTAAATGTCATTACAAAAATAAAACAAAGGTACAATATACCTAAAGTTGTTCTCTACGAGGTTTCATTTTTTGAAATCTTTCCATAACAACATCTATTGAGACATTTCTAAGTAAATCTTTCTCCATAAAACAAATACAACTATCGCTTAAATTTTCATCACCCATCCGATTACGCAAATCGGACTTCACGTACTTCATTCCCGAAAAGCATCTTTCAACTTTTGCGGTTGCAACTGGTAATACGAGAGCTAGCTTCAATAAACGATATACCAATGTAAATGAAAGGTGTTTCTTTGTTTGAACTATTAAGTGCACAAGACTTGATAAACCATCCAAGTTGACAAATCGACTATCCGCTTTTAAATTGTCAATATAGATCTCTAGTTCAACCGGAAGTCTTTTTTTATCATTTTCATCGAAATCATTCGGGTACAACTCGGATAATCTTAGTATTTTTGAAACGTCAAACCCACCAAAATTATCACACGGACTCAAACTACTCAAAAAAACAAGTAAGTTGGATGTTACCTCGTTAAAACGATTCCCAAACTCTTGTATTTGCATATCTAAAACCGCATTGAAGCAATCATACTCAAAATAATGGCGATATGTGATATTTGTCTTTTGTCTTGGCTTCTTTGGGTTAATGTACTCATCATCCATGTTTATCACTTCAAGTTTATATTTTTCACAAAAAGAGTTAACATTGTTAAATAACTCATTGAAACCCTCCATTCTAAATTTCTCAAGTTGACGTTTGGTGGAAGAAACCAATGAAACCGCATTCAACAAATCTTGCTCTTTTCTTTGAAGACTTTGAGACAACGTGTTTGTGATATCTAGAATATGCGTCATCAAGTGTAAGTAGAAGACAAAGTTATATTTTTTCATTTCCGATTGAAGTTCATCCGCTTGTTTGACACTTGCAAGATTGACACCCGTTTCTTCAACATATTCAAGGACTTCCATAACCGATGGATATAAAGTAATCAAATGAGAAAGAGTTTTATAATGAGAATTCCAACGTGTATCCCCGGGCCTTGAAATTGACATTTCTTGATTTAACCCACTTCCGGTAATAAGGTTATCTTCCAAGTTCTTTTTTTTGACTTTCGCGAAGCTTATCTTGTCGTTTGCAAGATGCACTAATGACATTTGTTAGACACCCTACCATTTCAAAAAGTTTCCAAACACTTGTATGTTTATGCGCAACCCTAACAACAACAAGTTGTAGTTGATGAGCAAAACAATGTACATAGAATGCGGAAACGTTTTCTTTTAAAATTAATGCTCTTAGTCCGTTAAACTCGCCCGACATATTACTTGCACCATCATAACCTTGGCCTCTAATATTAGCCAAACTTAATCCATTTCGAGCAAATAAATCATCAATAGCGGATTTAAGCGTAAATGCGGATGTCTCCATCACATGAACAAGTCCAATAAACCGTTCCTTAACTACCCCATACTTATTCACATATCGAATAACAACGACCATTTGTTCCTTTTTGGAAATATCACTTGATTCATCAACTAATAAAGAGAAAACATCCAATCAAGATCTTCAAAAACTTGTTTTAGTACCTCTTGAGCAAAATAATGTTTGATATCTTGTTGAATTTTTGGAGATGTCATTTGATTATTCCCGGGTGCATTCCTTAAGATAACATTCCCAAGTTCTTCATTTATTTCACCCATTAATTCTAAAAGTTCCAAAAAGTTGTCTTTATTTAATGAATCATCCGATTCATCATGACCACGAAATGCTTGTCCTTGATTCAATAATTTTTTGGCAAGTCTTATAGAAGCACCTAATCTAAGTCGGTATTCATACCTTTGCTTTGAATCTTGCTTCTTAAAGGCGGCTCGTATCGATTGATTTTCATTAAGCAAATCATCACACTTTTTCAAACATTTGTTGTGCAAACTATTAACTTCACCCACATGTTTAACAAGCCTTTCTTGTTTTTTCCAACCATTAAAACCATCAGAGACAAACGCGTCTTTTGAATCTCCAAAATACCCTTTAAAAAAGTAACAACATAAGCAATACACACGATCATTCTTTATACTATATTCTAACCATCTTGGATGAGCATCATACCAACTTTCATTAAAACGTCTTAATTCTTTACCAATCTTTGTTTGTGGGAATGCAATATCTTTTGGTTGACATGGCCCTCTAAGTAAGTATGCCCTCCTAATTTCATCTCGTTGATTAGGGTTATACGATGAAAGTGGTTTGCGATCAGCAGGGTCCGAAGGAAGTGTACCCACGTCAACATATTCGGGAGTTTTAGATGAAGATTCTCCAACTTTACTCTTGAAAAATCGTTCCATAACGTGACTAGTAATTCCTATGTTAACCCAAATTATATCACAATCTTAGAATACAAAATTCAAACCAATATTACAATATAATCCTATATTCAAACCAATCAATCAAACCCTAGTTTCTAACCACAAATAGACAATATAAACATATAATTCTATATTCAAACCAATCAAACCCTAGTTTCTAACCAAAAATTAAGAAATCAAATAATTAAGATACAAAATTGTACCTTAATCGGAGATGCGAGGAGGGTTGATGCAGAGGGAGGACCGAGGAGATGCAGAGGCGGTCGCAGCTCGCAGCGCAGGCGCGCAGCTCCGATGTCGGCGGCCGGCGGGGAGGCAGTTGCAGGCGCAGCCGATGGGTGAGCAGAGGCGGACTGAATTTTTTGAGTGTGGAATGGGGATGGGGCCAATTGGGTTTTTTGTTATTTTTTTAAGTAATTGGATTTGATTTTGGGTTGGGTTAATTGTTTAATTTTGGGTTGGGTTAATTGTTTAATTTTGGGCTAAATTTTAATTTGGGCTTGAAAATGTGTTTAAATAGATTGGGTTTTACAAGTCTAGTTTATATTAAAAAAAATTGGGTTTCGAAGGGGGGGGTGATTACAAAATTTTACAGGGGGCGGATACAAAAACGAACGTATAATAACATAAAAAAAAAAATTTAGGGTGGACGGCCGCCCCCTCTCCCATGGGGGTAGGTCCGCCCCTGCTATACACTACTTCAAGGTTCCGCTTTCTTTTTATATGTGACCAGTTTCTTCATTTTCTTATTGTTCTCATAGCTTTTTATATTTCAATCACACAAATCTAATTTAGTATAGATATTTTATTCATATTTACTTCATTCTTAACATAGTTTGAGTGGTTGTGAAGCTCTTACATACCCAATTCATAATAATTATATTAATAGTAATTACACATAGTTATTTATGTTTAAAGTTAGTGAACAAACACATCTTTCACTATTTTTTCAACAATTGTGAATGGCACCACCTCCTTAATGGAGGTAGAGTGTCTGGCGAAGTAAGTTGTATGAGATTTTATTATCAGAAAAAACTATTTTTTTTGAACGACTAGATGGAATTCAACTCCTAAATTACACCAATTATACATTGCCCAGAATTTTAACCAACACCATGAGAAAGAACTAATAATTGGTAGTAATTGCTACTCTTGAATTTGACTAGTAATCAAACTGACAATTTAACCGTTAATAGCAACAGAAGCAGTAATAGTTAGCGAACATCAATTATCAGTGCTAATTAATAAGTGTAGCAATTGAATTGATTAGCACCAATAATAACAATTGATCAGCAGAAAGTACAATCAACAACAATTGTTGCTGCCGAAGGGCACATGTGGAGTGACACATTACTATTTTCCACTTATGTTTAGTCCAACTATTGACAATTATAATCGTCGTCCGCTAACCACCAACTGCAACGTTATGATGATATATTCCCTACCCTAGGTTATTGCCCGTGTAATACACGGGTTGAACAGATATGCATATTTAAAAAAAAACTTGCATTAATTATAAATCTCTAAATATTTCTTTATACACAACATTTGATGTTTTATTTGTAAATCTACCATCTTTATCTAATATTAGTAGTTTAACTCCATCTTTACTTGTAACCCTAGACAACGCCACGTACAGTTTACTTATTTAAAAAAGTATAATCTTTAATAAAAAAAAATAAAGATCTTTGTTTGACCTTACTAAGTCATGAACACGATTTTATGCAAAGTTAAAATATTTTACCTCTTCACTGTTATCGAGTAACTCCTCCGCTGTTATTTTAAGAAGCTTGATTGCATCACGATCAAATAGAGTAAGCGTAACAACACCAGTTGAATCTTGAACACGTATGAGAATTTTGAACCTATTAATATAAATGGATTTTCATAAATGAAAACAAAATAACATTAATTATTAGTTATTGAAGTCAGCAGAAATAAGTATTTGATAGAAAAATAAAATTAAAAAAAATAATTGTTAACCTTGTATTCACTGGTGACAAAATTTGTTCGTCACAATCATTGTTTTCACATTCCCAACGTTTTTTAAGTGCACCATCACAGAGTGACATGATTTTAACATTGAAACACCCATTGAACCTACCTTTTTGTTACATTTTTTGTATCCTTGGTAGAACCATGGTAATTCAGTACATATAGCCTTGATAGTTCCTAAAACTATAAGATATTTTGGCTGTAAATAAGACATTGAAAGCTATAATAAGTAATTAAGTACATATTTTATAAACACGCTTGATAAATATTTAACAGTAAAGGTTATTAGAAAATGCGATATCCATACTGATGTTACGTCCGTGATATCAGAAATGAAACTGAAATCAATTTTGTTGAGAAATTCATCTTCAACAGATGACACAATGGATGAACCAAACCCACGTTGACTTGATGATGTTTCAACCACTGATTGTGCAAGCAATCTGATAAACAAAGTAATTGTAATCAATTGTATGATATGTTAAACAAAATATAAAAAGTAGTCAAAACCTTTTCTTGAATGAGTTAATGTCTTCAATGTCATCATTGATAAACAGTTTAGCAGCAAAGAAGGAATTGGTAACGCTTGTTGTTCCTATTGGATAGAGGACGAAGTCAGTAAGTATATACAATTATTTAGGATTTATTAAAAGTTATAGCAAAAGAGGATATGAATATGAGAATTACCTTGCCAATTCTTCACTTTTGCAAATTGCAAAATGATAACCAATATAGAATCAGTTGGATTGTTTTGAACATAGTTGATCAGCTTGTCGGCATATTCACCCCACAAGGTTACATTCAATTAACGGTTCCTTCAAATAATTCAACCTTAGTAAATACATGTAGGTGATATAAATAGGTTATAAAAATATGATAAAATAAAGAAAATGTATAAGTTCAAACTCCAAATCTTCCAATAGAAGGTTCATTCTTTGGGATTCAATATTAATGAGTAGTTTGTTAATATTTATGATAATTTATTAATTTGGTAATATAGAAAACAAAACTTATATATATCTATATATTGACGTATGAGTGTATCATATATTTAATATATGTTAATTATTATAATGGCAATTAAATATAAACCTATATGCAATTAAATTATTATAAAATTTTCAACATATATAAATTAGTTCACGAAAGTATATAATTAAGGAATTATTGAAATGATATTGTTGATTATTATATTTAATAATAATTATTACATATTTATATTTAATAATAATATTGATCCGTAGGTCATAATATTTGCTTCAAGACTTTAACATAGGCCATAGACTTTGACATTTGCTTTAAGAGTTGGGAAATGGTGTAAAACCTGCAGCATGGTGTAAAATGATGCAAAACATTGGGAAATGGTGTCTTTGGGAACCCATGTATTTATGCTTTATTTATGTTTCAAGACTTTGACATAGGTCATAGACTTTGACTTACTTTGCATTTCCAAGCATTGGGAAATGGTGTTTTGGGAACACATTTTCAGCAAAAGAAATTGTTCTAAAAAATAAGGTTAACAAAAGAAATCATATACCTCTAGTAATTGTTCTAAAAAATAAGAACAAATTGAATACAAGGTTAACAATTATCATAAAAAACTAAAGATGAAAGAGCAAATTGAATACAAGGTTAATAATTATCTTTTTTTAATATTTTTTTTATCAAATACTTCTTTTATATTGAACATCATAGAGGATAATTCGTTTATAACTTTGTTAGAGGCAACAGAATAAGATGAATTAAACCCAATGATGTATGCTCAAATGTTGAACCAAAAATAAAATATGAAAAGAATATTGAAAGAACATATCTCGAATATTACAATATGAATGAAAAAGATAGTACCTGGTGCTGCAAAGAGCTCTCGAATATTACATATCTCGAATATTACAATATGAATGAAAAAGATAGTAGTATAATGTTTTTTAAAAATAGTTTGAGAAAAAACGAAAAATTCAACATACGAAACCCAAAGTTCAATAAAAAGATCAAATTTCCATTAGTTCAATACTTCAATAATCACAGATGATCAAGATGATGCAAAACAGTAATCAATATTGGATTTTTATGCTTACATGAAGCCAAAATTTTTGTTAGTGAATCTCTTGATCCCCGGGACGACTGTGATGTTGCCTGACCGGATCTTCTCGAGTGCTCCTATGTCGAGAAGTGGGGTGTTTCCGTGGTTGTTTTTGAGTGTTAATGGACCCAAAGATGGTCGCTTGATACCATATCAGTTAACCCCTGTAATACAAAAATTTTATCATCCATTAACTTATATGTTACAACAACATACATAAGGTCATTTGACATAAATAATAGCATCTGATGGTACCATCAGAACAAACAGTAGATGGATGTTCTTATTATCATGATAAAATAGCCATGAAACACCTTCGATACTAAGCAACCTTCTGTTATGAATCGAACATGCTAAAGTATAATGATCGGAAAGTACTAACCTAGCAGATCTGTCAAACAGCACCACCAGAAACACCTTCTTCCACGACGTTGTCGACATCAGGGGTCATCATAGATGAAATCGGTCATATAAACGGGTGAAGGATGGTGGATTTGTTGATTTTCTCTGAATATAGGAGGAAGTAACTGATGTGAGAAGGGTGAATATATTTCTTGTGATAATGGAGATGAAAGAGATGATATAATTAAGGGTTTTTTTTTGGGAAAGATGTGGATCCAAGTAGGGTCCGCGACCCATTAATGGGAAGTTATGGGTCATAGGCGGGAAATTAAAAGTGGAGGAGGGGTAATATGCTGCCACCTGTACAAGTTCATTTTTATTTATTAGAAGTAGGATAAGATATTAGTTTCACCAATTAATATATTTTACATCAACATATTATTGAAACACTTAAAATATAGTAATGATACACACATACCATTCAGAAACACAAAAAGAAACCCAAACGCTTGCATTATGTGCTGGTTTGACTTTCTATTTACTATATCATAACAAGATCCTAGTTAAGATCCTAGTTATAATTTCTATGTTTTTCTTAGCAAGTGTCTAGATGAATCTATCAAGTCATCGAAGTGATCATCGAACTTCTCACCGCGTAGATCATATTGAAACAAATATTATAATCTAACATCGTCATTATCCATATTCTTCGGTTATTCCAACTTCCTCTACATGAAAGGGACTTAAATTTGCACAACATCGTAAATGCATATGATATGTTAGGTATACACATCCGAACACTATTACACACATACTCAAAAATCACTATATCAACATGAGATTTAACATTGTTTAGTCAATGTGAACTACATTCATGGGTTGTGGTTAGGGTTTCTTTTTATTAGCTCAGTACAAATATTCCCAATTAAAGACATGTATATATATAGAGACTAACTAAAGAATTGCACTCGTTGTGCGACGTGAATATATATATATATATATATATATATACATATATATATATATATATATATATATATATATATATATATATTAATTTATAGAAAAACTAGCAGTAATATACTTAAATTAGAAAAGAATAAAATACTCGTTTTTATAGTATAATATTTTTAAATGAATAATAACTTATTAAAAGAATTATATCCATCTAAAAATCATGAGAGAATTTAGTTGACAACTATTTAGTTTTATGTTTTAATAATTTATTTTTAAACAATTGTACAATATTATGTTTTAAATGTTACAAATATTTAAATATTATGTTTTAAACGTTACATATATCTAAAATCTTAAAATTATATAATAATTTTTTTTTTATCTTCCTCGTATGTATTATTATATAGTATACATTACAGTTTATAGTTTAGTAAACAAGAACATTATAATAAGCCTAAAGTAAAAACTTAACCTTCACAAACCAAATATAACCAATGGTGCAGTATATAATTTAACACAAAGATTCTATATCTACAACATTGTGATCAATAGGCATCGTAAGTGTCGAACTAACTTCACTATAAATTCTCCACACATGATAATCGCTATAATCATGCACCAACGATGAAGGTCACAAACCACTCATCAAAACTCGTTAAACCCTCCAGACCAACATCCACCATCGATCGGTACTACAAGCTTTCTTTCTTTGATGAGCTAGCACCATCCATGAACATCCCACTCATTCTCTATTATTTTGCACCACCTAAAGATCTGAATGAACAATATGGAAACATTTTTGGTCATTTGGAGGATGCTTTATCAAAAACTTTGAGCGAATTCTACCCGTTGGCAGGACGATACATTCGCAAGCTTTCGTTGATCGATTGTAGTGATCAAGGTGTTATGTATGTTGAAAGTAAAGCGAATGTTCGACTCTCGGATGTTTTAGACCTAAGACATGAGCTTGAACCCGTTGCACTGAACGGGTTCCTCCCGTGTGAGGTTGGTGCGGTTGATGAAGCTGATGATCCCATGTTATCTATCAAGATCACCACCTTTGAGTGTGGTGGTTTTGCTATTGGCATGTGTTTTTCACATAGGATCTCAGATATGGGTGCTATATGCAACTTTATAAACAATTGGGCTGCTAGAAGTAGTGGAAAACTTACACATGAAAAGTTTTCCCCTATTTTTAACTTAGGAACCTGTTTCCCGCAAAGGGGTCTGCCCGAACTTGACGTGAGAATGCCTAGGTCGAGCGTGGGTGTAAAAGGTAAGGCACGAAGGTTTGCTTTTAATGCGAAGGCGATAACCGCCATGCGTGAAAACATTGGTTTTGATGAAAATGGGGTTCGTAGACCCTCGAAAGTCCAACTTGTTGTTGCATTGTTGTGGATGGCCTTTGTTCGCGTAGATCACGCGAACAATGGCCGATCCAAGGCTTCTTTTCTAATTCAACCAGTTGGGTTGAGAGACAAAGTATTCCATAAACTTCCCACGAACTCGTGTGGGAATTTTATGGGTATATCACCTTCCCGGCTCAGGCCTGGTGAAGGTGAAACAATAACTTTTCGGGACTTTTTCAAGATTTTGCGTGATTCGGTTAGTAAAACCGTTAGAGATTGTGCTAAAGTGCTGACACATGGTGACGAGGAAGGATACGAGGCCGTTATTAATCCCTTTTGTGAGTCAAATCGGAACATGTTTACTAATAATATTGTGAGCTTCTACTTCTTCACTTCTTGGTGCAAGTTTTCGTATTATGATGCTGATTTTGGTTGTGGTAAGCCGGTTTGGGCGAGCACCGGAAAGCTTCCGACTCAAAACTTGGTGATCATGATGGATGATCGTGAGGGTGATGGTGTAGAAGCATGGGTTCACTTGGATGAAAAACGTATGAAACAATTGGAACAAGATTCTGATATCAAAGCCTATGCAATTTAGCTTTGGTATGTTATCATCGTATGTAGTTTGTTATTTCTATTTGTATGTATGATTATGAGCTCCTTTAAATGAAATAAAAGTTTGTGTATATATATGGTATCATAATAGCATATTTGAATGTTTTTGTTTGATGGATAGAACATTAGTAACGTATATCACCAATGGATATTTACCAATTGGATGGATCCATTGGAGAATGATTTGTTGGTTTCTTTATGGGCCTATGAGAAAGCCTGATTTGAGGCCACGTTTATTTTTAATGATTTCTCTGGTTACAACTTTATGTTAAGGGTGAAAAGAAAATAAACCATAAAAGGCGCACAAAATAGGCTTCTAAGGCTTTTTATTTTCTTTTTGTTTTGTTATGTTTTGTTTATAGGCTTTTTGGGTGTGGGTCTTCTGCTGTCAAGAAAAAAATACATAGCGACTTTTGTTGTGTGCATGCTGCCACATATCAAAACGAAGAAAAAGAAAAGTTCCAGAGATCGAGTTAATTACGTTACAATTGTCTGTGGTGATATCTGAAGTAGTTTGTTTCAAGTATGTGATGATAATTGTATTAGTATATTTACAAAAGACTTTGTATTGTTCTAACATGGGTTATGGTGGATTTAAAGCGGTTCAAGTAGTCATTTGGTTTTTACTCTCATTTTGGTAGTTTTTTTCACCCTAAAATTTGATTTATTGTAATTACAATACCTTATTTGTTTGAATCCTCAAATGTTCATTCGACTCTGGAAATTTTGGTCCAACGATGATTAATTCCGTAATTATTATTTATGATGTAAATTTTTTCCCATCAAAGTGGTATCTGTTTATTATTGGGTTAAGACTTGTTTGAACGATGAAAGTTATAATATAAATAGGATTGTTAATTTGAATGATTTTAGTTATCATATTTTGGAAAAACAAGATGAAAGATCACCTTTATGTGAATAATTATTATTTGTATGTGATCAGTGATACGTTGAAAATAAAACAAACAAATAGAATATTTTGCACAGAAATGCTTGTGGATATGTTTGGTGTGGAAAACTGTTAATGGGTTACAACACCTATAAATGTAAGTGAGAAGCTACAATTACATAATGGTGCAATTGCAGCAAATGAAAATAGGTTTAGAAGCCTAGCGGAGGGCTTGATATATCTTAATTACACACACTTGTCCTAGTATCGCTTTTGCGACCTATAGGTTTATGTATAAACCTTTTGTACTACACTTTCGGGTAGCAATGAATGTGTTAAGATACATTACAGGTACAATTTGGTATGGTTTATGGTATGAGAGACATGATCATATTGATCTCGAGGGCTGATAGTGACTGGGTGAGATCATATGAAGATTGGAAAATTTTGTTAGCTAATGTCTTCTCAATTGGGTATTTTGTAGTTTTTTGGAGTATGAAAAAGCAACTCGTAGTTTCCCTATCAACAATAAAATTCGAGCATATCACTACCAATGCAGCATCACATCAAGCAGTCTGGCTCAAGAAGTTGCTGAAAAAGGTCAATCAAGAACAACAAGCCGTGACTACTATTTTCTATGACAATTAGTCGGCAATTTTCTTAATAAAATATCAAGCCTTTCGTGCACATAGCAAAGTACGTATTGATATTCTTATCATTATATTAGAAATCTAGTTAAAGAGAAGCAAATAGCTTTGAGATCGTGTCATCCTTAAGAAAATCTAACGGATATCTTTACTAAGCCACTCGGAAAAGAACAGTTTTGCTACAAGAGTTCGAGTTTAGGGAACAATATCATCTAAATTAAGGGAGGATGTTGGACTAATTCAAATGAATGTAGTCTTTATGCTGGATGTCAATGAGTCTTAGTCATACTTTTGTTAAGCCAATTATGTTGGAGTCCTAGTCAGTTGCTAGTTTTTAGTATGTTTCAATAAGTTGTTATTGTTCTTGTTAATTCTCTTTTTCCATTTTGTTTTGTAGGCTATTTATAACTGAGTTTATGATTGAATAAAGCAAGTCTTTCGATCTATCTTGTTTCATCACCATGTTGTATTGCTTTAAAACCAACAATGTAGTCAAATTTAGGAGTCGGCCTATGAAGCATCTTTTCAACAATGATCGGATCTGATATTTGATCACCATAGATCCTTATGGTCATAACTCAGAAGAATAGCCCGACTATTTCACCTTCTTGCATGATGACATTTTTTTAATTATCTTATAAGCCTTGTTGTATGTAACTTGACTTCTTCCACTTATGTGTCATGTTCATATTCAATCTTCAAGTCTCTTTTGTTGTTTTCGTCTTTGAATACAATGTTGGAGAAGTTGGTACGATGCTGGTTGGTTTAACCACAAACCCTACTGTGTTTTGATTATCTATCAATATACAAGCATTTATTGAGTGACGTCTGTGTGTTTGATCTTTATTAATTGTATTTCTGCTACAATTACTCACTGAATTCGATCAATATATACGATCTTGTCGATATTAAGCAGTCAAGATTATTTAGTGCTTATGAGGTGCGACAGCTGGATAAATCATATATTCATTATATGTTCACCAGGCACTTTAAAAGCCTAACAAATAGACTTGAAGAAGATGATCTTTGTTCTTCCTAAAATGTAAAAGAATCCTGAATATTGCATATGGTAGGATCAACAGAAGAAGAGAGTCTAAGATGTAGTTTGTTTTTGAAGAAATAAAATGTTTGCAGTTTCAGATCACATCTGCATACATCTATAGAAAAAAAGGTGGACCAAACCTCTACAATCTACATGAAGAAGACTGCTTGGTTTTAACTTCTGCAGACTGCTAAAATTAACTGAAATCACGATGGTCAAACTCCAACCAACCATGTCCTTAACCATCGTCGCACCGCCACAACATCCATCGCACCCACCATAACCACAGCTACCTTCACCATCGTAGTCCACTATCTCCAGCTACCTGAACCCTAACCACCACCACCATCATCATCTTCTTTATCATCATTTCCGGCCACCAATCTTAGCCGCTCCGAGAGCAAGAAACACTGTGACTGGAACACCTTCGGGCAGTACCTCTATAACCACCGACCGCCGTTGACCCTCAGCCGCTTCAGCGGTGCATAATAGTGTCCATTATTCGGTCAGCCCAATCCTTTGGAAGCCTGCCTGTGCTCGCTCCAGCAGGCGTGGGGCAGCCTCGACGCCCTCGTCGGCCGGTTCCGGACAGCCTATGAGGAAAATAATGGGTCGTCGGAGATTAATCCCTTTGGACTAGAGCTAGGGGGCTTAGCTATGAGATGAGAAAACGGCCACCCCAACTACCACTATCAACGCCACCGCTTCCGCGGACATTTCATGATGGCAGGAGAGCGGAGTAGCAAGAGATGGTGGTGGGTGCGACGACGGGAGGGTGGGGGCGACTGGGAGGGGGTGGGAGAAGAAGAGGTGTGAAGATTGATTTTAAGGTCTGCGCCAAAAGAGGTCAGGAAGACCTTTGTTAATTGAAAGGTCTTCTAAGAAACAAACACCCTGTATACCTAAATGTCTACGCGGTGCAAAGAAAAAGAGGGCTGGAAGACATTTTTGAAAAAACAAACACCACCTAAGAAGAATAAGATAGTCCTATTATAGTTTGGAAGCATGGTGAAATTGGAAGTGAACTCAGATGCAGGCCTAGTTATTCACAGAGAAGGTTTATCAACCATTGCTATGTTTGAACCTAAATATCAAGAAAAATGCCCATTGATGCAATTGAGAAGATGAAGCAATTGAGATTGATAATGTTCAGTATATGCAAACCCTCGGTAGAAGGAAGCATGAGAATTTTTTTGACCCCACATTTTAATTTTCAATAAGTAGTGGCCACTGCAATATACCAGTAAAAACCATTTCATCATTGTCAGTTGTCGGATTTCAATACTTTTTTATACACACAACTTTAAATATTCAAAATCCAAGAGTTCTAATGTTTTCTTAAATGTTGTTATACTCTCTCTTTATTATTTTCCCTCTATCATCAAATGAATTTCAAAACTGTGGTCTTTAAACCCTAATGCTCTCAACAATGGTTGTTCAAACCTTTGAATTCTGATCAAGCCACAACATCTCAATACCACTTGCACCTATTATCAATAATGCTTATGACCCTACTCTATGCTTTCGAAGAAGAAGCAACTCTTCCTTCTCCATTACTATTGATCCTACCATCTACTGTGAGCGTATTCACTAATTATGGACAACTTGCTTTGTGGGAAATTCCAGTGGCAACAAGCATCTAAATGCAATAGTTCAAAACAATGAAGTCATCATAACAACTGCTAAAATTTGTTCAAATATTGAACTGTAACATGAAAATGGCTATTCCTTGTTTTTTAAGGAAGTTGTTAGTGACACTTTCAGACAGATGGGATATGAAGGAATTCTCCATGCTTTCACATTCACTAAAGCATTGGTATATGAAAACTAGAGAATCACTCACTATATCTTGTTACATTGTTTTTCAGACAAGTCTTTAGGATAGGAACAAGTTCCATATAGGCTATCTATGGACTTGTGAAATAGCAAAGTTACAAATTTCAGTCTTTATCTTTCACCACCTGTGAAAAAATGTAACCACTTACGAGGAATTCAAAATATATCCAAGGTTCCCATAACAAATTTAAACAAGGAACTTGAAGATGGACTCAAACAAGAAGGGGAAGTCTATTCTATGGGCCACCTCAGTAGATCTATGTTTACCAAATTTAAAGAAACATCAAAAGCTTTTTCTGGTAAACAATCTAATTTGTTTGAGTCTATGCTTGAGGTCACTTAGCCTCAGAGTGAAAAAGTAGAATATCTAACTATTAGTAATCCACACCTTCCAATTCACAACTTACAATGTCCAAATCAACCAAAAGAAAGTGAACCCTTACACCATCTACTAAGATAGTACAGGCCCCTAAATAATTACCACCCAAAAAGTAAAAGTTGGATAAAAAGATCATAGCTCAACCAAAGGTGAAAGCTACAACTGCGAAAAGCTCAAAGGGAAATACTCATTTCCTTCTTATGGGCAGTCCCTATCTCAGCTAATAAGCCGTCAATTAAAATTGCTACATGTTGGATCATGATGAGGCTGATGCAACCAAAAACCACTTCACATAGTCATTTTTTGGTACTACATTCAAAGGCTTCCGAAGCTGAGCATGAGATCTTCCGAGAGTCTGAAGAACAACAGCTGAAGATATCAACTGAAGGCAAAAGCTGAAGTCAACTGCTGAAGACAACAGCTGAAGCCAACAACTGAAGACTATCTTCCGAAGACAAAGTCTGAGCTTCCGAAGACAAAGTCTGATGAAAGAGCTGAAGACAAAGTCTGAGCTTCCGAAGACAAAGTCTGATGAAAGAGCTGAAGACAAAGTCTGAAAGCTTCCGAAGACAAAGTCTGATGAAAGAGCTGAAGACAAAGTCTGAAAGCTTCCGAAGACAAAGTCTGATGAAAGAGCTGAAGACAAAGTCTGCTTCCGAAGACAAAGAAGACTCCAAGCCTCGGAAGAAGCAGTCTTCCGAAGTATAAGTGCCTTCGGAAGAAGTTATACTTCCGAAGCACTTTATCCTTCGGAAGACAATGATATGTCCAGCAGATAAAAGTATGGTCCCTGACAGTCCGCTGCAGACCTCTGATACAGCATGGCATCTTCCTAAAGAGCCATGTTGTTGACCATACTTTATTCTACTGTTCACCTTTTTATGATAGTACATGTTACCAACTTTAGTTGGTGACAAAAGGTAAGTCAGGGACATGTCCTGACTACCAAATCTCAGGCAAAATATCTGAAAGACCTCACCTAGAGTCTTGTAGTCTAGATGTAAGGTTAGAGGTGTCTAGCTGGTATCAAAGTATACGCGACTGTAGGTAGTATTATATATATCTTCTCCTTGTAACTTTTTAGATAAGCGATTTGAGTCCAAGAGTCTTGTAATCCTTTGAGTTGAGAAGCAATATATAAAAGTACCTTGAAAATTTACTTCCTGTGTTAATTTTCTTACTGCTTCTTACTTGTTATATTGTGATCAACTCGGCTTAGACTACTTGCTGGGTGTTATTCACAGTGAGTTGAGAGAAAAACCACCCATAATCGATCCTGCAATTGGTATCAGAGCTCCAGGCTCTTGATTGTGAGATCTTACCATCCAAATCAACCTGTTTTTCACTCCTCACTTCAACCCACTCACTCAAATGGCCACTCTCTCCAAAGCTGATATGGAAACCGGTACCATGACCAAATCCCCAATGATCACCCCTGAAGACTTTGACACATGGTGTATCAGAATGGAAGGCTTCATCAAGTGTCAAGATTCAAGGATGTAGGACTCCATTGTTAATGGTCCTTTCATACCAAGCACTACTTCTGCCACTGGTAGTCGCATCATTCCAAAAGATGTTGATGATTACTCAGTGGAAGACAGGAAGAGAATAGAGCTAGATCAAAGGGCTATGACTTCTCTCCAAACTGCTCTCCCCAACTCCGTCTACAGACGCTTCAAGAAGTGCAAGACTGCTAAAGATTTATGGGAAGCATTGAAGCTGATGTATGAATGATCCAAGGAAACCCAAGAGAACAAGAAGGATCTCTTGAAGCAACAGTTTGAGAACTTTACTTTCAAGGCCGGTGAGACCTTGACTCAACAATACCTCAGGTATGTTGAGATAGTAGATACTTTGGTGGATATTGGAGTAGCTCTTGAGAACAGAGACATAGTTAGGAAGTTCATGTCTTCCCTTCCTAAACTATGGACTCACTACTGTGTTGTCATCAAGAGAACTTCGGACCTTAAGACTCTTACTCTCACAGAGTTGTATGGTATCCTAAGTGCATTCCAGATGGAGATGAACATGCAGAACTCCTCTGATCACTCCAATAACCAGCTTAGTTCAGCCTTTCATATGGTTGAAAGGGAAATCATAGACCCACAACATCAGTTGCTATGTTACCCTGACAACTCACATAGTGGACCCTACATTACTCTACCTGAGACTCCAAAGTCTTAAAAGGTTCAACACAACTCCTTTCAAGATAGTTGTGCCTTTGTCTCTGGAAGTGGACACTCTGGTGATTTTCAATACTGCTTTGATGATCTTGAGTGCTTCAGTCCAGATGATGTGGAGTATGTGAACATTGTTCAACAGATGGCTCTTTTAACTTACAGAGCGAAGAAGTTCTTCAAGAGAACTGGAAGGCAATTCCCTCAAAACCCAGTCAACAGCAAGTTTGGGTTTGATAAGAGCAAAGCAAAGTGTTACAACTGCAACCAACTTGGTCACTTTGCTAGGGAATGCAAGGCTCCCAAGAACAACCCGGGAACCCCACAGACCTCCACATATCCCACTGCTCCAAAGCATGAAGAGAAGTCAACTGAAACAGCTGCTGTTGCTCAAGAAGTTGACTGGAGCTTCATGGTACTGGATGTGACTCCCGCTCAAGCACTCATGGCCGGAACAGATGATGATCAGGTATATGAACATCTTTGTACTGCTGCCTGTATTGCTAAAGTTAAACTCTATAAGGATTACATTTCGGAAATCAGATCTGAGGTTGAGTCTTTAAATGTGCTAAAATCTGATTTTAAGAGAGATGAATCTGACTATCAAAAGAAAATTGAAGAGTTAGAGAAAACTGTGTCTCTTTTAAAACATGAAAAGACCAACTATAAGACTCAAATCAAAGATCTGATATCCAAACTATCTGAAGTTCAAGCCCAGTTGGTCACAGCTGAGGCTCGGGCCAGGAAGCAAGCCATTGCTGAACAAAGCTTCCAAACTATTCTTGCATCAACCTCTCATTCCAAAATGTTTTATCAAAACAAAGAAGGGTTGGGAACCAATGAAATAGCTCCACCACACTCTTATGAGTCTATTAGACTACCTAGATGTGGTACTAAAGAGCAAGAGGTTCCAAACTGCTGACCCTTCTCCATTGGAACTAAAGGATGAGACAAAAATAGTGGCCACCACAGGGGAGAAACTGGAGGATACACTCATCTCCACCTGTGAAGACCAAATCCTAACCACCAAGGCAAGAAGAAGCAGAGCTAAAGCTGCTAGAAGGACTACCAAGAAGGTTGCAGAGTCCAAGCTTAAGATTGACCCAAAGCAAAAGGGTGTCTTCATTTCTGCCGGATTTCAAGTGGTAGGTACTCCTGATTCAGGAAAGGAGTGTAGTACCAGCACTCCTGTCCTACTGAAGGATCAGAAGTTGAAAGGGAAAGTTGCTGATGAAGAGAAGAAACCTAATAAACAACAACCTGCAAGTTCCCAGAAAACTAACATTGCATGCATAATGTGTGGTCTGCACAACCACATGGCTAAAGATTGTTACTACAATCCAGCAAGCACACATTATGCAAATAATGTTAGAAAATAAGGAGTCAGAGAAGGTTTCTCAGTTGGACCACTTCAAAAGGTCCAAATGATGAAAAAGGGAAAGTTGGTCTCGGAAGCCAAGTTGCTTTCGGAAGAAACTACTTCTTCCGAAGGGAAAATGGCTTCGGAAGCCAAACCTTCTAAGGTTCGGAAGAACAAGAAGGCTCCCTTGAAACCATCTCAGAAGAAGACTACTTCAGAAGAAAAGGTGGTGAAGGCTTCTTCCGAAAAGAAAGAAGCTTCGGAAGAAGACCATGCTGCAAAAGCTTCAACAAGCTCATCCTCAAAGATCAACCAAGGGATGGATTGGAAGATCAAAGAAGATGCTACAGCCCAAACCTCTTCTTCAACAACCTCTATTGAACCCCAATGCATATCCTTTGGTTCAATTATGTCACTCTCTTTGGAAGAGCCCAAGACCTACAAGGCTTGGGCTTCCAAACAAAACTAACCATCTCATCTTATGTGCAGGGACGTCCATTTGATAAGAACAACAATGTCTGGATTGTAGATAGTGGATGCTCCAGGCACATGATAGGGAACAGATCTCTCCTTCAACAATTCCATAACTTTAATGGAGGGCCTGTCCAATTTGGAGGTGTGGCCGGAGGATATATTTCTGGCAGAGGAAGTATATCCAATGGCAAAATAAACATTGACAAATTTCACTTTGTCAAACAGCTTGAACACAATCTGCTAATTGTTTCTCAATTCTGTGACCAGAAGCATCAGATGCTCTTCACAGAACATGAGTGCATTATCCTCAAACCAGGGATGACAATTCCTCCGGAATTGGTGCTTCTTAGATCTCCCAGGAAAGGGGATATGTACAAGCTGGATATGAACAATGCTTCTCCTATGGGTGAAGTATCATGCTTTCTTTCCAAAGCTGATAGTGATGAGTCAACATTATGGCATAAACGCATGTGTCATGTGAATTTTAAAACAATGAATAAATTGGCTAAAAATAACTTGGTACATGGTTTGCCTAAAAAGGAATTTTTCTGCAAAGATAACTGTGTTGCATGCCTGAAATGGAAACAACACAGATCATCTCATAAATCCAAATGTCTTAACTCTATCACTACTCCATTACATTATTGCACATGGATCTCTTTGGACCCACAAGTATAATGAGCATTGGAAGGAAATCATACTGCCTTGTGATAGTTGATGATTTTACAAGATTTACATGGGTATTCTTTTTAAGAAGTAAAGATGAAACTGCTGAAACTTTAAAATCTTTTATTCTTAAAATAGAAAATCAAATCGATCACAAGGTTAAGATCATTAGAAGTGATCAAGGGACTGAGTTTAAGAACTTCGTTCTTGACTCATTCTGTGACTCAAAAGGAATTGCCAGACAATACAGTGCTCCCAGAACTCCTCAACAAAACGGTGTTGCTGAGAGGAGGAACAGGACACTTATTGAGGCTGCTCGAACCATGTTAGTTGATTTAAAGCTGCCTCTAACATTCTGGGCAGAGGCAGTCAGCACCGCATGCTATGTGCAGAACAGGGTTCTTGTAGTTAAGCCCCATGGAAAAACCCCTTATGAATTATGGAACAAGAGGCCACCGTTCATTGGCTTTCTAAGGTCCTTTGGCTGCAGGTGTACCATACTTAACACAAAGGACAACTTAGCAAAGTTTGCTGAGAAGTCGGATGATGCTATCTTTGTTGGATACTCTTCTAGCTCCAAAGCTTATAGAGTATACAACATCAAGAATCAACAATTTGAGGAGTCATCCAATATAGTTGTTAATGAGCACACTCCTTGTGTTAGGGGGAATGGACCTGATTATATCTTTGATTTAGAATTGTTTTCAAACTATTCTAAACCATCTTGTGAGAATGTTTCAGCTGGAACAGGTGCTCAAGGTGATGCTGATGCTGATGCAGATCAACTATTTGAGCTTCCCAGACCTCGTCCAAATTCTCCAAGAGCTGAAAGGCAACAAGCTTCAACCATTCACAGGTCCTATAGTGTAACTATGTCCAGGAACGGTGAAGCTTCAACAAGTGAATCACTTGATCAACCTCAAAGTTCTTCAGGTGATCCATTATAACACCAGGTTGAGGGAAGTAGTATTCTGAAGGAACAGGAAACTGTTAATACTACTTCGTAACCAACCATTGATGATGTTTCTCAATCACTCAATCAGTCCTCATTGAATGACTTTGAAACAGTAGTTGGACAGAGTAATCCAGTTCCTGATCAGAATATGTCCAATCTGGACTTATCTTTGCAACTGGAAGTGATTCCTCGCCTTAGGATTCACAACACTCATCCAACTGAGAACATCATAGGGAATGTCTCTGAGGGTGTGAGAACAAGAGGACAAACTCATCATGGGAATGTCTGCTTGTACTCATGCTTTTTGTCTCAGATGGAACCAAAGAAGGTAGAAGATGCCTTAAAGGATAGTAGTTGGGTTGAATCGATGCAGGAGGAGCTGCTTCAATTCAGAAGACAAAAGGTCTGGAATCTATGCCCACTACCATCTGGTCAAGTACCCATAGGCATTAAATG
The DNA here is from genome assembly GCA_024085815.1 of Flaveria linearis. Lineage (NCBI taxonomy): Eukaryota > Viridiplantae > Streptophyta > Magnoliopsida > Asterales > Asteraceae > Flaveria > Flaveria linearis. The sequence goes on along the minus strand of CM044004.1, from coordinate 71,545,707 downwards.
GGTATTCAGGAACAAGAAAGATGATAGAGGCTTGATTATCAAGAACAAGGCAAGACTAGTAGTTCAAGGATACACCCAGGAGGAAGGAATAGATTATATTGATGTCTTTGCACCTGTTGCAAGACTTGAGGCAGTTAGGATCTTCCTTGCTTATACTGCATCCAAGAACTTCACGGTCTACCAACTTGATATCAAGTGTGCTTTTCTATATGGGGATATAGATAGGGAAATCTATGTATGTCAACCTCCAGGATTTGAAGACCCACAGCACCGCAACTATGTGTGCAAACTGGATAAAGCTCTATACGGGCTGCACCAAGCACCTAGGCTGTGGTATGAGACCTTGTCTCAGTTTCTCCTGAAGAATGAATACACTAGAGGTAACATTGACAAGACTCTTTTCATCAGAAAGAGTGGAGAAGACATTTTGCTTGTACAAGTCTATGTTGATGACATCATATTTGGTTCTTCAAACGACCAAATGTGCAAGGACTTTGAAAGCATTATGAAGCAGAAGTTTAAGATGAGTTCCATGGGAAAAATGGACTTTTTCCTTGGAATTCAGGTGAAACAGATGAAGGAAGGGTTCTTCATAAGTCAATCTAAGTATGTCTCAGACATCTTAGATAGATTTGAAATGAAGGATTGTAAACCAGCCAAGACACCCATACCCAGAAACCATAATCTTTGCCCTGACCTTGAGGGGGAGGATACTGATCAACATCAGTACAGAGCAATCATTGGTTCTCTGATGTATCTCACTGCTAGTAGACCAGATATCATGTTTGCCACATGCATTTGTGCAAGATATCAGGCTGCTCCAAAGGTGTCTCACCTAGCTGCTGCGAAGAGGATTCTCAGATACCTCAATAGAGCACCTAAACTAGGTCTCTGGTATCCAAGAAATAGTGATTTCAATCTCTATGGATACTCTGACAGTGACTATGGTGGCTGTAACATTGACAAGAAATCAACATCAGGAGGATGTCAATTTCTTGGTGGAAGGATTATCTCATGGCAATGCAAGAAACAATCCTGTGTCTCTACATCAACTGCTGAAGCTGAATACATTGCTGCTGCTAGCTACTGTGCTCAACTGCTATGGATTCAAAATCAGATGTTAGACTATGGATTCAACTTCATGACTACTCCTATCCATATTGACAACAATAGTGCTATCTCCATTACTGAGAATCCGGTGAAGCACTCCAAGACAAAGCACATCGATATCAGGTATCATTTCATTAGAGATATTCATGAGAAACATCTGATCAAGTTAATCAAAGTTGACTCAAATGAACAATATGCTGATTTGTTCACAAAGGCATTTGATGAACAAAGATTTATGTATCTCATATCAGCTATTGGGATGATAAATATTGATTAACTACCTCTTTTGAAAAAGCTTTTTAAATGTGTAATGTCTTGTGTCAATACAATTTAAGCCCTCTTACAAAAGATCTTTAAATTATTCTAAGTAAATTCCTTCCGAAGAGGAACTAACCCTCGGAAGATATTCTTGAATATCTTCCGAAGCCAAAATTCCTCAATGGAAATTGTCTTCTCGGAAGAGTTTTTGGTCTCGGAAGAAGCGATTGATTTTACATCAGATCTACTTCCGAAGCATATAAAACTCTCTATTCGGAAAGATAACTTTACCTTCGGAAGCAATGCTTTGCTTCGGAAGAGAAAGTATCTTTAAAGGACCATTTTACCTTCGGAAGCAATGCCTTGCTTCGGAAGAGAAATTGACTTCGGAAGACAATTACCTTCGGAAATGTTTCACATTCGGAAGTAAAGGTTTTTATATGTAACGGATATCTTTTGGGCCCTACTCTGTAAAAAGTAAAGATTTTGTCCATGATGGTCAGATTATTTAAAATTATCCTTGCCGCCACTATCATTTCTCCGCCGTAAACCACCATACCACCCACAGTAACCCCAAACAGTTACCCTATTACCGCCACTACCACAATTCATCCCCTTTTAAATAATCTTGACTGATCAATTTCATCTTCTTTTACCAATTTACTGCCCTAACTATTCCCGTCACTGTCAAACCTGCAATTTCACCCAAATTTCAAGCTTATCTTTTCTTCAATGGCGCTAAGCCCTCAGCACAACCAAGTCGCATTACTTGATTCGTCAAGGGATGCCGACTTCACCCAAATCATCACCTTTCTCACCGAATCCACATACCTCACTGCACTAACTGTTAACCCAATAGTATACTCCAACCACATGTCCGAATTCTGGAGCAACGGTCAAACTGCAATTCTGAATGGGGTTCGAGTCCTGAGAACCCGCATTTGTGGCCAAGAGTTGGTCATCACTGAACAGCTCATCAGAGAGCATCTCAAGCTCCATGATGATGGGGCTCCTACTGAGTTCCCCAAAGAAGACTTGGAAGGAACCTATATCCTCATGGGATATGGAGGGGATGTAAGCAGGTCTACCGTCTACAAGTTTAACTTCTCTTACCATTAGAAGTTCCTGCTGCACATTATCCTGCACTGCCTCACCAACAAATCAGGGGGTTGGGATCAAATCCCATATGAACTAGGATGCCTAGTTCATGGGTTGGTGAGAGGTCTCCGATTCAACTACTCATGATTTGTGTTGACCAACCTTATCAGCAATCTGAGCAGGGATACATTCTTCATGTATCCCAGATTTATTCAACACATAATCAACTGTGAGCTGGAACCAAGCAAGTTTGTCTGCGCAGCTGCTCTTACTGTTCCACAAATGAGGCCTACCATCTTCAAAATACTAAAGAAGGTTTCCATCAACTTCACTGGAAGGTACACTCCATTACCTCCAGAGATGACTGAGCGCATAGCTCCTGGTGACATCCCTGTTATTCCCACAGGTGATGAACCCACACCAGCAACCTCCACCACAATGCCAAAATCTTCTTTACCCATCAAAGCTACATACCAGAGACGACCCAAACGAACCCTTGTTCAATCTACTCTGATTGAACAAGCTCCTTCAGTTCAAACCAAAAGGGCTAGAGTGGAATCATGGGCTCCCACTCAGTCCGAGGTCACACCATCCTTCACATTCGACCTCAATGTGGGTTTTGAGCCTCCTCAGTCTCAAATCCCTGAGCCCAAACCCCAAGCCTTAAGCCCACAGGGTGAGTCTCTACACTCCTCTGTGCAGCCTTCTAGGGACAGCCCCACCATAGGCTCAATGCCTGTAGACATTGATCTAGGTCCCGGGTCAGTAGGTTTAACTTCCCTATCTTTCACTGACCTTTTACTCCGCACTGATGAAGAGATTACATCTCTCCATGGCTATGAAGTTGATCTACAACACCCTCTGAAAGATCAACAGAGCCAAGAGGGATCCCTTGTCTCTAGCCCCCATCAGCAACCAATTACTGAGGTGAGTCCCACTGATGTGGAGGGGATTCATGTAGGCTCAGCTGCCACTTCTCAGAGTCTCTCATTGAGCTCTCAGGACAGTGGTAACATAATTAGGACTGAGTCTACGGCAACTTTGCCCATAGACATCTCTGAAAGAGATGACTCTGAGTAAAGGAAACCAGGGTGCCAAGAAGCCACATCTGGTGGTGAAACTGAGCATACTAGGTATGTTATCTCATCTCCTCGTGATTCTTCTCATGAAGATGAGGGAAGTATGCAACTAACACTTCAGTACTTGCTTTCTAAGGTCTCCAACCTGGAATCACAGGTGAGGATCTTAGAATCAAGGACTGCCACTCAGCAACTTGAGATTAACAACCTCAAGGCCAAACTAGCTGAGAAACAGACGGAGAGGTCTGTTAGGCATGTACCAATTCAGGTCTCACTGACTTCTTCCTCTAGCTCATCTAGCTCTCAAGATGATGCTACCAAAAAGGGGGAGAAAGTTCAGAGACAAACAATTGAGGAACCACAGATCCAATCCCTTACTTCCCAACTCATCACACTACCTGAGTCATCTCAATCCTTTCTAGAGATTGACTCAAAAATGCTTCAAGATCTCTACAGACTTTTCTCAAAGTTTGTATTGAGATCCTCCCTAGAATAGCCCAGCCCCGACACCACACTCATATATTTTGGGACTGAGGAGCTTCAAAGACTGACTGCACCTTCTACCACTATGGAAGAAGTTGGTCAACCTAAGGTCCACATGGAACCTGAGATTAGCTTCAAAGGGGAAATGGGGACTGATGGCCCAGCAACTGAAACAGTTGGGACAGAACTTGCAGCAGTCTCATCTTCCGAAGCTCAAGCTGAAGCTTCCGAAGCTGACATGTAAGCCTCGGAAGAACAAGAAAAGTCTTCCGAGGCCGAAATAGAAGCTGCGGAAGGCTTATTCCAGATGTCCGAGGAACTGACCATCACAGATGTTATTGCTGAAATAGCATCTGAGGTGAGCAGGGAGGACATTTCTGACATTCCTCCAACCCAAACACCAGCTGAACCTCTCTCTCAATCACAACCCTCCATCCAAGAACCACCACAGTCAAGCACTGCCAAAGACAAAGGAAAAAGAAAGTTGACTGCGGAAGAGCTTCAGGAGGAGGAGAGGATTGAGAAGCTCAAAAAGAAAGGTAGGTTTCCTATTGAAAAACTGCTAGCTTCTAGTTCTAAGGCAGCTGCAGCCAATCAGGAAGAGATCAACCAAAAGAGAAGGACAACACTCATTGACCAGCTCATCAGCCTAGGAGCTGCCAATGAGGAGATACTCCTGCTACCACTAGAGGAGTTGGTGACTTTGGAGAGGTCAACCAGGCTAAAACAACAAGAAGAAGCCAGGTTGGCCTTGGAGAGGGAAGAAGAAGAGAGAAGGGAGGCAGCCCTGAAGCTGAGAGAGGATAGGATCAAATTCCTACTCTCAAGAGGCTTCAGTCTTCCTGAACTGTCTCCACATAATGATGACATGATCCTGCTGCTCCACAACAAAGAGCAGGATGAAATGGAGAAGGAAAGGAAGAAGGCTGCTAGGAGAAGTTGAGGGAGAAGAAGAGGAGGGAAGAAGAGAAGGGGGTCACTGCCACCAAGAATTCCAATGACAAAGCCTGGATGAAAGACTATCTCCGGGCTCATGGCTTCTCTGGTAGGCAGGTGGGACCTATGTCCGAGAGGACACTCCAGCAGATTGTCAGTGAAATAAAAGCTGACATCTGTTTGGGGAAAAGGAGGGAGATTTACAGGAGGGGACAGGGAATGGTCTTCACCCCAGCCACTTAACCACAGCCAACCCCTAAACCATAACCCACACTAGAACCAACCCCTTTTCCCATCAAAACTGAACCCACTGATGAAACCTTCACCCCTCAACCCACAACTCTACCCAAACCTACCACATCACCTCAACCACCCACACTCCCCATCCTAAACCCAAGACGCAACCCAAAACCACTAAACCTAAGCCTACCCAACCAAAACCAAGATCATCCCCTCAGCCTCCTCAACATCTCTCCTTTGAGGAAATAAAGGAGTTCAAGACAAGGCTCATTAACTGCACCACTTTGAGCAGCATCTCCTGTGCGGGAGAGCTTATCAACATCACCTATGTTGATAACTCTTCAAGCTCCCTCACTCTAGGCCAATTACTTGAGTTGTCTAGAGATACTTTGGGCCAGGCTGCAAGACTTCTTGGTCTCAACTCCGATACCCTCAATGCTGAGGAGAAGAGACTAAGAAGGAGACTGGTGACTCTGCTAGATACCAGGAAAGAGGACAGGATTTCTAGTCAATCTCCTGGACCTAGGAATGCTATAATCCAGTGGAGGTTCGATGAACCTTCTCACAACTTTGTTGTGGAAAGGGAGAATGGTGAAACCAACAGGCTTAACGCCACATCTCTATTGCATCTCAGCAGATTCGACCTTGCTGAGCTTGTAGAGAAGCCATTCTCCAATCCCTCCAACTCTGAGACTGCTGCACACATCAGAAATCATATCAGTGGTCTCCACTTGGCTGAACTAAGTAGAAGAGCCAAGATTGAAGAAGAGTTGAAGTTGAAAAAAGCGGAAGACAAGGAAAGACCAACCACCAAAGGCACAACCTTTCTACAGATGGTGGAAGGTCCTGAATTGGAACCAATAGTTAGATGGGAATATGACTATAGTTCCCATCAACTAACTCTTTTCAGAGGGCCACAACAAAGGGTACACATAATCCAAGGTGACAGAGTGGAGGTTCTGTCTACCAAGGATCTGTACAAGATTCTCAGCACCACATCAGGAAAGAATGAAGACACTGATAAACACCTACTTTCCATGGTGCTGAGAGCTTTGAGAAGAAGAGGGAAGTGAGGTTTTGGTAGCATCAGCCTAGGGGGAGTTTGTTGGATCATGATGAGGCTGGTGCAACCAAAAACCATTTCACATAGTCATTTTTTGGTACTACATTCAAAGGCTTCCGAAGCTGAGCATGAGATCTTCCGAGAGTCTGAAGAACAACAGCTGAAGATATGAACTGAAGGCAAAAGCTGAAGTCAACTGCTGAAGACAACAGCTGAAGCCAACAGCTGAAGACTATCTTCCGAAGACAAAGTCTGAGCTTTCGAAGACAAAGTCTGAGCTTCCGAAGACAAAGTCTGATGAAAGAGCTGAAGACAAAGTCTGAGCTTCCGAAGACAAAGTCTGATGAAAGAGCTGAAGACAAAGTCTGAAAGCTTCCGAAGACAAAGTCTGATGAAAGAGCTGAAGACAAAGTCTGAAAGCTTCCGAAGACAAAGTCTGATGAAAGAGCTGAAGACAAAGTCTGCTTCCGAAGACAAAGAAGACTCCAAGCCTCGGAAGAAGCAGTCTTCCGAAGTATAAGTGCCTTCGGAAGAAGTTATACTTCCGAAGCACTTTATCCTTCGGAAGACAATGCTATGTCCAGCAGATAAAAGTATGGTCCCTGACAGTCCGCTACAGACCTCTGATACAGCATGGCATCTTCCTAAAGAGCCATGTTGTTGACCATACTTTATTCTACTGTTCACCTTTTTATGATAGTACATGTTACCAACTTTAGTTGGTGACAAAAGGTAAGTCAGGGACATGTCCTGACTACCAACTCTCAGGCAAAATGTCTGAAAGACCTCACCTAGAGTCTTGTAGTACAGATGTAAGGTTAGAGGTGTCCAGCTGGTATCAAAGTATACCCGGCTGTAGGTAGTATTATATATATCTTCTCCTTGTAACTCTTTAGATAAGCGATTTGAGTCCAAGAGTCTTGTAATCCTTTGAGTTGAGAAGCAATATATAAAAGTACCTTGAAAATTTACTTGTTGTGTTAATTTTCTTACCGCTTCTTACTTGTTATATTGTGATCAACTCTTCATAGACTACTTGCTGAGTGTTATTCACAGTGAGTTGAGAGAAAAACCACCCATAATCGATCCTGCACTACACTCTATTGAGAATATCCAAAGAGATCCCTACTCACTAAGGAGGCTTCACTAGAAGTCACCTTATTAGGAATTAGTCAGCGTCCTAGGTATAACAAACAGAAAATTGTACCGGATATTGTCCGCTAATTGGGGAGAATAGTCCCATCACAGGTTTAAAATATGTTCGATAGGGAAGGTATCCGACCCCTTATAAAGAGATCTTCGTTCTCCTTCCCAACCGATGTGGGATGTTACATCCTCCCCTACTTGGGATACCAGCATCCCAGCTGGCACACCGGCCCAGCCCTGGCTCTGATACAAACTGTAACAAGTAGGAAACTACACCAGATATTGTCCGCTACTTGGGAAAAATACCCCCATCACGGGTTTAAAATGCGTCCGATAGGGAAGGTGTCCAACCTTTATAAAGAGATTTTCATTCCCCTTCCCAACCAATCTGGGATATTACATCAAATTGATTGTTCATAGCACATGGCAGAATCATCAAGGCGGATGAATATGGAATCGATTGTTTATAGCACATGGAATTTAATAAGTTGAATTAATATTAAACATCATTTCTATTGAACAAGACAAATAAATAATTCATTACAATGCAATAAAGATTCAAATAACATAACAAAGATTTGTTTATTCATGTCTAAGTCTAATCCTACATGAATATGAAGTAGTCCACTAAACAACATTTCCTGAAATCATGTGAAAAATTAACGAGTCAGCTATCGAATTAGTCGGTAAGTAAACATAGCTTTGAATACATATATAAACTGATTAAATAGATTGAAAATAATTCAATTCATATGACAATGTCAAGACTTATAAGTGTAATATTGTAACATAAAAGACAAGCCAGCACAATCAAACGTAATGCCTGAATTGACTCGGTCTGTAGATGAAGCCTTATAAAATGAATGATTCCAGTTCCAATCACCACGCGACTAAACAAACGGGGTGGGTTTATTAAACCAATAGATCTATCATTGTTACCGTTGTTGCATGAATTAATGATTGTGTTATCATCAAGTTTATTTAACTATGAACATATAATTACAAGTAATAGCATAGCATGTCTTGAATTGAATTTACAATGAAATAAAATAACAATGAATATCAATGTTTAAATATTAAATCACATGATTTCCCCAAAGTATAAAACATATAAAAAGGACAATGAATACTCATATTGTATAATGATGGTTGATTTGAATACTTCTGGGAAATAGACATCAATAGGTTTGCTCACGGTTAACCTAAGAGTGATGTCTTTTGTTAGAATAATAATGATTGAAAGACGAGAAATAAACTAGGGTTTCTATTGAAATTTGGGTTAAACAAATAATTTTAAATAATATAATAAATTTATTGGATTTGATTAAATAAATTAGATCAATTAAATAATTAAGTTTGAAAGTATATAATGAAATAGAATTATTAAATGATAGATATATTGAATTGTGAAAATGGAATAATTAATTTAATAATTAATCATTTAATAACTTGGTCAAAATAATTAATTTGATGATAACATTAGTTTGAAATAAATTGAGGTAATTTACATTTTTTTTAAAATAATTTTTATAAAATTTATAATTTATTAGCAAATAAATAATATTTTTAATAACACATAATCTTTAAAATTTAAGTACATGTGAAATTTAGATGTTTTCGAAAGTTTACATAATTAATTCTGAGTTAATATCATTTTATAGTTAACTTTTAAAGTAATATAAAAGTTAATTGCAAAATGATATTAACTCAAAATTAATTATGTAAACTTTCAAAAACAACTAAATTTCATATTTTTTTATCTTTTAAAGATTATAAGTGTTTTAAAAAGTTATTATTTATTTAGTGATAAGTTTTAAATTTTATAATAAATATTTTAAAATAAATATAAATTACATCAAGTTATTTCAAACTAAAGTTATTATCAAATTAATTATTTTGAACAAATTATTAAATAATTAATTATTAAATTAATTACTCCATTTTCACAATTCAGACTCTATATATCATTTAATAACTCTATTTCACTATTTACTTTCAAACTTAATTATTTAATTGATCTATTTTATTTAATCAAGTCCAATAAATTTATTATATTATTTAAAATCATTTGTTTAACCCAAATTATAATTGAAACCCTAATTTATTTCTTGTCTTTCAATCATTGTTATTCTAACTAAAGACACCACTCTTTGGTTAACCGTGAGAAAAACCGTTGATGTCTATTTCCCACATTTAAGCATTCAAATCAATCATCATTATACAATGTGAGTATTCCTTATCCTTTTTATGTGTTTTATACTTTAGGAAAATCATGTGATTCAATATTCAAACATTGATATTCATTGTTATTTTATTTCATTTTAAATTCAATTCAAGACATGTTATGTTAAACTTGCAATTATGTGTTTATAGTTAGATAATTTGATGATAACAAAATTATTAATTCATGCAACCACGGTAACAATCTAGATCTATAGGTCTGACAATCTCACCCCATTTGTTTAGTCACGTGATGATGAACCAGAATCATTCATTCTATAAGGCTTCGTCTACAGACCGAGTCAATTCGGTCATTAGGTTTGATTGTGTTGGTTTGTCTTTTATGTTACACTATTACATTATAAGTCTTTACGTTGTAGAATTGAATTATTTTCAATCATTTTAATCAAGCTATATATTTATACAAACCTGTGTTTATTTACTGACTAATTCATTAGCTGACTCGTTACTTTCTCACATGATTTCGGGAATGCTGTTTAGTGGATTTTTTCATGCTCACTTAGGACTTAAACCTAGTTTAATAAAAGTATTTTGTTATATTTGGATTATTTTTTAATTGTAATGTATCATTTGATTAGTATCATTTAGTGAAAATTACATAATATTATTTCAACTTATTTAATTCCATGTACTATGAACAATCGATTCATATCTCCACCCCGATGATTCTGCCGTCGGTCGGGGTGTGACATCTTGGTATCAGAGCCACGGTCGGGCCGGTGTGCTAGCGAGGACGCTGGTCTCCCAAGTGGGGGAGGATGTAACATCCCATATCGGTTGGGAAGGGGAATGAAAATCATATTATAAGGGGTTGGGTACCATCCTTATCGAACGCATTTTTAACCCGTGATGGGGGTATTCTCCCCAATTAGCGCACAATATCTGGTGTGGTTTCTTGCTTGTTACACTAGGCCATTACACTATGTAGCTTAAGAAAAATCTATTCATAAGTCTATATCCTAAGATGAATATGTACTTTTAGCACTTTAAAATGAACCAGTGTATCCCACAAACCACATTATACAAACAGTGATGATTGAAATGCTCAAGGGTTCATCTACCCTAGTGTCACATCCCAGCGGAAGCGTGAAGCGATAATTGTATGTGACTAGTTTGTTCAGAACACAATTGATTACAAGAAATTTAAATTACAATAATATGAAAACATAAAACACATACTTCATATATATATATATATATATCATAATTTGGATTACATCATTACATATACGTCAAAATTTGATATAACCCTTATTTCAACATATTATTTAGCTAACATCTTCAGGTACGATGAAATGCGCATCCACTATCACACTGCCATCGTAGATATTAACTGTTAGACTAACACATACTCCTCCCGCAACTTAACCCCATCCATTGTAAACATCAAAGCAAAAGTCTATATTATTAGTCATTTTTACCTGAAAAAGCATACTCAAATAGTCAACATAAAGTTGGTGAGATCATAGGTTTATATCCAGACAAAACATTTTATTGATGCACCAATCACAACCAAACCTACTCATACACATAATCATACTGTCATGAAATAATTCACAAGATCAGATAATATTACATCTCAACCCTCATTCGGCAGGTGCAGGAAAATAGCATCACAACACTCATCCTGTTGGTGCAAATATTCTCCTAAGTAACGCTACCAGTATTATCAGACAGTTTCTCATTCGAACTAATGGTTGTATCACAAATGACAGTATGTTAGGACCGTGTACGTACGGAGTACAAACTGATTCTTCGTTATACCGGATCAAATAGTGCGGAATACTATTTGATTGGCGATCCAATCAGGGAGAACGAAATCAAGATCAATCCTAACGATTAGAAAACGTTAAGAATGGAATAGGAATGATCTGGGACGTTCTATGAACTTGGAATGGACGATCTGGACGTTCTGGGTCGACTAGGGTTTCAAGTATTCGAAGTGTTTAGTTTTTCCACGAATTAAGTGGTATTTATAGGTTACAGCTATCAGTCGTACGACTGAGCCAAGCGACTGGCTCAGTCATGCGACTGAGTCATACGATTGATTCATTCGGACGACTGAGTCAGTCTTATGACTCAATCGTACGATTGACTCAATCTCCTGGTTCAATCGTGTGACTGGTCCATTCGCATGGTCCAGTCGTGCGACTGAATCAGATAACTTAGTTAAACACATTCTTGAACCTTTAATGGTTTAGAACTATGTCTAACAACTGTAAACCTATATAACATTGTCATATATGTGTGTAACAATAAACAATATAGATAGATATAACATTAAACAACCAATACACATATATAGAAGAGTTTCTTATTCAATTGATCAAACATTACATAAGTGTTACAAGAAAAGAAAGTCTATTACATTTAAGCTAACTAGACTAGAACTGGGGATATGTGTACCAACAAACTCCCCCTTGGACCTAGTTCTATCTAGACTTTGACTTCTTTCTTGAACTCTTCAAATCTCTTTATTCTCTCCTCTTTAGAAACCCCGACATGGATATTCAGTGCGAAACATAGACATATGATATGCTGAAACTGTAGTGCTTGCACTATATCCTGCGTGTCAAAAAACAGTGGCCACTTGTACAGCGTATAAACATTAGAAGCTGAAAAGTTTATTAGCCACATAGGGTCAAACACCCTTATTGTGTCCATCGACCCGTCCTTCTCCAAAACAATGACTGCCTCTCCTGAGCGCCAGTCATAGTACCACCACTTAAAGTGTGGGGTAAAGTCCTGTGGCATCTCCCTCAGTGGAATTCGGGACATTGTGAGCGGAGGTCGCCACTTCAGGACTATCTTCGCTTGACCAATAATGGGACTCACTTCAGACCTTCTGATGTAACGTGTGGCCTGCTGTGCTCTGAAGTTGACCCATCTAGTCCTGTACTCCCTTTTTAGGGCAGCCTCAAACCAGCCTGACATTTTCTTCGGATCAGCGTATAATAGCTTCAGGCGCGCTAGCTGGTTGAGCTCAAAACCAGGGAGAGTCTTCAGATCGTGAGGGAATCTGAAGTACTCTATTCCCCTCTCTCTCTTCACAGCATAAACCCCAAGATCCTCAAAGTGAGCCCATGCTATAATCTTCCCTGACACCTTCATGTTTTTCTTGACTTTGTAGAGTTTGGTGTAGGTACTCTGTGTCGCTGTAGCACGTTGGGCTCGAACCTCGGCAAAGCAAGCCGCCCATTCAGCCTTTCGAATATCGACTTCGGCGTCCGAGGCTTGGGCTTAACTTGTTGAGGCTTCTGCTCCTTTCTCCTTATTACTGAGTTTATCTAGAATGTCACTGTCAAGGTTGTTTACCAAATCTGGAAACACGTTTTCCTCTTGATCAGTGTATTCTGGATAGTGCTGATCTGTGATGTCTTCAATTTCGATTTCTTCAACATCGTTGAGCTCGTTATCATCAGCATCATCAAAAATTGGAGCATCCTTAACAATTTCGTCTGGATTCAGACGAAATATTTCAGCAAGCTGCTCATCAGTAAGGTCGTGAATAATTTCTCCTTTTTCAGGAGTATAACTCACTGACGTTCTGACGATCCTCTGCAGATCAAGAATCATTGTGAGTTGAGACTTGACCTGTTGGAGGGGAGCAACATCATGCTCATCTCGCTGAAATCCCTTATCTGTTTAATATCAACATGTAGAGTAGCAAACATTAGTATAAACTCAAGTTAATTAAACATTAATCATTAAATATTTACAAGAGTTTCATATAAGTCAAAGATGAATCAAGTACAAAAGCTTTAGAAATAAAACATCTAATCAGTACTTTTGTCTTGGATCATTGCTGGATCTCCGGCAGAAGGGGAGGTAGGTGGGGCAGCAGTTGATGCTCCCTGGTCTTGTCTTTTCTTGGATCGTTGCTCATGACCAGAGGCAGAGGTAGATGCATCTTCGTCCCCTTCATCATCATCATCATCTTTATCTTCATCATTACCTTCCTCGTCATCATCATCCTCATCATCATCCTCATCATCCTCCTCATCATCCTCCTCCTCATCATCATCTTCACCTTCTCCTATCTTGAGAGGCTCACTCTGAGTTGCTTTCAGCTTTAGCAAGATGGACTTGTTTTCAGTCTGTAGCTTCTCCAACTTCCTGTCAGTCTCAATCTCGTGCTCTAATAGACCCGTGATCTGATCAGTCTGTGAAGCGATCAGCTGAGCTTGAGATGAAGTCAACTCCCTTAACTGATGAATCTCAGCTGTCTGGGAGGAACACTGCTCTGTTAACTGCTGAATCTGAGCAGTCTTGGCCTTGTCAGAAGCTAGCAGCTGGAGCACCATGCTATTCAGTGCTGCAAGCTGCTCTGTCACTAAGACAGGTGGAATGAATGAGCTAGAGGGTGCAGATGAAGGTTGGGTTTGGTGAGTGGTGGTTGTTGTGGTAGCTGTGGTGTAGATGGGAGGTGGTGGGAAGGTTGTAGTAGGGGGTACAGTGGTGGTGGTGGTGGCTGTGGGAGTGTGAGATGTAGGGATAGTGGTGGTGGTTTGAGGTGTTTGGGATGGAGTGGATGTGGTGGTGTGGTGGTGGTAGTGAGCAGATTAAGCCTTCGGCGTTTCGGCTTCAGCCCATGAGGCCGAGCCATATGTTTCCTCCGCGTCCCCCTTGACATGAAGGCTCCCCCTCGGTTGCCGGGAGAGGCTGGGGTGTAAGATGGATCAGCTGAAGAGCTCCCAGACTCTCCTGGCCGTCCACCAACCGCTCGTATTCCCTGCTCAGTGGCCACTACCCGACTGCCCACAGTCCGGGTAAGTGGCACATCATCAGAATCCTCCTCTTCTTGCATATCGAAATCAGGATGAATTGGAGCTGGTTCTGGTCCTCCCTGACCAACTCCCCCTTGATCAGTACCATCATCGTCGTCGTCGGAGTCATCAGAGGGAAAAGCAATCGGCTCGACATCCGAGTCCCTGTCATTGTGACACTATTTTCTCCTAGCTGGCGCCACGTAATCCTCACGGGCCAAATGCCTAAACAAACTCCTCACCGGGGGCTTGACTTGCTTGCCCCGGTATACTTTCATCCTTCCCAATGTAGTGTCGTCTATGATCTCCAGGACGACAGCATCATCTTGAGCCTTTGGGAGCTGGGGGAGCTTCTGGTCTATAATCATCTGGATGAACCTTGGGTACATGCAGAAGCTTTCCTTCCCATTGGTTTCGATGTTTTCCACCATATAGGTGAAAATCATCAGTGAAAAGCTGAATGGGAGGTTCAGCACCAACGCAACATATGCACTCTGCATCTGCTCAGAAAGCTCATCAAAGCCTCCCTTCCTCGAGGCAATGCAACGTAGAAGCACATGGGCCAGATACTTGAATTGGGGGCACAAGTTGCTTTTATTAAGCATCCCCGAGTTGATGTCCCCCGAGTATTTTGCCCTCATAAAACAACCTCGGACAGTAAGGGAATGCAGTCTAGCTGGGTGTTCTGCATCGTCCCCAAGCTCCAATACTGTTCGTATATCCTCCTCAGATAGCTCGATATCTTGTCCAAAGATAGAGCTTCTAATAGTATATGACTCCCTGGATCTGTCGACCACAGCATGTTCCCAAAACGCCTGCTGTATCGACCTGTATGGTGTACACTGTGTAGAGATCGCTCGGAATATCCTTGATCTTCTAAAAAATGTGATAATGCCCGAAAACTCGGCGGCATTCCTGGAGGTCAAGTCCACATGAGCACAAATGTTGTGCTTCGTGCTCATAATCCATCGACTTGCCATCTGTCACACAATGTAAGTAACGTTACTGCATCAAGAAGATAGCAAATTTAAAGTTAATGAGCTTTACACCTTGGTTAAGTCGGGCGACTGAGCTACCGAATGAACATAGTCATGCGACTGAGTAGAACGACTGAGCTTTATATGATTAATTGATTCATACGGGCGACTAAGTCAAGCGAATGAACCTAGTCGTGCGATTGAATCATTCGTTCATCTCAGTCGGGCGACTGAGACTAGTCGTCTTCTTAGTCAGGCGATTGGAGTTCATCAGTGTGTCCAGTCGCCTACTCGACGGTTTGTCAATTCAAATTTGTATTTTGAGCCATACTTGATGTTAAACGTCGAAATTTGGCTCATTTGACTCAGAAATGACCGATTAAGCATATTTTAACTTTTGTTTGAACGTTTAGATCAGTTTTGATTGTCTATTTGGTCATTAAACTCTCGGTTACTGTTAGGTTAGAATTCATGTGATTCACGATGTCATTGAACGGTTTCAACGATGAAACACCATGAAGATTACTTGTTTAAACACAAATGAGTGTTAGAACACACCAATAGGAGGTAAAAATGAATCAAAGGAAATTTTGATAGAGGTTCTTTAGGTCGTGCGTATAGAGGGGGCGATTTGGGTGAAGGAGCGACTGATTTTGATTCGGCCTGTATTTATACTAGGTTAAATCCCAGTCGGGCGACTGAGCTTAGTCGCTTAGATCACTCATGCGACTGAGCCTAGTTGTCTAGGTCAGTCTTGCGACTGAGTCTCAGTCGTTCAATCTACCCAATCGTTCATTCCCAATCGGGCGATGGAGGTTCATCCAAACGACTGTTACAGTCGGTTACCTCCAATCGTACGATTGGATTCATTCGCACTTCCCATTCACACGATTTGACTTATAAGTGTGTTCCAATCGGACGACTGGACCATATTTATGGTCAGTCGTGCGACTGGGTCATCCTGATCATCTTTTGACCATGTTACCATAACGACATTTAGTTCCATTTAATAGTAGATAAAACGTTATGAACAAGTTGATCATCTCAGACATGACCAATTTAATAAAACAGTTTGATCACCTCAGACGTGATCTATTTATCCACCTGATCATCTCAGACATGACCCATTTATCCACCTGATCATCTCAGACATGATCCTTTTCTCCACCCGATCACCTCAGACGTGATCCATTTAACCTTTCAGAAACAATTTGTTAAGTAAACGTTAAGCACATTTGGTGACGTTTAGCAGATAACAATACACACAGTCCGACATTGACACATTATACTAAAATAATTGAAAAATCTTAAAACTACGAATAGAATGAACATTTTTTTTGTTTTTGTTGGGTCAAGTTTGTGTAGCTTATTAGCATTGACATCATATCAAGGATAGACTCAAATGGAATCAGACAGGCATAACCAGCATTACTTGGAACCTTTGATTAGAATTGAACTTTAAACACTTGCATATCACAGCTTTCTCACTTATCTAAGACTTCTGAAATCTAACTAGGAATCATGCTTGATATGATACATAACGTACTTTGATTATCAACTTCAGTCAGTGCATACACGACGATTGTCAGTATACTTGTCCACTTAAATCCATACACAGACTTTTGACACGCATTGGTAACGAATTAAGTTATATTATTTCAACCAACATTTGTGGATCCCAAGCTTATATGGTAATCATTATTCCTTAGAGGACTTTCGAGCAGTCTATAGGTATTTTGACAAGAAGAGACTATTCTTAGAGCTTTCAAAGAGAAGCCAATCCTCAGGTCAGTGCCATCGCACAGCAGAGAGGCGGCAAACAACAACGAATTCTAGAATATGTAGGTTATGCTTATCCTCAGGTCAGTGCCATCGCACAGCAGAGAGGCACACAACCTATCTCCTTGTTAGAGCATTTCTTATTTTTCTTTTTCACATAACGCACCAACAACATTTTGTTATTAGTATGATTGCGCTTGTATTCATTTTTTCTTTTGCTCTTTTTGCAGTCACACGCTCACCTTTGGTGGCATTTATTTGCTCGTTATCCCTTATCGGAAATGGCTGATTGTGTTAACCAGTGATAAGATGGGAACCCACAGTTGATTGAACCGTTTAGTTTAGATTAAGTTTACCAATGATGTCTACTCGTCTATTGTGTTGAATCTACCGACACATCGTATAGTGAACTAGCACCTCCCTAGATCAGCTTTCTCCGTGTAGTTATAGTACCAACCAAGCGTACTATCATCTTCCCATTTTGTTAGACTTAGACTTCTCAGATTTATAATTTTTCTGTGATATAATTAACTTTGTAGAACCGAAAATCCTTTTGGTGTTCCAAGTAACTCGGTGCCTGTGTACTATCACTTTCCATAATTTATCGAGTCATATTTCCAGTTTAGATGTCTATGCCTTTTCAGCTTTACTTACCTTCCCCCCCCCTTTTTTTTTAAGTAAATGAATACTGAAATAAATCTCCCCCTAAAATACTAAAACAGAAAATCTTTTTGGGTTTTTGGATTTTATATAACAAGAAAAAAATAAAAAAATAAAATAAAATTAACAGAAAATAAACACATAAATACGAGTCGGACTATGTATCTGCTTCTTCCACAATCACATTACTTTTCTTTTTAACGCCGTTGACCTCTAGCAGATAGAAAAATCTAGGTTTATTAAATGGTTTGGTGTAGAGGTCAGCAAGCTGAAAATCCGTGTTAATTTTAATCATATCAATCAATTGTTTTTCATAGCAATCGCGTATGAAATGATATTTAATGCTGATGTGTTTGGTTTTTGGATGTTGAACATGATTTTTAGTAACAGCTATGGCAGCAGAATTATCAACATAAATAGGGGTGTTAGAAAATTGCAAACCGTAGTCGCGCATTTGCTGTTGGATCCAGATAATCTGAGAGCAGCAACTTGCAGCAGCAACATATTCAGCTTCACAGGTTGATAAAGCAACCGAGGTCTGCTTCTTGCATTGCCACGTGACTAATCGCCTTCCAAAGAACTGACACCCTGCTGATGTAGACTTGAAGATCATCTTGCAACCACCATAGTCTGAATCGCTGTATGCAGTAAGCTCAAAGTCATCATCATGAGGATACCACAACCCCAGTGTTGGAGTACCCTTCAGATAACGAAAAATCCTTTTCACTCCAATCAGGTGATTCACTTTTGGCTTCGCTTGATATCTAGAACATAAACATGTGGCATACATAATATCTGGACGCGAGGCAGTGAGGTACATAAGAGATCTGATCATCCCATGATACATAGTGGCATCCACCAAATCCCCATTCTCATCAGGAGCCACATCATGATTTGTGGCGAGAGGGGTACCGGCAGTGGAAACATTCTCCATATCAAACCGACTCAGAATATCGCTGACATACTTGGTCTGATGTAGAAAAATACCGGTTGGTGTTTGATCCACCTGTAATCCTAAGAAGAACTTCATTTCTCCCATGGCACTCATTTCGAACTCTGACTTCATCACAGATTCGAATTCTTTGCACAATGCTTCATTCCTAGATCCAAAGATGATGTCATCCACATAGATCTGCACCATAAGCAAATCACCATCCTTTTCCTTGAAGAATAATGTATAGTCTATGACACCCCTGCGAAAACCGTGTTTCAACAGATGGGTGGAGAGCTTCTCATACCAAGCTCGAGGAGCTTGATGTAGCCCATACAGAGCCTTATCCAGCTTGTAGACTCTGTCCCGATGATACGGATCTTCAAATCCTTCGGGTTGACTGACATAGACCTCTTCACGGATTTCCCCATGAAGGAATGCACTCTTCACATCCAACTGATAGACTTTTATCTTCATAAACGATGCATAGGGAAGGAAGATCCGAATTGCTTCCATTCTTGCCACTGGTGCAAACACTTCATTGTAGTCGATCCCCTCGACTTGTCTAAATCCGTGAACAACCAAGCGTGCCTTGTTTCTGATAACAACACCTTGGTCATCCTTTTTGCACTTTAGTACCCATTTGGTACCAATCACTTTAACTCCTTTTGGCCTGTCAACGAGGGTCCAGACTCCAAGTTTCTTGAACTGGAGTAGCTCTTCTTGCATAGCATTGACCCAGGCCTCATCTTTCAGGGCGTCATTGACGTATTTAGGCTCGATTTGTGAAACAAAACATGAGTAAGCCCCGTCATTGACATAACCCTTCTCCATGACTGCAGCATAATCAGCAGAGTACAGCTGATTTCGCGTCTGCACTCTGGATTGAATATCCCCAATGATAGTCGTGGGGGGATGATTCACACTGATCCTAGTCACTGGTGTGGAAGGAACCACAACCTCAGAGTCAAGATTGGTGACTACAGGTTCAGTATCCGGATTTCCCAATGCTGGTTCAGCAGCTGATGACCCACTTTATTGATTAACATTGTGATCAAGGTCTGGTTCAGCTGCTTCTTCATCACCTGATGAGTCATCACTCTCGTCTTGAACAGGAGTCGAAGAACTTGAGGAACCGCTTGTAGGTGTGATGTTGCTTGAATCCAGATTCAGTGTGTTGAGAACATCATACATCATCTGGGTAGCAACTTCATCATCTGACTCAAACTGAGGAAGATTAAAGGATTTGAAAAAGCCATCATAATTGAAGAATGATGATGGACCTTTTCCAGCAGGGGGTGGTGTATCTCTGAACATCTACGTTGCACCACACTTCTACCTGACCTGTTGAATTATTGTAAACTCGTTTGTCTGGTATGCTGTATCCTAAGAATATTCCTTGATCAGCTTTCTCACTAACTTGCCATCCTGAGTCTTCTTCAACAGTGTACAAGGAGCTCCAAAAGGTTCCAGATACTCCAACTTAGGCTTGCGCTTCTGAAGCAACTCATAGCAAGTCTTGCCATGCCTTTTGACTACTAACACACGGTTAAGTGTGTAGCAAGCATTGGCAACCGCCTCATTCCAGAACTGGACCGGAAGCTTAGAATCAGCTAACATGGTTCGCGCAGTCTCGATCAAGCTTCGATTCTTTCGTTCTGCAACTCCATTCATCTGTGGCGTGTATGCTGAAGTAAACTGATGAACAATCCCCTTTTCCTTGCAGAAAGCATCCATCCACTGATTCTTGAACTCTGTGCCATTGTCAGAACGAATCCTCCTTATCTTCAGGTTGTAGAGTGACTCCAGTGTCATGACGAGTACCTTGAATGATTCAAATGTTTCTGATTTAGCTTTCAGAAACATCACCCAGGTGAATCTTGAGTAGTCATCTGTGACTACAAAGCAGTAACAGTCTCCTGCGATACTCTTTGTGCTAACTGGACCAAAGAGATCCATGTGTAGCAACTCCAGGGGCATCTCTATAGAATTAACTTGCTTGGTCTTGTGAGATTTCCTGGTCTGCTTGCCTTTCTTGCATGAGACACAGAAATCAGGAAGCTGGAAGTTCTTGACAGGAACTCCATCAACTAAGTTGTTATGAATCAGATGATTCATCTTCCTATGATTAATGTGTCCCATTCTTCTATGGCATGAAATGGAGTCCTTCTCTGTAGCTTTAGATAAGAAACATTGAACAGTAGAAGAACTAGTAGAGGCATTTGACATATCTAGAACATATAAGTCATTATATCTAGATGCTGACATTAATACTTGTTCCTCTGGAATATCCATTTCTTTCTTCAGAATGTAACATTTGCGATTATCAAACATGACTTTGAATCCCTTGTCACAAATCTGAGACACAGAAAGCAGATTGTTTTCTAACTGCTGAACAAAGTTGACTTTGTCGAACTTTACCTTTTCATTACCTACTTCTCCTTGAGCAGTAATGTATCCTCCTTTGTTACCCGCAAAGGAAACGTGTCCCCCTTTAACTTGTTTGACATTTAAAAGGAGGGACCTACTTCTCGTCATGTGCCTGGAAGCTCCGCTATCTACGATCCATGTATTTAAAGACGCACTATAGCGGACAACCTGCACATAAGAGAAAATAATCAGTTAAGGAGGGGGACCCAAGCCTTGACTGGCTTGGGCTTCCCAGAGGAATCAACCATCATGAATTCGACCCACTGGCCTTTATCAGTGGATGGAATCTCAACGTTCAACTTGTCCTTACTTTCAAACTCATCAGTTGTTTTGGCTTTCCACAAACCATCCCTGTGAAAGGATTGTTTGTGGTAAACCTTAGACTGATTCACAGTTTGAGCATATGGTTTAGATTCAGAAACAGGTCTCGCCGCTGGCATCACAGACTTGTCAGTGACTTGTTTGTGTTGCCTTTGGCGTGGAGGAGACAAAAACGACCGAGAAGGTGTTTTATACCTAGTAGGTGTTTTCGATCTAATAGGAGTCTTAGATCGCTGTTTTGAATCTAAATTAACTTTGTTGTTCAGCTCCACCTTAATTCTTGAAGTCTGATAGCGAGGACAATGTGTTGAAATATGACCGCGCTGTCCACAAGTATAGCAAGATCTCCATTCATCGGGGCTAGTAGATCTCTTGTGGGGCGGTGAGTAAACTTCTGGTTCTTTCCTTTTATTTTCACTTTTAAGATTTTCACTTCCTTTGACAAACTTAACTTGTTTAACATTTTGGTTTATTTGTCTATGTGGCTGAATATTATCTCTTTTAACTGATTTAACTTGAGTGGTTGTAGACATCTTGGATTGTGTGTTATTAGACTTTGAATCCAACCCAAGAGATGTTTGGACATTCTCTTCCACCCGTTTCTCAGCAGTGACATTTCTCGATGTTGAGGTTTTCTGATCATCATCCGGAGAAGCAGATTTAGCTACTGTGTCCGGATCACTAACCAAAGGAGTTGTCACCACATGATCCTTAATTGGATTATTATTTATTAGACGTTGTTTAGTGTTCAACAGGATCTCATGTGGTGGTGGAACAACCTTGTAACCCAAGCCCTCCCCATTGTTGCGTTCTTTAACCAAGTTTTTCAAAATATGCGAGGAACTCGCTAAACTATGTAGTTTTTGTTTCGAAGACTCATTTTCTACCTGTAAAACCGCTTTGTCTTTTTTAGTCTCTTCAATGGTCTTTAAATAGAATTTAATGTCATTTTCTTGGTTAAACACAACAACTTCAGTTTCCTTTAATTGCTTCTTTAAAGCATCTATCTTTTCCTTATAACTGCTCTCATTCTGTTTTAACACTCGATTTGCCTCTGAGCACAGTTTCAAGTCATTTACTAAGTTATCATTGTGTTCTAGTAACCTAGCAAATTTTAAATCAATACTTTCTCTAAATTTATCACAATCAATACAAGCATGTTTAGCGAATAATTCATCCTTAGATTGTACCTGTGCAGCTGTGGACGTTCTAGCCATGAAAGCATTCTTAGACGCAGGTTGAGCTTCAGATTCTGAATTCAGCTCATTCTTGACAATTTCATTCACTGCATCAAACGTCTCTTCCAAGTCAGTAGTATCAACATCAGCTGAGCTCTCCCCCTCACTCACTGAGTCTTCGTTCAAGTCTTCCACAGAAGCTATGTTCGCTTCACCATCAGATAAGAACCGAAAGGACCGGTCCTGTCCTTCATCTCCTTATGCTACCATAGCTTTAGAATCATTTCCTGTGGATGCTGTCTTCTTGTCTTTATCTTGCCTATTGAACGAGGAGAATGGATTCCCGTTCCCAGTCTTTTTAGGCTTCACGCATTCTCTTTTGAAATGACCCTTTTCTCCACAGTTGAAGCATGTGACTTTAGACTTGTCAAAACCAAAGGTTGTATCTTTAGTAGCCACGAGATTCTGCCCTGTTTTCTTCACAAACTTCTTGGCTCTCCGGACAGCACTTGCAAGAGCCCACATGATATCCATCCTTTCAAGCTCGTTTTCATCTACTTGCTCGTAGTCTTCATCGGCAAGGTGGCAATTTCCAATCTTACCCGCCACCAGACCATCATAAGAGTGCACAACTGCAGCGAGTAGATCCATGTGCTCTTTAGCAACCTCCACTGTTACCTTTCCCAAATTTTCTGTCATCAACTTAGCAGATTGATTAACAATTGGACTCTGTAGAATCCCAGATGCACCATGAGACTCATTTATAGATGATGAGCCTTGATCAGTAGATGACGATGCATTGGAGACAAAGGCTGTTTGCAGAGGAGCTCCAGAAGACTTTGCAGGAGGAGTGGAAGTAGGAGTTACATTGTAGAGTGATGGGTCTTGAGTATATGCTGCTCTTTTCGTCCTGTACTGGTGACGCCCTTCTTCCTCTCTCAGTTTTAGAATAAAGTCATTAATATCCAAGGTCTCTAAAACTGAGTTGTGTCGCATAGTGGAAATGAATGAATGCCACTTTTCAGGTAGACCATCTGCCAAGCTTGAAACTTTGTCTTCCATTGACGTCTTTACTCCATGAGTGTGAAGTTCACTCATCAAGTGATAGAAGCGATCGATAATTTCATCCAAGCTCTCATTCCCAATTGCAGAGACGTTGTCAAACTCCTTCTTCAACGCTTTACCCTTTAGGGACTTTAGAGTAGAATTCCCATCATACCTCTTCTCAAGAGCTTTCATCAACTTTTTACTTTTCTTGTGCTCTGAGTATTGGTGAAAAATGGCCTTGGGAATGGACTGGGTCAAAAGAGCATATGCCTTCTTTTCGGCATTGTAGGCAACCTTCTTTGTATCAGTAAGTCCACTTAAAGTCAAAGGAACACCATCAGCTCCCACGGGCATGTTATAACCAGTCTCAATAGAGTTCCATAAGTTCGGGTCCACTCCATTTAGATGAATCTCAAAACGTTGTCTCCATTGTGGAAATTCATCTATAGTCAATAGCTTAGGTGGCTTGTTATGGTTCCCTATCTCATTTTCCAGTAAAAGCAGGTTCTGTATTCTTGAGTCCTTTCCAGCTGACATTGCAAAGTTTTCTGAGTCCATTATGTTATTACTTTAACTTGTGAATGAAACCGCTAATGCGATTGGGGAGTGCGACTGTGATGCGACCGACACTAGCTGTATGCGATTGGACTCGAACGTACGATTGAACAGGCGACTGAGAGACTCGGGAGACTGAACAGACCGAACGACTCAACTGGGCGACTGAACTGGGCGATTGACTCAATCGGACGATTGGACGAAGCGACTGACTCAATCGGTTGAATGAATGGGTGACTGGACTTCAGTCGTACGATTGAGTTAATCGTGCGACTGAGACTGGAGAAATCGAGATTTTTCACACTTTTGACCTAAAACGTGTTTTGTGACACCCTAGACGGCTGTAAGTCAAAAAACACTGATTTTGCAGAACATGCACACGTAAAGACTCGGTTTTGAGCAGAAAGGTTGGATCTTTTAGCGAAAAACGTGGACTTTAACAAAACTTGATTGAATCAAACGAAGAATCAAGAGCCAAAGCTCTGATACCACTTGTTAGGACCATGTACGTATGGAGTACTAACTGATTCTTCGTTATACCGGATCAAATAGTGCGGAATCCTATTTGATTGGCGATCCAATCAGGGAGAACGAAATCAAGATCAATCCTAACGATTAGAAAACGTTAAGAATGGAATAGGAATGATCTAGGACGTTCTATGAACTTGGAATGGACGATCTGGACGTTCTGGGTCGACTAGGGTTTCAAGTGTTTGAAGTGTTTAGTTTTTCCACGAATTAAGTGGTATTTATAGGTTACAAATATCAGTCGTACGACTGAGCCAAGCGACTGGCTCAGTCATGCGACTGAGTCATAGGATTGATTCATTCGGACGACTGAGTCAGTCTTATGACTCAATCGTACAATTGACTCAATCTCCTGGTTCAATCGTGTGACTGGTCCATTCGCATGGTCCAGTCGTGCGACTGAATCAGATAACTTAGTTAAACACATCTTGAACCTTTAATGGTTTAGAACTATGTCTAACAACTGTAAACCTATATAACATTGTCATATATGTGTGTAACAATAAATAATATAGATAGATATAACATTAAACAACCAATACACATATATAGAAGAGTTTCTTATTCAATTGATCAAACATTACATAAGTGTTACAAGAAAAAAAAGTCTATTACATTTAAGCTCACTAGACTAGAACTGGGGACATGTGTACCAACACAGTACATTTCAAAATAGTTTCAAAATAATGCATCAACATAAATAGTATGCTTTTTCCCCCAAATCTTTACAAATACCAAAACGGGGCTATGAGTCTCACCGTTTCTCCAAATTGTAACCTATAAAATAATTCATAAGTTAGATAAAAATTTCTTTAAAATTTTTAGAACTTCAGATATAACAAGTTCTGAAAATTTAGCTGTAAAATAATCAGCTAACATCACCATAAAATTCTCAATTTTCATTTTACTATATATAAATTGTTATAATTATTTTAAAGTCTCCATAAATCATAAAAATAGCTACTGCTATCAAAAAATTCCCAAAAATTTACAGAACATTATTTCAACAGTTTACATTATCTCATAAAATTTATGATGTCCAATTCACAACAGATTGTTTTCTGTAATTCCTATAATATTCCAAAAATTCATTAAAAGTAGTTATATAATTCCAAAAATTATGAAATTTATATCATCTATTAAATCTGATTTATCATAGCTTCAGTGAAGTTTTAACGATTTATGCTACTAGTTAAGTATTTAGTTAGATTTTTCTACTACAGATCACTTAAAAATTTATTTTTCAAACATAATAAGGAAATAAAATACCAAATAATTCCTGGAGCTTTTATATCTCAAAGTAGTCATTCTGTGATTTTTTTCCAGAATTTTCCTGAATTATTTGTATTTTTGAGTATTTTCTTTATTTTTAAATAATTTGTATAAATTATTTTACTTAATATATTTTTACTAAAATTAACAGAATAATGATTTAATATTTTTCTAAAGATTTTCCAATGTTTATTCCCACGATCGCAATTTATTTAGTATTTGTACTAGATTTTTCTTAATATTTCAAGATTAATTTCCATTAAATCCTAAAATATTCTTTTTGTCACAAGATTTCAAATTTTATTACTGTAATTTGATGAAATTTAAATTTTCAATACCTCTTAAGATTAGTTTTGGTGTATATGTACCAAAACAAATTTATATACGTGTTTATAACACATATGTAACCTTTTGGTATTTTTAAATACTTAGAAAGACTTTTAACCTTGTAAAATGAGAAGAGGAGGGTGTCTTGAGTTCTTGGATGCTTGTCTTGCTTGTAAAACCGAGAGGTAGAGAAAGCAAAGTGGTGGATGGATGATGATGGTGTTGGTTACGGGTGATGGTGGTAGTGTTGGGTTACGGGGATGATGTTGGAGATGGTTGTGGTGTGTGGTTGTTGTTGGTTGTATGAGGTGTCCCAAGGAACCCGATGACTAGAGAACAATGGTGGTGGTGCTCGTGGTTTTTGTGTAGAGCCGAGAGTGTATGTGATTGGTTTGTGGTGTTCAAGAGATGAAATGATGTGCTATGGGAGTGTTTGGCCGAGAGGTAGATATAATATGGAGGTGATCATTAGGTCTAGTAGTATAGGTAGCATTAGTTGGCATGTAGGTGCTAGGTGGAGTCCTTAGCTTGGGCTTGGTGTCAAGATGAAGATAGGTGGCGAGTAAAGAGGCTAGCAAGTCACCATTGTTATCATTGCAATCCTATTCTTAATCGGGTGTTTAATTGTTTCAATGAACCGAGAGTTTGAGGTGGGTTTATGGCGGTTTTGGTGCTTAATGGCTTGATTAGTCTTTCAACCAAAAGGTTTAGATGTTATGTAATCTTAATAACTCGAGTTTGGTACTTTAAGTTAATGTTTTGAGTGTTTTAGTTTTACTTTGTTTTGTTTTGTTGTTAACTTTGTGTTGTGATGTTTTGTTAGGCTATCATATTGTTTTTATACATATCACACATGTTTAGTAATATAGATAACCATTACTTTAAATCATGTGTATATGTGCACGCAAAATATATATATTTATATGCATGCATAAGTAGAGAGTATATATGTACATGCAAAAATATAAACATGAAATGCTTAAATTCTATACATGCATGTAAACATGCATACGTAAATTTCATATACATACATGTATGTACATGTAAATTTTATATATGTATACATGCATGCAAACATGCATACACAAATTCTATATATATACATGTATGCAACATGTATACATATGACATTCATGAACTAATATTGAAATTTTACTATAAAATTTTCATAAGACATTTAGTCGTAATATAAAATTGTTTATTTATTTTTAGGGTTGTCACATTCTCCCCCTGCTAAAAGAATTTCATCCCGAAATTCCTTGTGATTTCTTAAATTTCAGAAAAAATTATCTGATCATTACCTCTGAATAAGTTGGGATATTCTTTCTTGATCTCATCTTCTCTTTCCCATGTGTATTCTGGTCCTCTCTTTGCATTCCACTTAACTTTCACTATAGGGATTCTATTCCTTCTTAACTGCTTTACTTCTTTTCTTACAATGGCTACTGGTTCTTCCACAAAATGAAGTTTCCTATCTACTTTGACTTCTTGAATTGGTACCTCTAAGGTTTCATTGGTTAGACATTTCTTGAGGTTGGACACACGAAAGTGTTATGTACTTCACTTAATTCTTGAGGTAATTCCAACTTATACGCCACGGGGCCAATTCTATCAATGATTTTAAATGAACCAACTGTTGGGTTTGTTAGAACATAAAATCATCATTTAACCTCTTAAACTTTCTGAAAACGCAGCGGAATTACAACTTTATAAACCCTTTTATAAGCTGAAAATTATGTTCTTCAAGTGACCATATTAATGTATAAAACAAACCCAAAGAACAAAGGATCATTTATGTGAATATGCAAGCTATGAACATATGTAAATGCACATAAAATCACAGCTATATAGAGCTGTGATTTACTACCTTACTGCAGCAGAATGTCGACCAAAAGAAGTGTGGAAATGATGTCCAAAACATGGCCAAGACTTCAAGGTAGAAGTCCTTAAGCTAGTATACCCCAAGCCCTTTGCAAACACCTCTTCTTGCTAGGTAGAAAACACCAAAATGTAGCTCAAAACTCAGCTAGAAAACCCTATTTTCTAGCTGCTGGAATCCGTAGGATTAGAGAGAGAGAGAGCTGAAATTTTCTTGTGTTGCATGTAAATGATAATCATCATCATTTAGTGCAAGAACCCCTCTTCTTTCTTGCTGAAAAACCTTCTTATTCAGCTACAAAATTCAGCTTGAAAACCTCTTATCTTGCTGCAGAAAACCCGTGGGGTTTGAGAGAGAGGGAGAGAGCTTTTTTTTGTGTCTTGCTTCTTCTTAATGATGAGAATGTGAGAGTCTTAAGACTAGTGGAGGGGACCAAGCATGCATATGTGTGTGCTTCAAGAGAAAACATGAGTTAGTGGAAACACATGACAAGTGCATGTGTGTCTCCACATGAGGGAATCAAGTCACATGCACACATGCATGTATATATCTTTTGTCAAGGAATAAAACCTTGTATATATATGCATGGTGGACGGTTTTAAGGGCTAAAAAAGAAGGATTTTTATTCTCTTTTATTAGTATTTGTTATTTATAAAATAGGTGGTTGTATTTTATAAATGTCAAATACTAACACACACATATATTGTCTAGTCTTGTAACTAATTTATACAATTAACCATTTAATTGTATATGTAGTATACTCATTATTATTTGGTGTTATATAACTAATTTAAATAACACTTCAAATAATATTATTGAACACAATATCCTAATAAATTGTTCCATCTTATATGCAACTTATTTAGAAAATCCATTTTCTAAATTGGTGTAAATATTTAAATGCATGATCATATCATCAATTAAATATTAATTGGTGTTTGCTAAGCGTGATATTAGGTATAACCCGACTTGGATCATAACGTACTAACCACATCAATATTCTAAGTGTCTTGGGCACATAGAATCCTACACCAACATACCTAGGGTTTAGTTTACTTGGTTTTCCAAACCGGAAGATTCCTTTTGAGGGGGATATATTTAGATAAACCCTGTTTCCAACTTGAAATTCCAATGGTTTTCTTTATTCGTCTGCATAACTTTTCTATCGATCACGAGCGGCTTTCAATCTATTTTTAATTTCAGTGATCTTGTTCGTGGTTTCTTGGATTAATTCAGGACCTTTGAGTTGTCTATCACCTATTTCATTCCAACACAAGGGTGATCTACACTTTCTTCCGTATAAAGCTTCAAATGGAGCTAACCCAATACTAGAGTGATAACTGTCATTGTATGAAAATTCTATTAATGGTAAGTGACTGTCCCAATTTCCACCAAAATTTATAGTACAAGCTCTTAACGTATCTTCTAGGGTTTGTATTGTTCTCTCACTCTGTCCATCAGTCTGTGGATGATAGGCTGTACTTAAATTCACTTGGGTTCCTAAGACTTTTTGTAATGTCTGCCAGAATCTGGAAGTAAATCTACTATCTCTATCTGATATAATGGATACAGGTATTCCATGTCTGGACACGATCTCTTTTATGTAAATTCTTGCTAGTCTCTCAATCTTATAATGTTCTCGTATGGGTAAGAAATGAGCTAACTTAGTCAATCTATCTACTATAACTCAAATTGTGTCGTATCCATTTCTGGTTCTTGGTAGTTTAGTTATGAAGTCCATTGTAATTTGATCCCATTTCCATTCTGGAATCTCTGGTTGCTGTAGGTATCCTGAAAGTTTTTGATATTCAGCCTTTATTCTTGAACAAATATCACATTGTTCCACAAATTTTCCGACTAATCTTTTCATGCCTGGCCACCAGTATTGGCTTTTTAGATCCTTGTACATTTTATTATTTCCTAGATGTATAGAATATTTGACTTATGAGCTTCTTGTAGGACAATTTTTCTAATCATGCTATTGTCAGGTACCCAAATTCTTCCTTTAAATCTCAGAATTCCATCTGTCTCTTCTTTCATGTCCTTTAATTGTCCTTTTAGTTTCAACACATCTTCTTGTTGGGCTTCATGGATTTGTCTTAATAATTCTGAACGTAGTTCCATTCTCATAGCACATACTCGTAATGGCTTAATTCTTTCTTTCCTACTTAGAGCATCAGCAACTACATTTACTTTACCACGATGATACTTGATTTCATAATCGTAATCACTTAATAATTTTACCCATCTTCTCTGCCTCATATTTAACATCTTCTGATCAAAGATGTGTTGCAGACTTTTATGATCCGTATATATTATACACTTAGTCCTATATAGATAATGTCTCCAAATTTTTAGTGCAAATACTACCGCCCCTAATTCTAGATCGTGGGTGGTATAATTCTTTTCACTACCCCTAAGTTGTCTGGATGCATATGCTATTACTTTATCCTTTTGCATTAAAATACATCCAAAACCTTGACGTGATATCACAATATACTATAAAGTTATCTGTTCCTTCTGGCAAAGCTAAAACGGGTGCACTACACAACTTATTTTTGAGGAGTTCAAAAGCTTCATTTTGTTTTTCTTCCCATATATATCTTCTATCTTTTTGGGTCAATTCTATCAAAGGTTGAGCTATTCTTGAAAAATTTTCTATAAATCTTTGGTAATATCCTGCTAAACCTAAGAATTGCCGTATTTCAGTTGTGGTTTTTGGAACTTCCCATTTCTTGACTGCTTCAATCTTTGCTGTATCAACTTGAATCCCATTCTGATTAACTATGTGTCCTAGGAATTGTACTTCTCTTTTCCAAAATTCACATTTTGAGAATTTTGCATACAACTTTTCCTTTCATAGTAATCCCAAAGTTAACCTCAGGTGTTGTTCGTGGTCTTCCTTATTCTTAGAGTAAATCAGTATATCATCTATGAAGACTATAACGAATTTATCTAAATAGGGTTTGCACACTCTATTCATTAAATCCATAAACATTGCTGGAGCATTGGTTAATCCAAATGGCATTACAAGAAATTCATAGTGTCCATACCTAGTTTTGAATGCAGTTTTTGATATATCGTCATCCTGTATTCTTAACTGATGATATCCAGATCTTAAATCTATGTTAGAAAAATAACTAGATCCTTGCAATTGATCAAATAAATCATTAATCCTAGGAAGAGGATATCTATTCTTTATAGTAACCTTATTGAGTTCTCTATAATCAATACACATCCTAAAAGTTCCATCTTTCTTTTTGACAAATAGAACTGGTGCTCCCCAAGGTGATACACTAGGATGTATAAATCCTTAATCTAATAGTTCTTGTAATTGGGTCATGAGTTCCTTCATTTCAGTTGGTGCTAAACGATATGGTGCTTTAGCAATAGGGGCTGTTCCTGGTATTAATTCTATTTTAAACTCTACTTGATGAGGGGGTGGTAATCAAGGTAATTCATCAGGAAAAACATCAGAGTATTCATTAATAATAGGAACACTTTCCAAATTCCCTTTATCAAGCTTTGCATCAACTATATGAACTAAGAAAGCTAAACATTTCTTATTTAAGCATTTTTGTTCTTTTTCACAGGAAATCATTTTCATAATACCATTCGGTCTGTCATCGTATATACAGAGAGTTTTATCTTCCTTAATCAAAGGAATTTTTATCATTTTCTTATCACATATAATTTCAGCATGGTTCTTACTCAACCAATCCATACCTACCATAATATCAAATCCTCCTAATTTAATAGGAATCAGATCTATATTGAAACAATATTCATCTAAATTCAAAATACAGTTAGGAATAATTTCACCAGCTTCTATTATTTTACCATCAGCTAATTCTATCACATATTTATGTCTTAGTTTCTCAGAGTTTAAACTAAGTTATGGTTTAAAGGTATTTGAAATAAAACTACGAGTTGCTCCTGTATCAAATAATACTTTTGCGTACTGGTTATTGATAAGGAATGTACCCGTTACCACTTTTGGTTCATGACGAGCTTCTTCAGCTTGTAGTACGAAAGCTCTTCCACGGGGGTTGTTTTGGTTAACTGGGGCTTTGCCTTTCCGTTGTGGGCATTCATTACGAAAATGATTCTCGATTCCATACTGAAAGCAGACTGGTTTAGGGTTGGTAGGGTTTTTGCAATCTCAAGAGATGTGTCCTTTCTTTTTACAGTTATAACAAACCACTGTCATGCAATTTCCTGAATGATATCTTTGACAAATATTGCACTGTGGTTGTTTATCCATCTTCTTTCCCTGGGCTGCTCCTAAGAAATTTCTGGGTGGAGGTCGGGTTATCCTTTTCTGAGGGTTTTCTCCAAGTCTTCTTCCTGAGTGGTTTTCATTCCACTTCCTTTTCTTCCCTATTTGTGGATGGCTTAATGATCCATTTCTGATCATTTCATCTGTCAGACTCTCTGACAGGATTACTGCTACTTGAAAGGTTTTGGTTCTTGCGGATTTCACTAACCCTCTTATTTGCGGTACTAGCCCCCAGATATATCTCCCTATCCTTTTTGATTCAGGGGTTATCAGATGTGGTACTAACCGGATAGTTCATTATACATGTCAGTATATTCCCGGTGTGTAGCTTCTTTCATTTCTAGTGCTAAGAATTCAACTTCTAATTTTTCTATTTCATTATAAGGGCAATATTTTTCTATCACTAGATTTCTAAAATCTTCCCAACTTATCTTATTCATAACATGCCTACCTATAGTGTGTACCTCCATTTTCCACCAGGATTGTGTCTCCCCTTTTAGTGAATACGAAGCAAACAGTATCTTGTAATTTTCAGCACAGTTACTGATTTCTAAGACTCCTTCCATTTCATCTAACCATCATAAGGCTTGCACAGATCCTCGCTTTCCATCAAATTCCCGGGGTCTGCAGGACATGAAGGTTTTGTAAGAACATCCTTTCGAGACTCCATTCAGGATTTCTTCTTCCTGTCGCTCCTCTGTATTAATATTTTCAGGCCTTTCCTGTGGGTGTGAGGTGGTTCCAAAGTTCAGATTCTGTTGTAGTTGGGTTATCAGGGTAGGTAAGGTCGCTTCTATTTATTGGGCTACTATTTGAGAAATTCTGTCATTCTCATTTGTGTCAGTATTCACAGGTGTTTCTTCCCCAAGTCGGGTTCTAGGTCGTCCCACTCGAGCTGTTCTTCGTACAGGCTGAGTGTTTCTTTTTGGCGGCATGATTAAATATAGTGAATTATAACATTAGTATCATAAATACATATTCTAACACAAAATCATTTAACATATATCAAATAAATATTTCAACATAAGGATACATATATTTATGTCAATTAGGTTCTAATTTCTCTATTATGATAAGTTAGACTATAGTCTTCTAACTCTTGCGAATCCAATTCCATATCTTTGTGAAGATATTCTTCTTGGGTGTTTTGAGTTTCTTGATGTCCTTCTGGATTCTCCAGATTCCTAGTTGTATTTTCTTAAGTTTTCTAAGAGTCCGCCGAGCTGTCTTTACTTGATCCAACTCTTGTCTTTTAGTTATCTTATCTTCATTTCTGGGGGGATCAGAATGTTGTATTTCTATATCCTCAGCTTGCTTAGTCATAAACCTGTTCCCACATTGTATCTTTTTCCTAGGGGTCTTAATTGTATATCCTCCAATGTGTACCGGTGCACGTCGAACATAGAATTTTGGCTTATGTTCCACTTCCAGTCGAGGGATTTCCATAGCTTGTTGAGTTTCTGGTTCAGGTGTTATTTCCATAGAGTTGCTATGGTCTGGGCACTCGGAAGGATCGGTCTTATTATGGTAACTAAATTCATAACTGTACGAACTTCTTTATAATGTTTCACAAGATGGTTAGTCACATATTATTATAATTATTAAGCATGAAATCATAGAATCACAGAATTTTACACAAAAAAAAATTATATCACACAAGTGCATATATATTTACCATTATTTGAGCTTATGGTTATAGTCTAGGTATTTTCATTGTACCTAATTTTCTATAACCAATGGCTCTGATACCAACCTGTCACATTCCAGCGAAAGCGTGAAGCGATAATTGGATGTGACTTGTTTGTTCAGAACGCAATTGATAACAAGAAATTTAAATCACAATAATATGAAAACATAAAACAAATACTTCATATATATATATATATCATAATTTGGATTACATCATTACATATAAGTCAAAATTTGATATAACCCTTATTACAACATATTATTTAGCTAAAATCTTCAGGTACGATGAAAATGCGTATCCACTATCACGCTGCCATCGTAGATATTAACTGTTAGACTAACACATACTCATCCCGCAACTTCACCCCATCCATTGTAAACATCAAAGGAAAAGTCTATATTATTAGTCATTTTTACCTGAAAAAGCATACTCAAATAGTCGACATAAAGTTGGTGAGATCATAAGTTTATATCCAGACAAAACATTTTATTGATGCACTAATTACAACCAAATCTACTCATACATATAATGATATTGTCCCGAAATAATTCACAAGATCAGATAATATTACATCTCAACCCTCATTCGGCAAGTGCAGGAAAATAGCATCACAACACTCATCCTGTTGGTGCAAATATTCTCCTAAGTAGCGCTACCAATATTATCAGACGGTTTCTCATTCGAACTAATGGTTGTATCATAAAGGACAGTACATTTCAAAATAGTTTCAAAATAATGCATCAATATAAACAGTATGCTTTTCCCCCCAAAATCTTTACAAATACCAAAACGGGGCTATGAGTCTCACCGTTTCTCCAAATTGTAACCTATAAAATAATTCATAAGTTAGATAAAAATTTCTTTAAAATTTTTAGAACTTCAGATATAACAAGTTCTGGAAATTTAGCTGTAAAATAATCAGCTAACATCACCATAAAATTCTCAATTTTCACTTTACTATATATAAATTGTTATAATTATTTTAAAGTCTCCATAAATAACAAAAAATAGCTAATGAAATCCAAAATTCCCAAAAATTTACAGAACATCATCTCAATAGTTTACATTATCCTATAAAATTTATGATGTCTAATTCACAACAGATTGTATTCTGTAATTCCTATAATATTCCCAAAATTCAATAAAAATAGTTATATAATTCCAAAAATTATGAAATTTATACCATATATTGAATATTATTTATCATAGCTTCAGTGAATGTTTCATGATTTATGGTAGTAGTTAAGTATTTATTTTGATTTTTCTACTACAGATCACTTAAAAATTCATTTTTCAAACATATAAGGAGATAAAATACCAAATAATTCCTGGAGATTTTATATCTCAAAAGAGTCATTCTGTGATTATTTTCCAGAATTTTCCCGAATTATTTGTATTTTTGAGTATTTTCTTTATTTTTAAATAATTTGTATAAATTATTTTACTTAATATATTTTTATTAAAATTTACAGAATAATGAGTTAATATTTTTCTAAAGATTTTCCAATGTTTATTCCCACGATCGCAATTTATTTAGTATTTTTACTAGATTTTTCTTAATATTTCAAGATTAATTTCCATTAAATTCTAAAATATTCTTTTTCTCACAAGATTTCAAATTTTATTACCGTAGTTTGATGAAATTTAAAGTTTTCAAGACCTCTTGAGATTAGTTTTATTGTATATGTACCAAAACTAATTTATATATGTGTTTATAACACATATGTAACCTTTTGGTATTTTTAAATACTTAGAGACTTTTAACCTTGTAAAATGAGAAGAGGAGGGTGTCTTGAGTTCTTGGATGCTTGTCTTGCTTGTAAAACCAAGAGGTAGAGAAAGCAAAGTGGTGGATGGATGATTATGGTGTTGGTTACGGGTGATGGTGGTAGTGTTGGGTTACGGGGGTGATGTTGGAGATGGTTGTGGTGTGTGGTTGTTGTTGGTTGTATGAGGTGTCCCAAGGAACCCGATGACTAGGGAACAATGGTGGTGGTGCTCGCGGTTTTTGTGTAGAGCCGAGAGTGTATGTGATTGGTTTGTGGTGTTCAAGAGATGAAATGATATGCTATGGGAGTGTTTGGCCGAGAGGTAGATATAATATGGAGGTGATCATTAGGTCTAGTAGTATAGGTAGCATTAGTTGGCATGTAGGTGCTAGGTGGAGTCCTTAGCTTGGGCTTGGTGTCAAGATGAAGATAGGTGGCGAGTAAAGAAGCTAGCAAGTCACCATTGTTATCATTGCAATCCTATTCTTAATCGGGTGTTTAATTGTTTCAATGAACCGAGAGTTTGAGGTGGGTTTGTGGCGGTTTTGGTGCTTAATGGCTTGATTAGTCTTTCAACCAAAAGGTTTAGATGTTATGTAATCTTAATAACTCGAGTTTGGTACTTTAAGTTAATGTTTTGAATGTTTTAGTTTTACTTTGTTTTGTTTTGATGTTAACTTTGTGTTGTGACGTTTTGTTAGGTTATCATATTGTTTTTATACATATCACACATGTTTAGTAATATAGATAACCATTACTTTAAATCATGTGTATATGTGCACGCAAAATATATATATTTATATGCATGCATAAGTAGAGAGTATGTACATGCAAAAATATAAACATGAAATGCTTAAATTCTATACATGCATGTAAACATGCATACGTAAATTTCATATATATACATGTATGTACACGTAAATTTTATATATGTATACATGCATGCAAACATGCATACATAAATTCTATATGTATACATGTATGGAACATGTATACATATGACATTCATGAACTAATATTGAAATTTTACTATAAAATTTTCATAAGACATTTAGTCGTAATATAAAATTGTTTATTTATTTTTAGGGTTGTCACACCTAGATCCTATTTTTAATGAGTTTGATTATGGAAATGTCAAAAAGGTTAATATAGAAGGGGCTGCTACTACTATTGTTAATGTAACACCCGGAAATTTTTCTAAGCGAGTCAAGTAATAATAGTGGGCTCAGACGAAGGCCATTTAATAAATATAAAATGGTTGTGGGTGTTAGACCGAGTTAACCCTTCGGGTCACGAGTTTAACGAGTTTGGGGTCGCGGGAACGCCTGGCATATATATAGATGGATCAGCTGAACAACTCTCATTTGCACTCAAACACCCATTTCTAGAGAGAGAAAGTGTAGAGAGAGAAAGTGTAGAGAGAGAAAGTGTCGGATCGAGGCTCGGGTGGTCAAGAATCGAAGGCTGGTGTTCGTGGACTCCTGAACAACAAGAATCGAGGTAAGAAACGTAGTATAATTGCTCCATTTGGTGAAAACCCGGATTTGGGTTTTTGGGGTTTTAAAAGTGGCAAAAATCGCCCAAAAACACACGTTTTAGGGTAATAAAACATGTAAGAAGCTTAGATTTAGGTTCCTGGATGATAACCCAAGGGTTTGGGTGGAAAAGATTGGATTTTTGGGTTGAAATGAGCTGATTCGTAAATTTCAGCTCGTTCTGCGAATTTAAGCACTCATCCAGCGAATCTGCAAGTTCGTCCAGCGAAACTAGGAGGATTCTTAGCGAGACTACAGTTTCGCTGCAGCGAAACTACATTTTCGCTCGGGCGAAACTATAGTTTCATGATAACTTCGCTGATGCCCAGGTTGATCCTTAGACATTGCGAAACTAGGGAATTCCAACCAAAGTTGGGCACTCAAGGTAGCGAATCTGTCCAGCGAAACTGGCAGAGTGCTGCCCAGCAAAACTATCAGTGAAACTGCTGATTCGCCTGGTGAAATTACGGGCGAAACTATCAGCGAACTTAGTAGCGAAATTAGGCAGAAATTAACTCTTTTGAGTGTTAACTTGTCTGCAGGCAGCGTAGTGTGACCCACGTCTTTAAAGCTTGATTGAGAAGCTACTTGTCAAGCACAGGTGAGTTTCTAGGACCCCTCATTTACTAGTTTTAAACGATTTTGGGGATGGAACACATATAAACCTGTTTATTGAAATATGTATGTATGGCCCATTTGGGTATGATGCTGTGATGTACGTTTAAGGTATGATTGAGGACTTGGGCGTGTTGTATGAGGTCCTAAGCATGAGTCCCCAAGGTCTAGGAGGGACAATTAGGGCTGCTTTACCCAAAATAGTGCATAGTTAAGTCCCGGCTTTCGGGAAAGATACGGAAGTAAGTGCCTGTAGATGACTGATGATGTAGACTATGTATGTATGATGCTATGTATGATGACGTATGTATGATGCTATGTATGATGATGTATGTATGATGGGTATGGTGTGTGTTCCTTGTGATGATGTATGTATATCTTTCACGACTCATGTAATATGACGATGAACGAACGAAGTATTATGTACGTAAAGTGAAAGATAATGAAAGAGGAACACGATGACGAATGCATGTATTAATGAATGAATGAATGAGTAATAAGATGATGAATACATGCATTAATGAACGAACGAATTAAGTCTTGCAAACATTGAATAAGTCGATTGGTCCTTCTTTGTGATTGGCCATGGTCATGGTACCTCTACCGCTTACCTACTAGTACTGTGGCATACGCTTAGATTCACGGCCCAGTAGCTAAGGCTACTGTGGCATACGCTCTATTGATTCACGGCCCAGTAGCTAAGACTGATCGGGGTATAGCATATGGTATTGGTACATCAGAATTCAATGTGCAAGTAAGAATGAAACGGGATCCTTGTCATTCGACCACAGTAATCATAGCCGAGTGCTATGAAGTGGGTAAAGCCTGACAGGATCCATATGAAAAGTTAAAGATGATGATGTATAACGAATGATGAAGATAATAATGAATATTATTTCTGTGTACGTATGATGTATGATCACGTGAAAGAATGGTTTCTAATGGATTTATAATATATTTATTATAAAACTAGAACTCACTCAGCAACGCTGACTTTTTATGTGTTTCCAGTTGGCAGGTAGTGTTGCTGGGGATGGCACGAGGTGGCTACTCAGCTCTTTTGGGATGGCATTCTCCTTTTGATAATGCTGCACGCACTGGTAGTGCGGGTGCATAATACATGCAACAAAGTATGTTGCATGAGAGTGTCAAGAGTTCCTTAAGGGTTTCGATGTACGGAAGTACTTAAGGAATCTTCTTTATGATGAATAATTTTATGTTTTTATAATAGAGGTCACTGTATATGACCCTGTGATTGTTGAGGATTCACATAAACGAGATTATTTAACTATTCCCCGGTTTCATATGCTTCAGCAGCAATCATAGTAAAGCTAGGCAATGTAAAGAAAGCTTGTATTTTGTAACCAAGACAACGATGTAATGCATTGTAAAAGCTTTTATGTTGAAATGAGAATGTATCTCTTTTAAATTCCGCTGTGATAATTTACTTTGATTTTATGAAGTTTATGCAAATATATTTTTATGCGCGATGAATGACCAGCTGTGAGGTGCCCGGGAGCGGGGCCTTACAAGTTGGTATCAGAGCCAAAGTTTAGGTGAAATGGGTAAATTTTCCAAATAAACCTAAACTTAAACTGAAAATGGGACAGGAAGGAAGGGAATGCCATCTGAGTAGCTGCGTGCTATCAGGTATTTTCTTAAAGATTAACTGGTATTATGTGCGTGTGTATGTGGCATACGTGTACTGTTAGATTTAGATGCTAGTGTAGTCATGACGGGTGTTGCTCAGGGTGCGAAAAGTAAAGTAGGTGGCTAATCACAACTGGCCACTGTAATTAGAGACTTACTATACTTAACATAAACTGAACTATTTCCTTGAATGACCGTGTTAGTATTTGAACCTTTCAGTGTGTGATAGAAGATGGTCAGTGGTAGATCATCTAAAGCCCCATGTGGTGGAGGCGGTGGCGGAAGTGGTGCGGAACCACGAGCCATAAGAGGAAGACCTAGACTAGAGAAGAAGGTTCCTGAAGAACCTGATACTACTCCTCCGGAGGGAGTGGATGAGAGTGTTGATTTGAGGGCCTCGGTAAAAGAGGCAGTGGTCGAGGAGGTGCACCAGGTCATGCAGACGATCTTACCGTCTGTAGTGATCCAGGTGATAAAGGCTGTACGTGAAGATGAGAGGCGAGGGAGGAATCGATCCTCAGGAAGACAGTAGCAACAAGAGCCGGAAACGGTTCTTTCAGATGATGAAGAAGAGGAAGAGGAGGAGGAGTCAGTGCCTGAGACAACACGAGGTTGTAACTACGGGGCGTTTATGAGGTGCAAGCCCCCTAATTTTGATGGCTCTGGCACCGCTGCTGATGCTCACCAATGGGTGAGGGAAATGGAGGCTGTCCTCGATATTAGTGATTGCCGGGAGGACAAGAAGGTGAAGTTTGCTACCCATTCTTTTACAGGGTCGGTCTTATGCTGGTGGGACAACATAGTCCAGGCCGAGGGTAGCAGGGCCATTGGAAAGATGAAGTGGTCCGAACTGAAAAGGATGGTGATCGAGGAGTTCAGTCCTCGTCGAGAAATGGACAAGGTTGAGAGAGAGTTTCTGTAGCTGGAGGCAGGGACGATGACCCACCAACAGTACACCACCAAATTCAATGAGATGGCGAAAATGGTACCGGACCAGGTGACGCCGGTGTCTCGAAAGATCAACCGGTATATCCAGGGGCTGCCGGCCGACATCCGCACGCACCTGATCACTGCCCGACCGAGTACTTTCAGGTCGGCAGTAGATTTGGCTGGGCGGCTATACGATGAAAAGGCTAGGGTGGTGAAGGCTGAGGGTGGTAAGAAGGGAGGTGGCGAGAAAAGTTGGTAGGGAAAGAGGTTTGGTCGAGGTGATACCTCGACAAGTAACAAGAAGGCAAGGGTGGATGACCGCCGTGTGGTCATGTCAGGAGCAGGGTTGAGGAAGTGTGGCCAATGTGGGAGAGAGCACTCGGGAGAGTGCAAGTGGGGATCCAACATCTGTTTCAGATGCGGGAAGGCAGGGCATATGTCAAAGGATTGCCGGATGGGCAAGTGTTTTAACTGTGGGGAAAGTGGTCATATGAGCAGAGATTGCAAGAAGCCGAGGGCTGAGGGCTCCGGGGAGAAGAAGACGGGAGGAGAAGCACCAAGGGCAAAGGCCAGGGCGTTCACGATGACGCAAGAAGAGGCTAGGACGGACCCTGACGTTGTGTCCGGTACGTTCCTGATAAACCAAATTTTAGCCTCTGTGTTATTTGATTCGGGTGCCAGTAGGAGTTTTATTTCTACTACCTTCTGTGCTAAACTGCCTGTTAGGAGTAAATGCCTTGATGAGTCCTTTGACGTAGAAACTGCTATTGGTAAGTCCACTAGGGTTACGGATGTGATAGAGGACTGTGCTGTAGAATTAGAAGGCCATAGGTTTGCTGCCAAGTTACATGTGATGCCCCTAGGAGGATTTGATGTAGTATTAGGGATGGATTGGTTAGCAACCTACGAAGCGAATATCGTGTGCCGAAAGAAGATGATTAGGCTGATGGCGGCTGACGGAAGTCCGGTGACAATATATGGCGATCGAGTTATGACGATTCCGAAGGTGATCTCGATGGCGGTGTCGGAAAAGTGTATGAGGCGCGGATGTAGCGCCTACTTATGTTATGTAAAGAATGTAGAGACGCCAACACCACAACTATCCGATGTACCAGTTGTGCGTGACTTTCCAGACGTGTTTCCCAAAGACTTATCGGGATTGCCACCTGACCGAGAGATCGAATTCTAGATCGACCTGATACCGGGTGCCCAACCTGTCGCAAAAGCACCGTATCGCTTGGCTCCGACGGAAATGAAAGAGTTGATGGAGCAACTGCAAGAACTGCTAGATAAGGGGTTCATTAGACCGAGTATCTCACCTTAGGGTGCTCCGGTTCTGTTCGTAAAGAAGAAGGATGGTAGTATGAGAATGTGCATTGGTTACCGCGAGCTGAATAAGCTGACGGTGAAGAACAGATACCCCTTGCCGAGAATCGATGACTTGTTTGACCAACTTCAAGGCGCTAGCTGGTTTTCAAGGATAGATCTTCGATCAGGCTACCATCAACTGAAGGTAAAGGAGCAGGATATCCCTAAAACAGCCTTTCGTACGCGCTATGGTCATTACGAGTTTCTCGTTATGTCTTTTGGTTTGACCAATGCACCGGCTGCTTTTATAGATTTGATGAACCGAGTGTGTCGGCCAATGTTAGATAAATCAGTGATTGTGTTCATCGATGATATTCTAATTTATTCGAGGAGCGAAGAAGAGCATGCCGGTCATATTCGGGAAG
Organism: Flaveria linearis; assembly: GCA_024085815.1. NCBI lineage: Eukaryota > Viridiplantae > Streptophyta > Magnoliopsida > Asterales > Asteraceae > Flaveria > Flaveria linearis. The sequence continues at coordinate 71,503,202 of CM044004.1, read as the reverse complement.
TGTTGGAGACTTTGAGAAGGGAGAAACTGTATGCTAAGTTCTCCAAATGTGCATTCTGGTTACGCGAGGTGCAATTTCTGGGTCACGTGGTAAATGCTCAGGGAATAATGGTGAACCCAGCAAAGGTTGAGGCCGTGATGCAATGGAAGTCGCCAAAGACGCCATCCGAGATTCACAGCTTCTTGGGATTGGCGGGCTACTATAGAAGATTTATTCAAGACTTTTCGAAGATAGCCTCACCTTTGACAAAATTGACTCGCAAGGACGTAAAGTTCATGTGGGGTCGAGAACAGGAGGATGCCTTTGAGGAATTGAAGACGAGACTGACACAAGCTCCTGTCTTGACATTTCCCGAGGGAAATGAGGACTTAGTGGTCTATTCGGATGCATCTTATTCGGGCTAGGTTGCATATTGATGCAACGCGGAAGAGTAATAGCCTATGCGTCCCGACAACTTAAGACCCGCGAAGTCAACTATCCCACACACGATCTAGAACTAGCTGCGGTGGTTTTCGTGTTGAAGATTTAGTGGCACTATCTATACGGGACGAAGTGCACCATCTTCACGGACCACAAAAGCTTGAAGTACTTCTTCGAGCAGAAAGATCTGAACATGAGGCAAAGGCGATGGTTAGAGCTGATCAAAGACTATGATTGTGAGATCCACTACCATCCGGGCAAGGCCAACGTGGTGGCGGATGCCTTTAGCCGAAAGGAAAGGCCCGAGCCGATTCGGGTAAAAGCTTATCAGCTAATCATGACCTCCGACGTGATGACACAGGTTAAGGAGTTTCAAGACGAGGCTTTGAAAGAAGATCGTCTTAACTCCGAAAGGATGAGAGGTCTAGTTACGGAATTGGGAGAGAACACTCTTGGTGTTAAGACCCGATTTGGGCGGATGTGGATTCCTCGATACGGGGATCTACGAGGAAAGATAATGGACGAAGCCCATAAGACTCGGTACTCCATTCATCCCGGGGCTACCAAGATGTATCACGATATGAAGAAAGATTATTGGTGGCCGGGTATGAAACGTGATGTAGCGGAGTACGTGAGTAAGTGCCTCATTTGTCTTCAAGTGAAGGCGGAACACCAGAAACCATACGGGAAAATCCAGCCGTTGGATATTCCCGAATGGAAGTGGGAGCATATCACCATGGATTTCATCACGAAACTACCACGTACCCCGAAAGGGTATGATGCTAAATGGGTGATAGTTGATCGTTTGACGAAAAGCGCCCACTTCTTACCGATCCGTGAGACGTATTCATCTGAAAGATTGGCGGATCTGTTCATCAAAGAAATTGTAGCTCGTCATGGCGTGCCGGTGTCCATTGTGTCGGATCGTGACACCCGTTTTACACCGAAATTCTGGAAGAGATTCCATGACGCGATGGGGACGAGACCACATATTAGTACGGCATATCACCCTCAAACGGACGGTCAGTCTGAGAGGACGATCCAGACACTTGAAGACATGCTTCGGGCATGTGTGATCGATTTTGGAGGAAGTTGGGACGACCACTTGCCGTTAGCAGAATTCTCGTATAATAACAGTTATCATGCCAGCATTGGCATGCCACCTTACAAGATGCTGTACGGTAGGAAATGTAGGACGCCCGTATGCTGGGGAGACATTGGGCAGAAGGAACTGGGAGGTGTCGAGGTAGTTGAAGCAACGAATGAGAAGTTAGAAAAGATCAAAGCCTTCATGAAGGCGGCAAAAGATAGACAAAAGTCGTATGCTGACAAGAGGCGGAGACCGATAGAGTTCAAGGTTGGTGACCGAGTCATGTTGAAGGTCTCGCCCTGGAAAGGCATTATCCGATTCAGGAAACGAGGCAAGCTAAGCCCGAGATATATAGGACCTTTCCGAATCCTCGCACGAGTAGGAGAGGTAGCCTATCGACTTGAACTGCTAGATGAGTTAAGTGGAATTCACCCCACGTTCCATGTATCTCATTTGAGAAAGTGCTTAGCTGACGAAGACATGATTGTTCCACTGGAGGATATTTAAGTAGACGAACGGCTCAATTACGTGGAGCAACCAGTGGCAATCATTGATCGTAAAGAAAAGAGGTTAAGGAATACAGTGGTTCCTCTTGTGCGTGTACAGTGGAAGCACAGGAAGGGATCCGAGTCTAAGTGGGAGACTGAAGAAGAGATGAGACAACATTACCCACATCTATTTGAGGAATAACAGGTTTCGGGGACGAAACCTAAATAAGGGGGTTGGACTTGTAACACCCGGAAATTTTTCTAAGCGAGTCAAGTAATAATAGTGGGCTCAGACGAAGGCCATTTAATAAATATAAAATGGTTGTGGGTGTTAGACCGAGTTAACCCATCGGATCACGAGTTTAACGAGTTTGGGGTCGCGGGAACGCCTGGCATATATATAGATGGATCAGCTGAACAACTCTCATTTGCACTCAAACACCCATTTCTAGAGAGAGAAAGTGTAGAGAGAGAAAGTGTAGAGAGAGAAAGTGTCGGATCGAGGCTCGGGTGGTCAAGAATCGAAGGCTGGTGTTCGTGGACTCCTAAACAACAAGAATCGAGGTAAGAAACGTAGTATAATTGCTCCATTTGGTGAAAACCTGGATTTGGGTTTTTGGGGTTTTAAAAGTGGCAAAAATCGCTCAAAAACGCACGTTTTAGGGTAATAAAACATGTAAGAAGCTTAGATTTAGGTTCATGGATGATAACCCAAGGGTTTGGGTGGAAAAGATTGGATTTTTGGGTTGAAATGAGCTGATTCGTAAATTTCAGCTCGTTCTGCGAATTTAAGCACTCATCCAGCGAATCTGCAAGTTCGTCCAGCGAAACTAGGAGGATTCTTAGCGAGACTACAGTTTCACTGCAGCGAAACTACATTTTCGCTCGGGCGAAACTATAGTTTCATGATAACTTCGCTGATGCCTATGTTGATCCTTAGACATTACGAAACTAGGGAATTCCAACGAAAGTTGGGCGCTCAAGGTAGCGAATCTGTCCAGCGAAACTGGCAGAGTGCTGCCCAGCGAAACTATCAGCGAAACTGCTGATTCACCTGGTGAAATTACGGGCGAAACTATCAGCGAACTTAGTAGCGAAATTAGGTAGAAATTAACTCTTTTGAGTGTTAACTTGTCTGCAGGCAGCGTAGTGTGACCCACGTCTTTAAAGCTTGATTGAGAAGCTGCTTGTCATGCACAGGTGAGTTTCTAGGACCCCTCATTTACTAGTTTTAAATGATTTTAGGGATGGAACACATATAAACCTGTTTATTGAAATATGTATGTATGGCCCATTTGGGTATGATGCTGTGATGTACGTTTAAGGTATGATTGAGGACTTGGGCGTGTTGTATGAGGTCCTAAGCATGAGTCCCCAAGGTCTAGGAGGGACAATTAGGGTTGCTTTACCCAAAATAGTGCATAGTTAAGTCCCGGCTTTCGGGAAAGATACGGAAGTAAGTGCCTGTAGATGACTGATGATGTAGACTATGTATGTATGATGCTATGTATGATGACGTATGTATGATGCTATGTATGATGATGTATGTATGATGGGTATGGTGTGTGTTCCTTGTGATGATGTATGTATATCTTTCACGACTCATGTAATATGATGATGAACGAACGAAGTATTATGTACGTAAAGTGAAAGATAATGAAAGAGGAACACGATGACGAATGCATGTATTAATGAATGAATGAATGAGTAATAAGATGATGAATACATGCATTAATGAACGAACGAATTAAGTCTTGCAAACATTGAATAAGTCGATTGGTCCTTCTTTGTGATTGGCCATGGTCATGGTACCTCTACCGCTTACCTACTAGTACTGTGGCATACGCTTAGATTCACGGCCCAGTAGCTAAGGCTACTGTGGCATACGCTCTATTGATTCACGGCCCAGTAGCTAAGACTGATCGGGGTATAGCATATGGTATTGGTACATCAGAATTCAATGTGCAAGTAAGAATGAAACGGGATCCTTGTCATTCGACCACAGTAATCATAGCCGAGTGCTATGAAGTGGCAAAGCCTGACAGGACCCATATGAAAAGTTAAAGATGATGATGTATAACGAATGATGAAGATAATAATGAATATTATTTCTGTGTACGTATGATGTATGATCACGTGAAAGAATGGTTTCTAATGGATTTATAATATATTTATTATAAAACTAGAACTCACTCAGCAACGCTGACTTTTTATGTGTTTCCAGTTGGCAGGTAGTATTGCTGGGGATGGCACGAGGTGGCTACTCAGCTCTTTTGGGATGGCATTCTCCTTTTGATAATGTTGCACGCACTGGAAGTGCGGGTGCATAATACATGCAACAAAGTATGTTGCATGAGAGTGTCAAGAGTTCCTTAAGGGTTCCGATGTACGGAAGTACTTAAGGAATCTTCTTTATGATGAATAATTTTATGTTTTTATAATAGAGGTCACTGTATATGACCCTATGATTGTTGAGGATTCACATAAACGGGATTATTTAACAAATCCCCGGTTTCATATGCTTCAGCAGCAATCATAGTAAAGCTAGGCAATGTAAAGAAAGCTTGTATTTTGTAACCAAGACAACGATGTAATGCATTGTAAAAGCTTTTATGTTGAAATGAGAATGTATCTCTTTTAAATTCCGCTGTGATAATTTACTTTGATTTTATGAAGTTTATGCAAATATATATTTTATGCGCGATGAATGACCAGCTGTGAGGTGCCCGGGAGCGGGGCCTTACAGTTAATTGGACAATGGTAACATAATTAGGACCCTAAGAAAGGCAATTTAATATGAAGATGTATTTTTTAAAATATCTCTTGGAGAATGGAATACAGGGCGTGAAAAAGCAGATCTGGTGGTGAGGGTGTAGAGACAAGGCATCAAACGTCATCTAGACCCTAGGTTTCCACACTTATGGATGAGGGTGGTATGCAATTATTGGTTTATGAATTGATGTCAACAAAATTGTTCTGTCTATTAGGTTGGTGATTCTATAAAATTAGAACACTATGCTTAAAGCCATGGCAGACAAAGTAGCAATTCTAAAAGAAATGATCTAAATAATAACGAAATCAATAGATAGAGTTTGTGATCTAGAATCAGAGATCACCACTCTAAAAAAATGACGGATAAAGTTCTTGATCTTGAAGCAAAGATAAATACTTCAAAACAATCGGTAGATAGGGTTGGTGATCATGAATATGAGTTCACAAGTCTAGAAGAAACCATCAAGCTTTAAGAAGCCTTTAATCTAAGTTTAGAGTAGCCCAATCTCACTGTAGCATTACAAAAACCGTTAGATGTTCCTTCCTCATTTCATCATTTAGTGTCATATAGAATCTCAAAATAACGCTACCAAAAAGAGTAAGATGACCACAAAGATGCTGAGGAGATTATCAATTTGGCTAAGAAGATATTAAAAAGCACTCCTAAAATATCTTTTACTCCAATTTGGGATAATTATAGTACCATTTAACAGGCTGAAGTTGGATGCCTTGTTAAATGAATATTGCTATGACATCTTTAAAGAAAATAGACATGAGTATAGAAGATTCATGAGGGGTCTAAACATAAAAACTGAAATCAGAAGAAGGAAGAAAGGATATTAAAAATGGAAAGGGCCAAAAAGTCTCTAAAATGAAAGAGAATTGATGAGACTTCTCATGAGATAGAACTGGTACTTAATTTTAAGGCTACTCTTATATGGCCAACTCCTGAATAAGCTTCAATGCTTATGGTCCTACTTAAAGCTACTAAAGCACTAGAGAAGTCTACAAATAAAGTTGTTCCTACTGAATCATTAGCATAGGTCTCCTGGTTAGTAGCTGGAGCCTCATATCAGATGATTGTTTACCCTCTAGGAGTTCAGACTATGGAAGATGACATGACAAGACATGGTCTCACTCTTGAAAATAAAGCTTCATTTCTCTAATTTAACAAAACAAGACTTCAAAGATTATCCTAAAATATGATGAAATAATTGCTTGGGAATATCTTGAAGAATTAGATAGGTTGTGGATTGGCAAATACTATAGATATCTAGAGGAATGTGTGTATGAAAATCATAGCACAACTGATGCATTAAACATCATTTGTCAAAAGCTTATCAATCTAACAAAAACATGCAAGTTGGGATGCACATTAGGATTGCTTAAGAACCAGCTGGAAAAGATAATTCTTTCTATAGAAGAGGATGTAAATTGCAAACATAAGAAGGCCTTGAAGTTGGTGAAAAAGAATATATCTATTTGGGCAATATGATAATGATAATGAAATGAGTGGAGTGCAAAGGTTTTCTACATTTACAAGGCCTTTGAAAGACAGTGAACAAGCTAAAAATGGTTTGTGAGGATATGCAACAAACAAGAATGGATACTGCTCAGACTTCTCCACTTAAATATTCTTCATGAGTTGTTTGTCAAAGGAATAAATTTCATCAATAGCCTTATTAAAGATGCTTTATTTGAGATATAAAGATAGGAGGAAATAGAGCTAAAAGAAATGGAAAAGCTCTTCTAGTTGTTGCACGTGGGGGTTTGATGAACCAAAATCAATGCTAAAACTAAGGTTAATTTTAAAGTGAATACTAAGATTGATGGCCAAGAGGCTACTAAAGAAGCTAATAGAGTGCAGTTAACTTACAATAAACCTATCATTACTAGTGACGCAGTGGAAGGATTTACTAAAATTTTTGCAATCAAACATACTACAGCTTCCACCTCTAATTTCACAACTTAAAAAAGGAAAGAAGCCTATGGCTTCTAAAGGAAAACTAAATGCTGATGAAGAAAAAGCAAAAAGGTTGGTTCTAATAACAAAGATAATGAAGGATTTTTTAGAAGATATTAGAAGTCAAGTATTAGAACTGAAAACAAATGCTAATCAAGCAGCTAAAGTTAGAATGAATATTATCTTGTTGATATAAAAAGCAAAAGAAGCCAAAGCAGTAATAACAAAAGCAAGTGTTGTATTTGCAGAGAATCAAGCATGTCAAAATCAAACTAGGAAACCTAATTGTGCTCCAAAATAGGTTAGAGTACCCATCTCTGTAACCATTATGTCTTAGTCATTAACTTCGGATGCATTTACTAATAGCCTGATAGTTGTATAAGCTCAAACTATAAAGAGAGTTGAAATAAACATTAAGAAAGGTACAAAGATATATATGTTGGCATTATAGCTTAAACAAATAAATTATGATTTCAATGGTGTGATAAGATGGAAGATTGAAGATTTGAGGGCTAAAGTGACTGATGTGACTCTTGTCGTGTGAGAACCCTAAAACCCAAGTTTAAGGTAACCCTAAAATGTTAAGAATTACTTTTATATACTTATTAGAAATTGTTAAGTTTATCTTATATAATATACTATATATAAATTTCTCATGTTTTTGCATGATAATAAGTGAATATGCATGCATGCATGCATGAAAGTTTACGTGTGCATGAATCTTTTTCATATGAATTTTGTGATTTTGATATCTTATGTGTCTAATTATCGAATTATGAGATTACATGATTAAGTCACTTGATTGATAAATGTCTTTCATTTACATGAAATGAATTAGAATCAAGACTTAATAAAATGTTACCAAACAAAGTTACACCTAGAAACCATGTATCAAAACTAAAACCAAACAAATCTTAAACACTTAAACACTAACATAAACACAACCTTAAACCCTTGCATCGGTTCATTAGAAGACTAAGCAACCCAATTAAGCACCTAAAACTTTGACTAATCCTAAGCTTAATAACTAAGAAAGTCATTAATACCACAACTTGACACCTAGAAACCATCACCTACTTAACCCGCAACCTAAGCACCACCATTAACACTAATCAGCCAAAACCGCCACCTAGCTACCTTGCCACTAACCATGCTCCCAAGCTGCCACCTAAACACCACATTGACACTAAGCATTCATTAGCAATTGCCATCTATCCTAAGTATGCTAACTAAACAAGCCTATAACCACCACATCATCTCCCTAAGTCATAGACCTCATCATGAATCTCTCCACCTTTTTGCTTCTTCTCGGCTGCATGGAGCCATCACACTCCCATAACCGCAAACCATCACAATCTTTTTCTCTCTCGGCTTGTTATCCACGACCATAAACCACCACAACACCACCCTCTCTCTCGGCTTGTTATCCATAACCGCAACCCACCACAACACCATTCTCCCTCTCTCGGTTTGTTATCACCACCATCACAACCATTTACCACCTCAACCAAGCATCATTCTCTCGGTTCACTACCGGCTTTTCAAGTATTCCCGAAGCTCACCATCATCTTGTTCGGTTTTGTTATCATCATCACCATCTTTTGTTCATCTTGCTTGTGATCCAAGGACTATCATCCTTACCCAATTATAAAGCAATCTAACAAAATAAGTTCTTAAGTTTCTACATCAAAACAAGGTTAGATCACCAAAACACATGACTAACAAGTTGTATGTATTTAAAAAAACACATAATCAAACTCTTGAAGATTAATCATCAAGGATACTTATAAGAACTTATGAACCCATGATTTTTATTTCAAAAATCAGTAAGAAATGGGATTAAGAGTTAAAAACTTAAAGGTTTATAAACCAAGGATTTAAACAAAAGATTTCAAATTAAAGAGTTAAAAGTATTAGTATTCTTGATGAAACTATATTAAATACGTAAGTAACTATGATTGTGGCAATAAAACTTGGAAATTGTTAAGAAATATTAGAAATAATAATCTGTAGATTTTGATGTAATAATATTGGTAAATTAATTTATATAATTAATTTAAGGAAAACAAAGATAATTATTGTATGAAAGCTCCGAACCTGATAAAAATATGTAAACATTATATAATAATTCTTGTATTTTATAGAAGTTCCAGAATTAATTTCGTAATTAAATTCGTTTGTATGACTGAGTTTTACATTTTAATATAATCTGTAAATAGAAAATTTGAAGAAACATAAAAAAAGTGAGTTAAATTATGGAAATTTACAAAGATTATGATATTCAGTATAGAACAATGAGTTTGAATTTCATAATTTTTAGAGATATTTAACTATTTTTTCTGAATTATGTAAAATTTTATCAAAATCATAGTTAACTGCCCATTGAGATTTAACAACCTAAACTTTCATGAGACAATATGGACTTCAGGTTAATTATTATGGTAAATTTTGGTAATTTTAAAAAACATGTAGCTATTTCTGCTATTTTATGTAAATCTTGTAGAAATTTTAGAAAATTTTCTGTAAATAATTATTAGTTGAAATTTTTATATGTTAATATATAATTTTAGATGTTACTTCTATTAAATTTTTATGATATATGGGTAGCAGTAACTAGTGTTTTAGAATTTCTAAATAAAGTGCTAAAAATTTTAAAGAAATAAGATATATTTCTAACATATAATTATTTTATAGGGTTTCGCTGGAATTAAAGTGAGATTCATAGCCTTGTTTTTATGTTTATGAGTTTTAGGGGAAAAAGATTATTATTTTATGATTGATGCTGATAAATAAGACTTTTTGAGATACTGTCATTTTGTCATAAGCTACAACCATTTATTCGGATATGGAACCGTTTGATAATATAGATAGAGCTACTTAGGAAAATGTTTCCAATGTTTCCTGCACCAATAGGATGAGTGTTGTGATGCTATATTATCTGATTTTATGATTTGTATTGTGCCAGTTATAAATCACCCTCCATATAAGTAGGTTTGGTTGTAATCTTATTTATGTTGCATCAATATATTTTGTTTGGTTATTAAACCTATATTTCTCACCAATATTATGTTGACAGTTTTAAGTATGCTTTTTAGGAAATCAAAATGACTAACAGTGTAATGTTTTTGTTTGATGTTTACAACGGATAGGGTGAAATTATTGGAAAGACATGTGCCAAAATAACAGTAAACGTGTTTGAGCCTAGCATAATGGTGGATGCACACATCTACTACTATTGAAGAATAAGAAGCAGTTATTAGACACTATTGTATTTAGGTTACATATTAAAAATGTATTAGTCTTTGCATAGACAAATTTTGTATGAACTTATATGTAACCTGAATATATATATATATATACATATACATATATATATATATATATATATATATATATATATATATATATATGTAAGTATGTGATGTTATGTTTAAAGTTCTTGTTATAACTATTTGTCTATAATCAATGTGTTTTGAGCCAAAGAGTCATAACCAAGCATTTCATGCTTCCACCGGGATGTGACAGGTTGGTATCAGAGCCATTGGTTATAGAGAATTAGGTATTTTAGCAAATATCTAGACTATAACCATAAGCTCATATACTAACAAATCATCAAGGTGATATTGTTTTTCTTTTATGATTTTATGTGGTCATATTCATGCTTAGATAAGAATGAAACTTGAAGTATATATGATCTATATGTAAAAGATTCTATGAATTCTATGTTACTTACATGAGTTAAATTTGTAAGAATTTTTGCAATATGAGTTCTGATAAATCTAATAGTTACTATAACGAAACTGATCATAGAGAAACAACACTTGAGATAGAACCTCAGAACCAAATAGAAACACCTCAACCTGAAACCCGAATTCAGAACGCGCCAAAGTTTTACGTCCAACGTGCACCAGTAACCATAGGAGGTTATACAATTCAGACTCCTAGAAAGAGGGTGTCACATGGTAGGAAACTTCTGAATAATGAAATTCAGGAAGTAAGAGATCCAAACCCAAAAACTTTTCCTCCAACATCTGAAATGACACACATGAATCAATCTGAGGAATCTGAAACAGAAGAAGAAGAAAGCAAGAGGCAAAGGTTGGAAGAATGACAAATAGAGGCAACCAACCAGATTCTAAAAAGGGTTAAAAAGATTCAACGAGAGGTTCGGGTAATCAAAACAGATGTCAAGAAAGGAAGGAAAAGAGACAACAACATCCTCACTAAAATATGGAAATAGGTTTGGGGAAATTAGAAATCTATAAAACCTTGTGCATGCTATGATAACTTTAAGAATAAGAGAATAAGAATATATGTTAAATTATTTGATTTTATGACCATTAAAATATTGTGTTTATAGTAAAAACTTACATATATCTTCTTATCTTCTTAAAATATTAATACAATAAAAATATAGTGAAACATGCCACCAAAAAGGACTACTCAACCAGTACTGAGAACTGCACGAGTTGGAAGACCAATAACAAGACTAGGAGAAGAAACTCCACCTGTAAATACCACAACTAATAAGAATGAAAGAATTCCTTAAATAGTAACTCCACAACTGGAAGCTTCAATACCCACCTTAGTAGCTCAATTACAACAAAACCTTAAGGTGTACCACCTAGAAATGAGGAACCAGAAAATGCTAACATAGGAGAACACCAGAAGGAAGAGATTGTAGACAGAGTTAGGAAGGGATGTTCCTATAAAACCTTCATGTCATACAGACCCTGAGAGTTTGACGGGAAAGGTGGAGTAGTACAAGCCTTAAGCTGGTTAGAAGAAATGAAATTAGTACTAGATATTAGTAACTATGTTGACAACTACAAAACCCTGTTTGCTTCACATTGTCTTAAGGGTGAGGCATAATCTTGGTGGAAAATGGTGGTCCAAACAAAAGGAAGGCACGTTATGAACGAATTAAGCTGGGAAGAGTTTAGGAATCTAGTAATTGAAAAGTATTGTCCTTATAATGAAATAGAGAAAACAGAAACATAATTTTGGCATTAGAAATGAAAGATGCAGCACATCAAGAGTATATTGATAGGTACAATGAACTTTCTAGATTAGTGCCACATCTGGTGACTCCAGAAACAAAAAGGATAAGAAGATACATTTGGGGTTTAGTACCATAGATAAGAGGAATGGTAAAATCTGCAATGCCAAAATCCTTTGAGGATGTAGTGGCTCTAGCAGGAAGTTTGACAGACAAAATGATTAGAAACAGATCCTTGACTAATTCAAGGATTGGAAATAAAAGGAAATGGAACAACAACAATGCTGGAGAAAGATTTGGAGGGAACCACCAAAAGAAAGTATCCAAAAACCAATTAGAAACTTCTTAGGAGTTGCACAAGAAAAGAGGCCTTAGACTGATTATGATAAGTGTATGATTATGATATGTTACAATTGTAGGAAGAAAGGACACATATCTTGAGACTATAAGGGACCTGCAAACCCTAAACCAGTTTGCTATAAATGTGGAAATGAAAATCATTTTCGCAATAAGTGTCCAGAGTTGGAAAAGAAAGCTCCCATAAATAACCCGTGTGGTAGATCCTTTGTGTTGCAAGATGAGGAAGCACGACAAGAACCGGAAGTAGTAACGGGTACGTTTCCTATTAACAACCAACACGCAATTGTGTTATTTGATACGGGAGCAACACGTAGTTTTGTTTCGCATACATTTAAGCCTTTACTTAATCTAACCTCAGAAACACTGAAAGGTAAATATATGATAGAATTAGCTGATGGAAAAATAATTGAGGCTAATGATGAAATCCCTAATTGCATTTTAAATTTAGATGATCATTACTTTAATATTGATTTGATTCCTATTGAATTAGGAGGTTTTGATGTTGTTATGGGTATGGATTGGTTAAGTAAGAATCAGGCTGAAATTATTTGTGAAAAAATAACGATTAAAATTCCTACAAATAAGAATAATACAACCCTTACCATATATTGTGAAAAACCTAGGGGTACTGTAAAGATAGTTTCATGTAAGAAAGCATAGAAATACTTAAGAAAGAAATGTTTAGCATTTCTAGCTCATATAGTAGATACACAATTAGACATGAAAAATTTAGAAGATGTTCCTATTGTTAGAAAGTATCCAGAGGTATTTTCTAATGAATTATCAGGATTGCCACCCACTCGGCAGGTAGAATTCAAAACTGAATTAGTTATATTTATTTATTTTTTTTAAATGTAATATTACTCCGTATTCAATCCTTGTAATCTCAAGGCTTGATCATAGTGAAAATATCTTTTTATATTATTCTTGTTGATTATATTTTTGTGCAACGCTTAAACAACTGCGAATACGCATTTTAACGTAAAACCGAGCAACTTATTGGGACTTATATAATTTTTTTTCAGAAAATTATTTATAAGTTTTATTATTATGATTAATATGTTAAAATACTCATTCATAATCATTAGTTTATGGTGCAAATTAATAAATAAAATAAGTTAAGGAGTTAAAGTTGAAACTTTATATTTTCCCTCCACTCATCTCCCCAACTACTTACATTAATACCCAACCATAATTTTCCTCTATAAATACTAACCCAAATCCCCCTCTAATCACTTTCATCACTCTAAACTCTTTCTAAACTCTCTCAATCCATCCAAAAACTCTATCCTTTTTGCAAGAAATATTCAAGAACAACTTGTGAGTTTTATTTATTTATTTATTTATTTATTTATTTATACTTTCTTTCTTACTTTCTTCTTCATTTTTCTTTATCACTTGGAACAACCTATAGGATATAACCACTTAGTCACCAAGGTGACACTAGTATGGTAAACCCCCATTTTTAAGGTCCAAGTTGGAAATATTATACTTGACTCTTTCATACATGTTTTATTGTCTTGTTTTTTTAGCCTTTTACATACTAAACCAAGTCACCAACAACTTCAATGTTGGAAGACTTGTGCTGAAGTTATATTTAAGAAATTTTAAGGCTTTTACATCATATTCTTTCATTTTTACAAAACAATAAGTGATCTAAAATCAAAAAGGGAATGAAACCAAACCGAGCCTCTAACCAATGTTGAAAGGCTTGTGTTATGGTATGAAATGGTGATGTAGAACCATGGTTCTACAACTAATCTATCCACCATACCCCACTTGAACACTTAGTCAAACTAGTTAGTTTACTTTAGTATTTTTATATATATACTCATGACCATCCGAATCACCCTTATGTGGAGATTTTGTACAATGGTGACAATCTTGAGGTTTGAGGATATCCCCACCTATAATACATGACTTATATGAATATAACACTTGAGGTTTGTGGATTACCCTACCTCTAATGCATGACTTATATTTATATTTACATAATACTTAGTGAAAACCAAACCGTAATATCAATCAAACCATGGTTGAATGTTATGTGTTAAGGTAGACATTATACTAATCTTATGATATCTTATTTTGGACTTCCAATGAGTAACTAATACTCATAAAGAACACACATAATACATGGTGTCCAAATAAGTGTCTAAGTAGTATATAATTTCATGTACTCTTATATTTGTAATTTTCATTTTCGTATACTTTCTAATAGCTAAAATCTCAAACTTTGAATCCTAAACTTACACACTTTTGTTTACCTTTCAGCGTGACTTTGGTGACCCAATCCTTTAAACTCATTCATCTATCCTTATGGATTCTAATCGCCAAACCGTGAGTCATACTTCACCCATTTTGTTTTAACACTATTTGGGTTGTAACATGTATCAATTATCAAATACACACAAGTATTTATTCAATCAAAATCATTCTAAAACTCAATTCATACAAACATGCTTACTTGTTATACTATTTGTGAATACCTTCTAGAATACATTATCTTGCAAGCAATCTAAACCTCCCTTAACATGTATAGCGCTATAGGACTAGCACATCCGCCCTATTATGATGGGTCTATGTTAGGTTATTCAATATTTACGCTTTTGGTCATTTTTAATGCTAAGATTACGCTAGTGGACACTTTGGTTTGATTATTAGCTTTGCATGCTAGCAATGTACAAACTTTAGTATACTTTACTCATGTTGAATTGAGATCTATTCACTATTATGCTATGTATTCAAATTTGTATACCCACCAACATATTCATATGTTGACCAATAATTTATACATGTTGCAGAAAATGCTTGAAGCTTTATCAAGAAATTAAATTAGGTGGACTTAGAAACACACCAAATCTATCATTTTGTTATGTTTGTTTAGACTTGTATTTCTCTAAATTATTGTATGTTTATTTGAAACATTGTAATGTTACGTTGATTAATGAAAATGAAATTTAATGTTAATTTATTGTCACTTTAGTTCTATGATGTCTTTAAACAATCTATCACTTCTCGCGCCCCGATGTTTCCGCCATCGGTTGGGGTGTGACAGATTGGTATCAGAGCCACAGTTATAGGGAATTAGGAAAACTTCCATGTTTTGACCTAGACTATGACTAAGGACTCCCATTAGTAATGCTTATGATTTGTTTGATTATCTTATGATTATGCAAAAAAAACCCCTTAAATCTACCTAATCTTGCTCCTCATCTTATTCTCGGCCAGAAAGAAATACACCTTTCCTAAGGTGTAATCACGCGACGACGATACGAAGACACTCGTATTTCACAAATGAAATGACCTCATCAAAATAGGAGTGAATCCCTTACTTTGGTGATAACTTTCAATCCGCCGTTATTGTTTTTTATGAAATTAGACCATTAAGATAGGAGTGATTTCCTTACCCTGATGGCAGTTTCACTCATCCCACTCTTGTGGACCCTTACCAATGAGTTAGGATTAATTTCCTTACATCGGTGGATAAGTATCAACCACGTTTAGGGAACGACACCACCAAGCTAGGAGTGATATCCACATCTTGGTGACTAGTCCCATTCCTTGATTTTCAATCTCACCAAAGTCTCGAGATTTTGATTGACAAGGGACGTGTAGTAGCTGGAAGGGCAAATACCGTTACCCCACGGCAAATACCGTTACCCCACTTGTCGGTGAGAGTATTCCAGCCCATTAAGCCAAAGCATGATTCCCGAACTCAAAAGAAGTCTTGACTACTTTGAATTAGTCTTAGTTCCAAAACCGTAACATTCTAAGCCTTAATCGAATCTCTTTTATGTTTTTATTTACTTTATGCATTTATGATTTAACCTATTCCGTCTTGTCAAAATCGAATCATCCGAATCGCCTCTCTCGAATTAAGACGCTAATATTGAAGAACCAACAAAAATTTAAAAAGCTTTCATTGTTGTTTAGCTAATTCTTTTGTGTGGTTATATGTTTCATATTGAGAACCGATTTGAAACCTACTTGCTTAGGTGTTATGCTATCATGCTCTAAATATGCAAAATTATTTTAAACACTACTGATCAAGCCTTATAATTCTATTTAATCTATATTGTAGATGTCTTCCAAATCTCATAGAAGCTCTAAGCAAAGTTCCAACAAGAAAATGGTTGCTTTTATGGCTAAGCAAATGGCTCGAGTAATACCCGACATTGTTAAGCAAATCAATGCCACCCCTAGCCCGAACACTTCAGTTGAATCCCGAAACCCTAATCCCAAAACCTCATCCTTTTCATATAAGCACTTCAAGTCATGTGGCCCCGAACCTTTCACGGGTGAAGAGGGTGCCTCGAGAATGCTTGAATGGTTCGATAGCATGGAGGTCACTTTCATCAATAGCAAATGTCCCGATGAACTTTGAACTCGTAGTGCCACCGGTGTCTTCACATTGAGGCCACTTGAATGGTGGAAAAGTGAAAGGAGCACTCGTGGAAACGAGGTCGCCTTCTCCCTACCATGGGAAGAAGTGAAGCAACTCATGATAGATGAGTTTTGCCTTCCTCATGAAATGCAAAGTCTTGAAGAGGAATTTTGGAACCTCAAACAAATTGGAGGTGACAACTTGACTTACACCATTCGCTTCAAACAGCTTAGTATCCTTGTCCCTCACTTGGTCAACACCACCGATCGAGCCATAGCCAAGTACATAAAAGGCTTTCCCCTTATTATCCATGACACTGTCATCATAGCCGAACCATTCTCAGTTAAGCGAGCCATCCGGTTGGCGGCTACCTTGTCGAATAACCAAGTGAAAGACAGATCTTTGTCTCTTAAAGGCTCCTTTAAAACCGCCCATCAAGCCATCTCTGAAACACCTACGGAACCTAAAGACATAAAAACACCATCCCAAAACACTCATCACGGCAAGAAACGCAAGTTTCAAAGCGGCAACTATGCCATGACAACACCAACAACCCAATCTCCCATCAACCCAAACCAAGAACCACCCAAGAAAGCCTACACCAGTACGTTTCCCAAATGTGCCAAATGCCAATACCACCATCCACCCGCCTCTCAGTGTCGTCAATGCATGGCATGCAACCGTTATGGGCACTTTGCCTCAACATTTCAAAGTGGTCCTAGCCCACACGATAACCCACCTTCAGCTCACACCGGTAACTAAAGAACCCCAGCTAATGCAAACTATCGTGCTTGCTTCAAATGTGGTGACCCAAACCATCTTGCTCCTCAATGCCCCCATAACAATCAAGTTCAAGTGCAAGTGCCATGTGGATGCGCATTTAATATAAATGCGCATCAAGCTCAAAATGACAACGATGTCGTAAACGGTACGTTTCTTATAAATGGAATCTATGCTTCTGTGTTATTTGATACTGGTGCGGATAAAAGTTTTGTTTCCACAAAAATTTGAACCAATGCTAAAATGTACACGTTCAAATTGCCAAAATCATTCACTGTTGAAGCCGCTAACGGAAAATCTATCACTGTTGATTCCATTCTCCTTGATTGTGTTCTAAGTCTTAATGAACATGAATTTCCTATCGAACTCATACCCATGCAATTGGGTAGCTTTGATGTCATAGTAGGCATGGATTGGCTTGCCAAGGTTCATGCCAAAGTCATTTGCTTTGAAAAATATATCCGTATTCTGCTTTTTCCCGGTGACACCTTACAAATCTATGGCGAGAAACCCTCAAACAGACTCAAACTCGTGTCTTGTACGGAGGCACGAAAGTGCTTACGTGAGGAATGTATTGTCTTTGTAGCCCATGTTGTGATAGAAAAAGAAAAGGGAAAGAGTGTGAAAGACATTCCAATCATTTGTGACTTTCCTGACGTGTTCCCTAAAGATCTACCCGGCCTTCCTCCCGCTTGATCCGTTGATTTTTGGAATGATCTCATACCCGGTGCTACACCTGTTGCTAAATCTCCCTACCGACTTGCACCCTCGGAAATGTAAGATCTAGCTAGTCAACTTTAAAAGTTGGTTAATAAAGGCTTCATACGTCCTAGCTCATCCCCTTGGGGTGCTCCAATCCTTTTTGTAAAGAAAAAGGATGGTTCGTTCCGCATGTGCATTGATTATCGGAGCTCAATAAACTCACGGTAAAAAACTGTTATCCTCTTCCTCGTATCGATGATCTCTTTGACCAAATCCAAGGAGTAACTTGTTTCTCAAAAATCGACCTACGATCTGGTTATCATCAGCTTCGAATCCATGAAGAAGATATTCCAAAACCGTGTTCCGCACAAGGTATGGTCATTACGAGTTCATGGTTATGCCTTTCAGTTTGACCAATGCACCCGCAGCCTTTATGGACTTTATGAACCGCGTGTGTAGACCTTACTTGGATCGTTTTGTAATTGTGTTCATTGACGATATTTTAATCTATTGTAAGACCAAATCCGAACATGAACAAACTTACGTTTGATCTTGGAACTTCTTCGAGCCGAACGACTATACGCAAAATTCTCCAAATGTGAATTTTGGCTGAAAGAAGTTTAATTCCTTGGTCATATCCTAAGCGAAAAAGGCATTCATGTTGATCCTGCCATAATTGATGCTGTCAAAGGGTGGATTGCTCCAAAATCCCCTACCGAAGTACGTTTTTTCCTCGGATTGGCGGGTTACTACCGTAAATTCTGTTGGATCATGATAAGGCTGGTGCAACCAAAACCACTTCATAGTCACTTTTGGTGCTACATTGAAGGGCTTCCGAAGCCAAGCAAGAGATCTTCCGAGAGTCTGAGGAACAACAGCTGAAGATATCTACTGAAGGCAAAAGCTGAAGTCAACTGCTGAAGACAACAGCTGAAGCCAACAGTTGAAGACTATCTTCCGAAGACAAAGTCAGCTTCCGAAGACAAAGTCTGATGAAAGAGCTGAAGACAAAGTCAGCTTCCGAAGACAAAGAAGACTCCAAGCCTCGGAAGAAGCAGTCTTCCGAAGTATAAGTGGCTTCGGAAGAAGTTATTCTTCCGAAGTACTTTATCCTTCGGAAGACATTGCTATGACCAGCAGATAAAAGTATGGTCCCTGTCAGTCCGCTGCAGACCTCTGATACAGCATGGCATCTTCCTAAAAAGCTATGTTGTTGACCATACTTTATTCTACTGTTCACCTTTTTATGATAGTACATGTTACCAACTTTAGTTGGTGACAAAAGGTAAGTCAGGGACATGTCCTGACTACCAACTCTCAGGCAAAATGTCTGAAAGACCTCACCTAGAGTCTTGTAGTATAGATGTAAGGTTAGAGGTGTCCAGCTGGTATCAAAGTATATCCGACTGTAGGTAGTATTATATATGTCTTCTCCCTGTAACTCTTTAGATAAGTGATTTGAGTCCAAGAGTCTTGTAATCCTTTGAGTTGAGAAGCAATATATAAAAGTACCTTGAAAATTTACTTGCTGTGTTAATTTTCTTACTGCTTGTTACTTGTTATATTGTGATCAACTCTTCATAGACTACTTGCTGAGTGTTGTTCACAGTGAGTTGAGAGAAAAACCACCCATAATCGATCCTGCAATTGGTATCAGAGCCCCAGGCTCTTGATTGTGAGATCTTACCATCCAAATCAACCTGTTTTTCACTCCTCACTACAAACCACTCACTCAAATGGCTGCTCTCTCCAAGGTTGATATGGAAACCGGTACCATGACCAAGTCCCCACTGATCACCCCTGAAGACTTTGACACATGGTGTATCAGAATGGAAGGCTTCATCAAGTGTCAAGATTCAAGGATGTGGGACTCCATTGTCAATGGTCCTTTCATACGAAGCACCACTTCTGCCACTGGTAATCGCATCATTCCAAAAGATGTTGATGATTACTCAGAAGAAGACAGGAAGAGAATAGAGCTGGATCAAAGGGCTATGACTTCTCTCTAAACTGCTCTCCCCAACTCAGTCTACAGACGCTTCAAGAAGTGCAAAACTGCTAAAGATTTATGGGAAGCACTGAAGGTGATGTATGAAGGATCCAAGGAAACCTAAGAGAACAAGAAGGATCTCTTGAAGCAGCAGTTTGAGAACTTTACTTTCAAGGCTGGTGAGACCTTGACTCAACAATACTTCAGGTATGTTGAGCTAGTAGATACTCTGGAGGATATTGGAGTAGCTCTTGAGAATAGAGACATAGTTAGGAAGTTCATGTCTTCCCTTCCTAAACTATGGATACATTACTGTGTTGTAATCAAGAGAACTTCGGATCTTAAGACTCTTACTCTGACAGATTTGTATGGTATCCTAAGTGCATTCCAGATGGAGATGAACATGCAGAACTCCTCTGGCTACTCCAATAACCAACTGAGTTCAGCCCTTCATGTGGTTGAAAGGGAAATCACGGAACCACAACATCAGTTGCTGTGTTACCCTGACAACTCACACAGCGGACCTTACATTACTCTACCTGAGACTCCAAAGTCTCAAAAGGTTCAACACAACTCCTCTCAGGATAGTTGTGCCTTTATCTCTGGAAGTGGACACTCTGGTGATTTTCAATACTGCTTTGATGATCTTGAGTGCTTCAGTCCAGATGATGTGGAGTATATGGATATTGTCCAGCAGATGGCTCTTTTAACTTACAGAGCGAAGAAGTTCTTCAAGAGAACTGGAAGGCAATTCCCTCAAAACCCAGTCAACATCAAGTTTAGGTTTGACAAAAGCAAAGCAAAGTGTTACAACTGCAACCAACTTGGTCACTTTTCTAGGGAATGCAAGGCTCCCAAGAACAACTCGGGAACCCCACAGGCCTCCACACATCCCACTGCTTCAAAGCATGAAGAGAAGTCAACTGAAACAGCTGCTGTGGCTCAAGAAGTTGACTGGAGCTTCATGGTACAGGATGTGACTCCTGCTCAAGCACTCATGGCCGGAACAAATGATGATCAGGTATATGAACATCTTTGTACTGCTGCCTGTATTGCTAAAGTTAAACTCTATAAGGATTACATTTCGGAAATCAGATCTAAGGTTGAGTCTTTAAATGTGCTAAAATCTGATTTTAAGAGAGCTGAATCTGACTACTAAAAGAAAATTGAGGAGTTAGAGAAAACTGTGACTCTTTTAAAACATGGAAAGACTAATTATAAGACTCAAATTAAAGATCTGATATCTAAACTATCTGAGGTTCAAGCCCAGTTGGTCACAGCTGATGCTCAAGCCAGGAAGCAAGCTATTGCTGAGCAAAGCTTCCAAACTATTCTTGCATCAACCTCTCATTCCAAAATGTTTTATCAAAACAAAGAAGGGTTGGGAACCAATGAAATAGCTCCACCACACTCTTATGAGTCTATTAGACTACCAAGATGTGGTACTGAAGAGCAAGAGGTTCCAACTGCTGACCCTTCTCCATTGGAACTAAAGGATGAGGCAAAAATAGTGGCCACCACAGGGAGAAACAGGAGGATACACTCATCTCCACCTGTGAAGACCAAATCCTAACCACCAAGGCAAGAAGAAACAGAGCTAAAGCTGCTAGAAGGACTGCCAAGAAGGTTGCAGAGTCCAAGCTTAAGATCGACCGAAAGCAAAAGGGTGTGTTCATTTCTGCCGGATTTCAAGTGGTAGGTACTTCTGATTCAGGAAAGGAGTGTAGTACCAGCACTCCTGTCCTACTAAAGGATCAGAAGTTGAAAGGGAAAGTTGCTGATGAAGAGAAGAAAACCCAAGAAACAGCAACCTGCAAGTTCCCAGAAAACTAACATTGCCTGCATAATATGTGGTCTGCACAACCACATGGCTAAAGATTGTTACTACAATCCAGCAAGCACACATTATGCAAATAATGTTAGAAAAGAAGGAGTCAGAGAAGGTTTCTCAGTTGGACAACTTCAAAAGGTCCAAATGATGAAAAAGGGAAAGTTGGTCTCGGAAGCAAAGTTATTTTTGGAAGAAACTACTTCTTCCGAAGGGAAAATGGCTTCGGAAGCCAAACCTTCTAAGGTTCGGAAGAACAAGAAGGCTCCCTTGAAACCATCTCAGAAGAAGACTACTTCGGAAGAAAAGGTGGTGAAGGCTTCTTCCGAAAAGAAAGAAGCTTCGGAAGAAGGCCATGCTGCAAAAGCTTCAACAAGCTCATCTTCAAATATCAACCAAGGGATGGATTGGAAGATCAAGGAAGATGCTGCAGCCCAAACCTCTTCTTCAACAATGACCTCTATTGAACCCCAATGCATATCTTTTGGTTCAATTACGTCACTATTATTGGAAGAGCCCAAGACCAGCAAGGCTTGGGCTTCCAAACAAAACTAACCATCTCATCTTATGTGTAGGGACGTCCATTTGACAAGAACAACAATGTCTGGATTGTAGATAGTGGATGCTCCAGGCACATGACAGGGAACAGATCTCTCCTTCAACAATTCCAGAACTTTGATGGAGGGCCTGTCCAATTTGGAGATGAGGCCGGAGGATATATTTCTGGCAGAGGAAGTATATCCAATGGCAGAATAAACATTGACAAAGTTCACTTTGTCAAACAGCTTGAACACAATTTGTTAAATGTTTCTCAATTCTGTGACCAGAAGCATCAGATGCTCTTCACAGAACATGAGTGCATTATCCTCAAACCAGGGATGACAATTCCTCCGGAATTGGTGCTTCTTAGATCTCCCAGGAAAGGGGATATGTACAAGCTGGATATGAACAATGCTTCTCCTATGGGTGAAGTATCATGCTTTCTTTCCAAAGCTGATAGTGATGAGTCAACATTATGGCATAAACGCATGTGTCATGTGAATTTTAAAACAATGAATAAATTGGCTAAAAATAACTTGGTACATGGTTTGCCTAAAAAGGAATTTTTCTGCAAAGATAACCGTGTTGCATGCCTGAAATGGAAACAACACAGATCATCTCATAAATCTAAATGTCTTAACTCTATCACTACTCCATTACATTATTGCACATGGATCTCTTTGGACCCACAAGTATAATGAGCATTGGAAGGAAATCATACTGCCTTGTGATAGTTGATGATTTTACAAGATTTACATGGGTATTCTTTTTAAGAAGTAAAGATGAAACTGCTGAAACTTTAAAATCTTTTATTCTTAAAATAGAAAATCAAATCGATCACAAGGTTAAGATCATTAGAAGTGATCAAGGGACTGAGTTTAAGAACTTCGTTCTTGACTCATTCTGTGACTCAAAAGGAATTGCCAGACAATACAGTGCTCCCAGAACTCCTCAACAAAACGGTGTTGCTGAGAGGAGGAACAGGACACTTATTGAGGCTGCTCGGACCATGTTAGCTGATTCAAAGCTGCCTCTAACATTCTGGGCAGAGGCAGTTAGCACTGCATGCTATGTGCAGAACAGGGTTCTTGTAGTTAAGCCCCATGGAAAAACCCCTTATGAGTTATGGAACAAGAGGCCACCGTTCATTGGCTTTCTAAGGTCCTTTGGCTGCAAGTGTACCATACTTAACACAAAGGACAACTTAGCAAAGTTTGCTGAGAAGTCGGATGATGCTATCTTTATTGGATACTCTTCTAGCTCTAAAGCTTATAGAGTATATAATATCAAGAATCAACAATTTGAGGAATCATCCAATATAGTTGTTAATGAGCACACTCCTTGTGTTAGGGGGAATGGACCTGAGTATATCTTTGATTTAGAATTGTTTCCAAACTATTCTAAACCATCTTGTGAGAATGTTTCAGCTGGAACAGGTGCTCAAGAGAATGCTGATGCTGATGCTGATGCAAGTCAACTGTTTGAGCTTCCCAGACCTCTTCCAAATTCTCCAAGATCTGAAAGGCAACAAGCGTCAACCATTCACAGATCTGATAGTGTAACTATCTCCAGGAATAATGAAGCTTCAACAAGTGAATCACTTGATCAACCTCAAAGTTCTTCAGGTGATCCATTACAACACCAGGTCGAGGGAAGTAGTATTCTGAAGGAACAGGCAACTGTTAATCCTACTTCACAACCAACCATTGATGATGTTTCTCAATCATTCAATCAGTCCTCATTGAATGACTATGAAACAGCAGTTGGACAGAGTGATCCAGTTCCTGATCAGAATATGTCTAACCTAGACTTATCTCTGCAACTGGAAGTGATTCCTCGTCTTAGGATTCACAACACTCATCTAACTGAGAACATCATAGGGAATGTCTCTGAGGGTGTGAGAACAAGAGGACAAACTCATCATGGGAATGTCTATTTGTACTCATGCTTCTTGTCTCAGATGGAACCAAAGAAGGTAGAAGATGCCTTAAAGGATAGTAGTTGGGTTGAATCGATGCAGGAGGAGCTGCTTCAATTCAGAAGACAAAAGGTATGGAATCCATGCCCACTACCATCTGGTCAAGTACCCATAGGCACTAAATGGGTGTTCAGGAACAAGAAAGATGATAGAGGCTTGATTATCAAGAACAAGGCAAGGCTAGTAGTTCAAGGATATACCCAGGAGGAAGGAATCGATTATACTGATGTCTTTGCACCTGTTGCAAGACTTGAGGCAGTTAGAATCTTCTTTGCTTATGCTGCATCCAAGAACTTCACAGTCTACCAACTTGATGTCAAGTGTGCTTTTCTATATGGGGATATAGATAGGGAAATCTATGTATGTCAACCTCCAGGATTTGAAGACCCACAGCACCCCAACTACGTGTGCAAACTGGATAAAGCTCTATATGGGCTGCACCAAGCACCTAGGCTGTGGTATGAGACCTTGTCTCAGTTTCTCCTGAAGAATGGATACACTAGAGGTACCATCGACAAGACTCTTTTCATCAGAAAGAGTGAAGAAGACATTTTGCTTGTACAAGTCTATGTTGATGACATCATATTTGGTTCTTCAAACGACCAAATGTGCAAGGACTATGAAAGCATAATGAAGCAGAAGTTTGAGATGAGTTCCATGGGAAAAATGGACTTTTTCCTTGGAATTCAGGTGAAACAGATGAAGGAAGGGTTCTTCATCAGTCAATCTAAGTATGTCTCAGACATCTTAGATAGATTTGAAATGAAGAATTGTAAACCAGCCAAGACACCCATACCCAGAAACCATAATCTTTGCCCTGACCTTGAGGGGGAGGATACTGATCAACATTAGTATAGAGCAATCATTGGTTCTCTGATGTATCTCACTGCTAGTAGACCAGATATCATGTTTGCCACATGCATTTGTGCACGATATCAGGATGCTCCAAAGGTGTCTCACCTAGCTGCTGCAAAGAGAATCCTCAGATATCTCAAAGGAGCACCTAAACTAGGTCTCTGGTATCCAAGAAATAGTTATTTTAATCTCTATGGATACTCTGACAGTGACTATGGTGGCTGCAATATTGACAAGAAATCAACATCAGGAGGATGTCAATTTCTTGGTGTTAGGATTATCTCATGGCAATGCAAGAAACAATCTTGTGTCTCTACATCAACTGCTGAAGCTGAATACATTGCTGCTGCTAGCTGCTGTGCTCAACTGCTATGGATTCAAAATCAGATGTTAGACTATGGATTCAACTTCATGACTACTCCTATCCATATTGACAACAACATTGCTATCTCCATTACTGAGAATCCGGTGAAGCACTCCAAGACAAAGCACATTGATATCAGGTATCATTTCATTAGAGATATTCATGAGAAACAGCTGATAAAGTTAATCAAGACTCAAATGAACAATATGCTGATTTGTTCACAAAGGCATTTGATGAACAAAGATTTAAGTATCTCATATCAGCAATTGGGATGATAAACATTGAATAACTACCTCTTTTGAAAACCTTTCTAATATGTAAAGTCTTGTGTCAATACAATTTAAGCCCTGTTATAAAAGATCTTTAAATTATTCCAAGTGTAAATTCCTTCCGAAGAGGAATTAGCTCTCGGAAGATATTCTTGAATATCTTCCGAAGCCAAAATTCCTCAATGGAAATTGTCTTCTCGGAAGAGTTTTTGGTCTCGGAAGAAGCGATTGATTTTACATCAGATCTACTTCCGAAGCTTATAAAACTCTCCATTCGGAAAGATAACTTTACCTTTGGAAGCAATGCTTTGCTTCGGAAGAGAAAGTATCTTTAAAGGACCATTTTACCTTCGGAAGCAATGCCTTGCTTCGGAAGAAAAATTGACTTCGGAAGACAATTACCTTCGGAAATGTTTTACATTCAGAAGAAAAGGTTTTTATATGTAACGGATATCTTTTGGGCCCCACTCTGTAAAAAGTAAAGATTTTGTTAATGATGGTCAGATTATTTAAAATTATCCTTGCCGCCACTGTCATTTCTCCGCCGTAAACCACCATATCACCCACAGTAACCCCAAACAGTTACCCTATTACCGCCACTACCACAATTCAACCCCTTTTAAATAATCTTAACTGATCAATTTCATCTTCTTTTACCACTTTACAGCCCTAACTATTCCTTTCACTGTCAAACCTTCAATTTCACCCAAATTTCAAGCTTACCTTTTCTTCAATGGCGCTAAACCCTCAGCACAACCAAGTCACATTACTTGATTCGTCAAGGGATGCCGACTTCACCCAAATCATCACATTTCTTGCCGAATCCGCATACCTTACTGCACTAACTGTTAACCCAACCGTGTACTCCAACCACATGTCCGAATTCTGGAGCAACGGTCAAACTGTAGTTGTGAATGGGGTTCGAGTACTGAGAACCCGCATTTGTGGCCAAGAGTTGGTCATCTCTGAACAACTCATCAGGGAGCATCTCGAGCTCCATGATGATGGGGCTCCTACTGAGTTCCCCAAGGAAGACTTGGAAGGCACTTATATCCTCATGGGATATGGAGGAGATGTCAGCAGATCAACCGTGTACAAGTTCAATTTCTCTTACCATTGGAAGTTCCTGCTGCATATTATCCTGCTTTGCCTCTCCAACAAATTAGGGGGATGGGATCAAATCCCATATGAACTAGGATGCCTAGTTCAAGGGTTGGTGAGAGGTCTTCGCTTCAACTACTCACGATTTGTGTTGACCAACCTTATCGGAAATCTGAGCTGGGATACATTCTTCATGTATCCCCGATTTATTCAACACATAATCAACTGTGAGATGGAACCGAGCAAGCTTCTCTGCGCAGCTGCTCTTACTGTTCCACAAGTGAGACCTACCATCTTCAAGATACTGAAGAAGATGTCCGCCAACTTCACTGGAAGGTACACTCCACTACTTCCAGAGATGACTGAGCGCATAGCTCCTGGTGACATCCCTGTTATCCCCACAGGTGATGAACCCACACCAGCAACATCTACCATAATCCCAAAACCTTCTTTACCCATCAAAGCTACATATCAGAGACGTCTAAAACGAACCCTTGTTCAATCTACTCTGATAGAACAAGCTCCTACTGTTCACACCCAAAGGGATAGAGTGGAATCATGGGCTCCCACTCAGTCCGAGGTCATACCATCCTTCACAATTGACCTCAATGTGGGTTTTGAGCCTCCTCAGTCTCAAACCCCTGAGCCCGAACCTCAAGCCTTAAGCCCACAGGGTGAGTCTCTACACTCCCCTGTGCAGCCTTCTAGGGACAGCCCCACCATAAGCTCAATGCCTGTAGACATTGATCTAGGTCCCGGGTCAGTAGGACTAACCACCCTCTCTTTCACTGACCTTTTACTCCGCACTGATAAAGAGATTACATCTCTCCATGGCCATGAAGTTGATCTACAACATCCTCTGAAAGATCAACAGAGCCAAGAGGGATCCCTTGTCTCTAGCCCCCATCAGCAGCCAATTACTGAGGTGAGTCCCACTGATGTGGAGGGGACTCATGTAGGCTCAGCTGCCACTACTCAGAGTCTCTCATTGAGCTCTCAAGACAGTGGTAACATAATTATGACTGAGTCTACGGCAACTTTGCCCATAGACATCTCTGAAAGAGATGACTCTGAGCAAAGGAAACCAGGGTGCCAAGAAGCCACATCTGGTGGTGAGACTGAGCATACTAGGTATGTTATCTCATCTCCCCATGATTCTTCTCAGGAAGATGAGGGAAGTATGCAACTAACACTTTAGTACTTGCTTTCTAAGGTCTCCAACCTGGAATCACAGGTGAGGATCTTAGAATCAAGGACTGCCACTCAGCAACTTGAGATTAACAACCTTAAGGCTAAACTAGCTGAGAAACATACGGAGAGGTCTGTTAGGCATGTACCAATTCAGGTCTCAATGACTTCTTCCGCTAGCTCATCTAGCTCTCAAGATGATGCTACCAAAAAGGGGAGAAAGTTCAGAGACAAACATCTGAGGAACCTCAGACCAAATTCGTTTCTTCCCAACTCATCACACTACCTGAGTCATCTCAATCCTTTCTAGAGATTGACTCAAAGATGCTTCAAGATCTCTACAGACTTTTCACAAAGTTTGTATTGAGATCATCCCTAGAACAGCCCAGCCCCGACACCACACTTATATACTTTGGGGCTGAGGAGCTTCAAAGACTGACTGCACCTTCTACCACTGTGGAAGAAGTTGGTCAACCTAAGGTCCACATGGAACCCGAGATTAGCTTCGAAGGGGAAATGGGGACTGATGGCCCAACAACTGAAACAGATGGGACAGAACTTGCAGCAGTCTCATCTTCCGAAGCTCAAACTGAAGCTTCCGAAGCCTACATGGAAGCCTCGAAGGAACAAGAAAAATCTTTCGAAGCCGAAATAGAAGCTGCGGAAGGCTTATTTCAGATGTCTGAGGAACTGACCATCACAGATGTTATTGCTGAAATAGCATCTGAGGTGAGGAGGGAGGACATTTCTGACATTCCTCCAACCCAAACACCAGCTGAACTTCTCTCTCAATCACAACCCTCCATCCAAGAACCACCACAGTCAAGCACTGCCAAAGACAAAGGAAAACGAAAATTGACTACGGAAGAGCTTCAGGAGGAGGAGAGGATTGAGAAGCTCTAAAAGAAAGGTAGGTTTCCTACTGAAAAGCTGCTAGCTGCTAGTTCTAAGGCAGCTGCAGCCAATCAGGAAGAAATCAACCAAAGGAGAAGAACAGCACTCATTGACCAGCTCATCAGTCTAGGAGCTGCCAATGAGGAGATACTCCTGCTACCGCTAGAGGAGTTGGTGACTTTGGAGAGGTCAACCAGGCTAAAACAAGAAGAAGAAGCCAGGTTGGCCTTGGAGAGAAAAGAAGAAGAACGAAGGGAGGCAGCCCTGAAGCTGAGAGAGGACAGAATCAAATTCCTACTCTCAAGAGGCTTCAGTCTTCCTAAACTGTCTCCACATGACAATGACATGATCCTGCTGCTCCACAATAAAGAGCAGAATCAAATGAAGAAGGAAAGGAAGAAGGCTGCTAGGGAGAAGTTGAGGGAGAGGAAGAGGAGGGAGGAAAAGAAGGAGGTCACTGCCACCAAGAAGTCCAATGACAAAGCCTGGATGAAGGACTATCTCCAGGCTCATGGCTTCTCTGGTAGGCAGGTGGGACCTATGTCCGAAAGGACACTCCAGCGGATAGTCAGTGAAATCAAAGCTGACATCCGTTTGGGGAAGAGAAGGGAGATGTACAGGAGAGTAAAGGGAACGGTCTTAACCCCAGCCACTCAACCACAGCCACAACCCACACCAGAGCAAACCCCTTTTCCTATTAAAACAGAACCCACTGATGAAACCTTCACCCCTCAACCCACAACTCTACCCAAACCTACCACATCACCTCAACCACCTAAACTACCCATCCTAAAACCCAAGACACAACCCAAACCACTAAACCTAAGCCTACCCAACAAAAACCAAGACCATCCCCTCAGCCTCCTCAACATCTCTCCTTTGAGGAAATAAAGGAGTTCAAGACAAGGCTCATCAACTGCACTACTTTGAGCAGCATCTCCTGTGAGGGAGAGCTTATCAACATCACCTATGTTGATAACTCTTCAAGCTCCCTCACCCTAGGCCAATTTCTTGAGTTGCCTAGAGACACCTTGGGCCAGGCTGCAAGACTTCTTGGTCTCAACGCTGATATCCTCAATGCAAAGGAGAAGAGACTAAGAAGGAAACTGGTGACTCTACTGGATACCAGGAAAGAGGACAGGATTTCTGTTCAATCTCCTGGACCTAGAAATGCTATAATCCAGTGGAGGTTCGATGAACCTTCTCACAACTTTGTTGTGGAAAGGGAGAATGGTGAAACCAACAGGCTTAATGCCACTTCTCCACTGCATCTCAGCAGATTTGATCTTGCTGACCTTGCAGAGAAGCCATTCTCTAATCCCTCCAACTCTAAGACTGCTGCACACATCAGAAACCATATCAGCGGTCTCCACTTGGCTAAACGAAGTAGAAGAGCCAAGATTGAAGAAGAGTTGAAGTTGAAAGGAGTGGAAGACAAGGAAAGACCAAGCACCAAAGGCACAACCTTTCTACACATGCTGGAAGGTCCTGAATTGGAACCAATAGTTCGATAGGAATATGACTATACTTCCCATCAACTAACTTTTTTCAGAGGGCCACAACAGAGGGTACACATAATCCAAGGTGACAGAGTAGAGGTTCTGTCCACCAAGGATCTGTACAAGATTCTCAGCACCACAGCAGGAAAGAATGAAGACACTGATAAACACTTACTTTCCTTGGTGCTGAGAGCTTTGAGAAGAAGAGAGAAGTGAAGTTTTGGTAGCATAAGCCTAGGGGGAGTTTGTTGGATCATGATAAGGCTGGTGCAACCAAAACCACTTCATAGTCACTTTTGGTGCTACATTGAAGGGCTTCCGAAGCCAAGCAAGAGATCTTCTGAGAGTCTGAGGAATAACAGCTAAAGATATCTACTGAAGGCAAAAGCTGAAGTCAACTGCTGAAGACAACAGCTGAAGCCAACAGTTGAAGACTATCTTCCGAAGACAAAGTCAGCTTCCGAAGACAAAGTCTGATGAAAGAGCTGAAGACAAAGTCAGCTTCCAAAGACAAAGAAGACTCCAAGCCTCGGAAGAAGCAGTCTTCCGAAGTATAAGTGGCTTTGGAAGAAGTTATTCTTCCGAAGTACTTTATCTTTCAGAAGACATTGCTATGACCAGCAGATAAAAGTATGGTCCCTGTCAGTCTGCTGCAGACCTCTGATACAGCATGGCATCTTCCTAAAGAGCTATGTTGTTGACCATACTTTATTCTACTGTTCACCTTTTTATGATAGTACATGTTACCAACTTTAGTTGGTGACAAAAGGTAAGTCAGGGACATGTCCTGACTACCAACTCTCAGGCAAAATGTCTGAAAGACCTCACCTAGAGTCTTGTAGTATAGATGTAAGGTTAGAGGTGTCCAGCTGGTATCAAAGTATATCCGGCTGTAGGTAGTATTATATATATCTTCTCCCTGTAACTCTTTAGATAAGTGATTTGAGTCCAAGAGTCTTGTAATCCTTTGAGTTGAGAAGCAATATATAAAAGTACCTTGAAAATTTACTTGCTGTGTTAATTTTCTTACTGCTTGTTACTTGTTATATTGTGATCAACACTTCATAGACTACTTGCTGAGTGTTGTTCACAGTGAGTTGAGAGAAAAACCACCCATAATCAATCCTGCAAATTCATCTCCAACTTTTCAAATATTGCCATACCTCTCACCTCTTTGACCCGGAAAGATAAACCTTTTGTTTGGGGTCCTAAACAAGAGGAATCCTTTCAAACCCTCAAGCATATGCTCTGTGACACACCTATCTTAACTCTTCCAGATGGAAATGATAGTTTTGTAGTTTATTATGACGCTTCTAATCAAAGACTCGGTTGTGTTCTTATGCAACGAGGCAAGGTTATCACTTATGCGTCAAGACAACTCAAAACCCACGAGAAGAACTATACTACCCATGATCTTGAACTCGGAGCCGTTGTTTTCGCTTTAAAGATTTAGTGGCACTACCTTTATGGTACTCAATGTGTGGTCTTCATCGATCATAAGAGTCTCCAACGATCATAAGAGTCTCCAACATATCTTTAATCAGAAGGATCTCAACATGCATCAACGGTGATGGGTTGAATTGTTGAATGACTATGATTGTGAAATTCGTTACCACCCCGGAAAAGCAAATGTCATGGCCGATGCTCTTAGCTGAAAGAGTCATGTCAATGCTCATAGCATTTGTGTAACCAATCGTCTTTGTTGTTTGCAAATCCAAAACGACATTCAAAATCGTTTCTGCGAAGCCCAACACACATCGGTCGTCGAAAACAATTTGTATAACGGGATGCAATGTGGTGTTAAAGACCAACTTGAGTCTAAACCTAATGGAATTCTCCATTACCTTGATCGTATTTGGATTCCGAACCATGACAACCTTCGTGCTCTTTTAATGAATGAAGCACATAAATCACGATATTCCATTCACCGTGGTGCAGAGAAGATGTATCAAGATCTTCGTCGTACTTATTGGTGGCCGGGCATGAAAAAGGATATCACTCTTTTTGTGGCCAAATGCCTCACTTGTTCAAAAGTAAAGGCCGAACACCAATGACCTTTTGGTTTACTTGAGCAACCTGAAATCCCAAGGTGGAAGTGGGAGAGTATCGTGATGGATTTTATCACCAAACTCCTTCGAACGTCTTCCGAGCATGACAGTATTTGGGTAATTATCGATCGATTGACCAAATCAGCTCATTTCCTTCCCATCTGTGAAGACTATTCCATTGAAAAGCTAGCTTGTATCTACACTTATGAAATCATCAACCGTCATGGTATCCCTCTCGATATCATCTCTGATCGTGATGGTCGATTCACTTCCTGTTTTTGGAAAACTTTTCAGCTAGCTTTGGGCACTCAACTCAATCTTAGTATGGCTTTTTATCCCCAAACTGATGGACAAAATGAACGTACTATCCAAACACTTGAAGACATGCTTCGATCTTGTGTTATTGATTTTGGTGGCAACTGGGATGTACACCTACCATTGGTCGAATTTTCGTACAATAACAGTTATCACTCTAGTATCGAAATGACCTTTGAAGCTCTTTACGGTCGCAAATGCCGTTCACCTATTTGTTGGCACGAGATCGACGAGGCACAAGTCACCGGTCCCGAAATCATTCAAGAAACAACAGATAAAATCTTGCAAGTCTGCGACAACTTACTTGCTGTAAGAAGCTGACAAAAGAGTTATGCTGATAAACGACGTAAGCCCTTAGAATTCAATGTCGGTGATCTGGTACTTCTCAAGGTATCTCCTTGGAAAGGAGTAGTGTGGTTTGGTATGTGACAACCCGGAAAAATTCGTGGTTTATTTCGTATAGTATTTATGTGATTTTATTTTTATTAATTTAATAACAATATTGATAACAATAATAATAATGATAACAATAATAATAATAATAATATTGTTATTGTAATAATCAATAACAATATTAATAATGAAATCCAGGGGGTTAAATTGCCAACTTTGAAACTTTAAAACAAGGTTTTTACATAAAATAACAAAACAAATAAACTGCAGGGACTATTTCTATAATTTCTGAAACCCAACCCCCGATCCCCTCGTTTTTCCGGTCGCCGGCCGGCGATGCTCCGGCGCGGCTCCGGCGACCCCCGAAACCACCTAAAACGCAGATTTTTAAACTCTAAAAGCACACCAGTACGATCGTGGGAAAGTTTCCAGCAATAATACAACCTTTAATTAGGTAAAGCATCCGGATTTTTGTGGTAATGGACCACTAATCGAACCCACTATCACCCACCTAACCAAGTGAACTCAAACGACAATTTTATTCAAATTAAATCGACCCACTAGAACATTATCTGCCTATATATCGAACACAGCTCTCAAATCAACCTACAACATACAAAAATCTAGGATTCAATCACTCTCTTTCTTTCGGACCTTCAACCTACCCGAAGCCTGTCTTCCAAGCAATTTTAACATCAATTGATTTAGGGCTTTGAATCAAGATCATCATTAGAAGCTTCACACGAGTTTAATTCGATTATCATCAACAATTTCCACTCGAACAGATTCTGTCAAAGCCGCAGCTTGTTCTTGTTGGGTTTATCTTCAATTCGAACTTAATCACGTAAGTTACACACATAAACATACTCGATTTAACATGGGGAATCAAAGCCCTATGATTCTAGATGTTAACAACATCGAATTGATTGTCAATTTGATCCCAAATCGAACTAGGGTTTCGGGAATTTGGGGGAAATTGGGGATTGATTTAAAGGTTGGTTTTTAAGAATTGGAAACGGGTTTTCATCGCGGCTAAGAGCCTTGGTTTACTGGTATGTGTGTAGCAGTGTGTGTTTGAGGTCGCGGGTTCGAACCTGGCCCTCAACACTTATTTTTTTAAAGCCCTTTTTGAGCCTTTTAAAATACAGAAAAATTACTAAAAATTATAAAAATAATTTTTATAAACTTTGCATATTTTGAAAGTTTCTAATTATTTTCTGTAAAATTATTTCTTGCGACATTTTAATAAATTTATATATAATAATATTAACAAATGATATAATTGGTTTATTTATGTGAAAGTAAACTATAAACAATTGAAATCATGAAATTATTATTACTTGTATTTTAATATATATACGTGGGAATATAATACTAGGTATTATATAACGTATATAACGTGGATATATATATATATAATCGACACCGAACCGATTCGTGAGACGCGAAACCGTACAGTTATTATAATTAATAATTGATATTAATTGTATATATACATATACTGAATGAAACACAGGTTAATTGGAAACTCGATCTTTTGTGCTTACAATTACTTGTTGCTCTACACTCGAGTTGAGTTTCACGGCCCCATTTTACTTTCTTTCCTTTTTGGGGGAGAAAACATGCAAACACTATTTTTGTTATGGTTGCCAGTATTATTGATATCGCCTGTTATGTTAGTGGGGAACGCGGAATTGACCTAAAACGATTGCCACGGTCGGTTAAGACGTGGTGGAAAGGCACTAAACACACAGTCAGCTTCGGTTTGAAACACTAACTAACTTGTTTATAGGCTCGCTACCTATCGATATGCTTTATATACTAAACCATGTGAAATGCTTTTCTGACACATTTCTGGTTGATGAAACCATGTGAAACGCTTTTCTGACACATTTCTGGTTGATGAAACCATGTGAAACGCTTTTCTGACACATTTCTGGTTGATTAAACCATGTGAAACGCTTTTCGGATATATTTCTGGTTGATTAAACCTGTGGACTCACCAACTTTATGTTGACACATTTTAGCATGTTTTCTCAGGTCACAGAAACACACAAGATTAAGAACTCAGCTAGGATGCATGCATGGCATACATCACTACTCAACTGGTTTAATTTGTTGAAACGCTACTGATTCTTATGGTTGAAACGCATGTTGAAACAATTCAATGATGATTTCTATATTTGAAACGCTTCCGCAAATCTGAAACACTTATGATTGATTTAAAAGTTTAATTACTTAATGTGATGTTTTGTAATTACTGTGTTTGGTGTAACTGATGCTATCTGAGATCCTGGTGTGTCACACGCCTGACGGTAAAATCCCGTTAGCGGATTTTGAGGGTGTGACAAATTGGTATCAGAGCATTAGTTATAGTGAACTAAAATGGACTTTGCATCTCATTTGCATTGCATTTTAGACTATAGCTGGATTTGCATTAGTTACACACACATAGATTACTAAGCTGTACTCACTAACTTTGGATGCCCGAGAACTATTGCTTTAACATATTTCTGTGACACATAGATACTTGAGGAAAAGAAACTAATAACTCGTGCCTTTAATTTCTCTTTAAAGTTTTATTCTATGAACCAAAGAAATTTGTGTGACACATAGACACCTGTATTCTGGATTTCCTGGCAAAAGGCCTTCGGGCTAAGGTAAGCATATCGCATAAATCTCATTACGAGACCAGTTATGCTTACCTGGGGATTTCTGGGATGAGTGATAAACTATGGTCAATATACACAAATATCTATGTCACCTGCATCATCCTCGACTAACAGAGGGATGGGGAGTTCCGCTCGCTCACTTCTAACATCTACACATGATTCTTCACTCTCGAAGTTGAAGCAACGACAACTCAAACCTACCCTTACCACTTGGAAACGCGAAACTCTTTTCTAACACACACGATGACAAACAAGGAGAACAACATGCATTACTTCCTTAACTCTATCGTACTTGTCTCGGTTCTCATGAAACCTCACTATCGATATGCAAAAAAAACCTCCATTCCTACTAGTATGAAACAAATTAATGTTATTAATAGTTATAATTCAATAGTGACTGTCGTACATTGTGAATTGAAGAATCATGTCTGGAAGGAGACCTGGACGCCCGAGGGGACACGAAAACATCAACCTGACTCAAGCTGAGGTTGATGCCATCATCAATGAACGTGTTACTGATGCGCTCACAGCCTATGAACAGATCCGCAACCAGAACCAGAACCAGAACAACCAGAATCTGAATCAAGGAGGCCCAACAGCCTGTACCTTCAAGATTTTATGGACTGTAAGCCTCACTCTTTCAATGGTTTTGAGGGTGCTGTCACACTACTTCGCTGGCTAAAGAAGCTCGAGTCAGTGTTCGCCATGTGCAACTGTCCTGCTGGAAGTCATGTGAAGTACGCCTCTGGCATACTGGAAGGACCAGCTTTGACATGGTGGAACTCACAGGTCCAGACCTTAGGACTTGATGCTGCTAACAGTATGCCTTGGGATGATTTCAAGATACTAATGAAGGAAGAATACTGCCCGAGGAATGAGGTCCAGAAGCTAGAAGCAGAGTTTTGGAATCTCAAAATGACTGGCTCTGAAATTGAGGAGTACACGACTCATTCACACGAGTTGGCTGTTCTATGTCCCCACATGGTGACCCCGGCCTACAAACGGATTGAGAAGTACATTGATGGTCTAGCTCCTCAAATCCAAGCTAATGTTATGGCTGCTGATCCTGCCACAATTCAGCAGGCTATTCGACTGGCTCACAAGCTCACTGATCAGGCAGTGGCACATGGTATCCTACCTAAACGTGGCGCCACCTCTGGACCATTCGAACACAAAAGGAAATGGAATTGTAACAACAGTAAGTCTTCAAGCTCCGATCAACAACCAATCAGAAAGTTTGATTCATCTAGAAGCTTCACAAACAACAATCAGAACAACAACAACAATGGTCAGGGATCGAGCAACTACGTTGGCAAAAACCCAAAGTGTAACAAGTGCAACTTCCATCATTATGGTCAGTGTGATCGTTTTCGTTACCAAAGATGTGGCAAGACAGGTCATATTGCTAGGGATTGCAGGGGTGATCTAATGGCTAGGCAACAACCTCAACAACAAAGACCGGGAGGAACACCTAAGGGTTGTTATGAGTGTGGCAAGGAGGGCCACTACAGGAAGGATTGCCCACAATTGAAGAATTGCAACAGGGGCAATGATGGAAACAACAACAATGGAAATGGTGCCAAAGGTCGAGTTTTTGTGATTGGCTCTGGTGAGGCAAGGGATGATCAGGATGTGGTTACTGGTACGTTTCCTCTGAATAGTCGTTTTGCTTCTATACTGTTTGATATCGGTGCTGATAAGAGTTTTGTTTCCAACAAGTTTATTAAACTCCTAGACGTAACCTTAGTGGATATGGAACCTAGTTACACTGTAGAATTAGCTGATAGGAAACTAATTGAGGCAACTCACATCATTAAGGGATGTAAACTAGGATTATCTGGACATGAGTTAGGAATAGATCTAATGCCTGTCACACTTAGTAGTTTTGATGTAGTCGTTGGCATGGATTGGTTATCTAAAAACCAAGCCGAAATTTTCTGTCATGAGAAGTCTGGCTAATCTTACCATGAGATAACGATCACGAGTATTACAAATTTCTATTCTATACCCTAGGGTGCTAGGATCATAATTCTAGTAAGACCTTGTTAAGGGTAACAAAACATTACTAACACTTGCTATTACTTAAGTCCTGTCCTACTTAGAGCCTTCATGGTATTTCCAATCATTTTAAGAGACATTCCTCCACTTAGTATTTCAGTAACTGAGGAACTGATTGAATGCTTAGAATGAAAGTGGACTACAGGAAATGTAGAAGAGTAATGATACTCTTTATACATATATTACGTTATTCTTTGGGATGATGTTAAGGAAAATTAGGATGTCGTGTAACCGGTTTAAGCACATTCTTAGTCTACCGGTGATGCTATATATAGGGTTATTGAGGTGAGTTCAAAGCCTTGGTGATTGAGTACTATTACTTAAGGAATGAAATGCAAAAGTTAGAATGGTAATTCTAAAACCGTGCAATAGTAGGGTTAGGTCGTGCTCTTTATACCGACAAACTCCATGAATTGACAGAGCTGATGTCATACCTTATGACATTAGACCAAATAGAATTAAGAAGGACACTGGGAAAATCTAGTGAGTAGTAGAAAGAAGTTGGAGGGTCGAACAAGCAATCTAGTGATAAGGTAGACAAGAATGCTAATGTTGTGAACCTAGCTATATTGGTTAATACGATTAAGCTAACATGCGTTAAACGGGGACATTAAGGAGGTTGACCATTACCATAAGTGTGCCCTAGGTCGATTAGGACCCCAGGACAAGTTAGAAACAATCAGAATTAGGAAATGGCTATAGCTAGAAAGTAAGAACAGTTAAATTATGGAAATAAAGGTCATATAAATCAAGGTAATACATCACGCGGTCATACATTTACGACTAAAGCAAGCCACATTCGACAAGACCAAATATTGTTACATGCACGTACCTTATCATCAGTAGCTACACATCTATTTGATACTAGGGGTGATAATAGCTTTGATTCTTCTGGAATTATTCTATAACTTAGCATTAAACCTAGTTGCTTAGAAATTATTTACTCGGTTGAAATGACCAATGGTAATAATTAGAGGTTACACAAAAGTACACGAAGATCATGTCTTTGACATAGACTAAATACCGTATGAATTGGTTATCAAAGCATGAAACCAAGATAGACCATCAGGATAAGGTGATTCGTCGAAAGTCTCTAGAATCCAATGAGATCACGTTTGACTTAAAGTCTCTCCCTGGAAAGGAATTGTACGATTTGGAAAGAAAGTGTATTGCGGATGAATCATTTGTAGTTCCATTAGAAGAACTGGAAATTGACGAACAACTACGTTTCATCAAGGAACCAGTGGAAATTATGGACCGAGAGGTCAAGACACTCAAACACAGTCGTATCCCTATTGTTAAAGTCCGATGGAACTCAAAGCGTGGTCCTGAGTTCACTTGGGAACGAGAGGACGAAATGATGCGCAAGCATCCTAACCTGTTCAAGAATGTTGCCAGTACTTCTTAATTTTTGGGACGAAAATTCCTATAACAGGGGGATGATGTGACAACCCGGAAAAATTCGTGGTTTATTTCGTATAGTATTTATGTGATTTTATTTTTTATTAATTTAATAACAATATTGATAATAATAATAATAATGATAACAATAATAATAATAATAATATTGTAAATAACAATAATAGTAATAATCAATAACAATATTAATAATGAAGTCCAGGGGGTTAAATTGCCAACTTTGAAACTTTAAAACAAGGTTTTTACATAAAATAACAAAACAAAGAAACTGCAGGGACCATTTCTGTAATTTCTGAAACCCAATCCCCGATCCCCTCGTTTTTCCGGTCGCCGGCCGGCGATGCTCCGGCGCGGCTCCGGCGACCCCCGAAACCACCTAAAACGTAGATTTTTAAACTCCAAAAGCACACCACTACGATCGTGGGAAAGTTTCCAGCAATAATACAACCTTTAATTAGGTAAAGCATCCGGATTTTTGTGGTAATTGACCACTAATCGAACCCACTATCACCCACCTAACCGAGTGCACTCAAACGATAATTTTATTCAAATTAAATCGACCCACTAGAACAATTATCTGCCTATAAATCGAACACAGCTCTCAAATCGACCTACAACATACAAAAATCTAGGATTCAATCACTCTCTTTCTTTCGGACCTGCAACCTACCCGAAGGCTGTCTTCCAAGCAAATTTAACATCAATTGATTTAGGGCTTTGAATCAAGATCATCATTAGAAGCTTCACAAGAGTTTAATTCGATTATCATCAACAATTTCCACTCGAACAGATTCTGTCAAAGCCGCGGCTTGTTCTTGTTGGGTTTATCTTCAATTCGAACTTAATCACGTAAGTTACACACATAAACGTACTCGGTTTAACATGGGGAATCAAAGCCCTATGATTCTAGATGTTAACAACGTCGAATTGATTGTCAATTTGATCCAAAATCGAACTAGGGTTTCGGGAATTTGGGGGAAATTGGGGATTGATTTAAAGGTTGGTTTTTAAGAATTGGAAACGGGTTTTCATCGCGGCTAAGAGCCTTGGTTTACTGGTATGTCTGTAGCAGTGTGTGTTTGAGGTCGCGGGTTTGAACCCGGCCCTCAACACTTATTTTTTTAAAGCCCTTTTTGAGTCTTTTAAAATACAGAAAAATTACTAAAAATTATAAAAATAATTTTTATAAACTTTGTATATTTTAAAAGTATCTAATTATTTTCCGTAAAATCATTTCTTACGACATTTTAATAAATTTATATATAATAATATTAACAAATGATATAATTGGTTTATTTATGTGAAAGTAAACTATAAACAATTGAAATCATGAAATTATTATTACTTGTATTTTAATATATATACGTGGGAATATAATACTAGGTATTATATAACGTATATAACATGGATATATATATATAATCGACACCGAATCGATTCGTGAGACGCGAAACCGTACAGTTATTATAATTAATAATTGATATTAATTGTATATATACATATACTGAATGAAACACAGGTTAATTGGTAACCCGATCTTTTGTGCTTACAATTACTTGTTGCTCTACACTCGAGGTGAGTTTCACGGCCCCATTTTACTTTCTTTCCTTTTTGGGGGAGAAAACATGCAAACACCATTTTTGTTATGGTTGCCAGTATTATTGATATCGCCTGTTATGTTAGTGGGAAACGCGGAATTGAACTAAAACGATTGCCACGGTCGGTTAAGACGTGGTGGAAAGGCACTAAACACACACAGTCAGCTTCGGTTTGAAACACTAACTAACTTGTTTATAGGCTCGCTACCTATCGATATGCTTTATATACTAAACCATGTGAAACGCTTTTCTGACACATTTCTGGTTGATGAAACCATGTGAAACGCTTTTCTGACACATTTCTGGTTGATGAAACCATGTGAAACGCTTTTCTGACACACTTCTGGTTGATTAAACCATGTGAAACGCTTTTCGGATATATTTCTGGTTGATTAAACCTGTGGACTCACCAACTTTATGTTGACACATTTTAGCATGTTTTCTCAGGTCACAGAAACGCACAAGATTAAGAACTCAGCTAGGATGCATGCATGGCATACATCACTACTCAACTGGTTTAATTTGTTGAAACGCTACTGATTCTTATGGTTGAAACGCATGTTGAAACAATTTAATGATGATTTCTATATTTGAAACGCTTCCGCAAATCTGAAACACTTATGATTGATTTAAAAGCTTAATTACTTAATGTGATGTTTTGTAATTACTGTGTTTGGTGTAACTGATGCTATCTGAGATCCTGGTGTGTCACACGCCTGACGGTAAAATCCCGTTAGCGGATTTTGAGGGTGTGACATGGTAAGAAAGGAAAACTAGCTCCTCGATATGTAGGTCCTTTCAAGATTCTCGAAATAATTGGTAAGGTGGCATACCGACTTGATTTACCACAAGAACTTAACAACATTCACCCAACTTTCCATGTCTCTAATCTCAAGAAGTGCCTAGCCGACGAACGACTTCAAATTTTGCTTGACGACATATGTGTCGATGATACCATGCATTTTGTTGAGAAACCTGTTGAAATCATGGATCGTGGAGTGAAGCAACTCAAACGAAGTCATATTCCAATTATTAAGGTGCGTTGGGAAGGAATGTGTGGTCCAGAATTTACTTGGGAACGAGAAGATCAATTCAAGATCAAGTACCCACATCTTTTCCCAGAACCTTCTTCTAAATGAATTTCGAGACGAAATTTCCTAAAGTAGGAGAGACTGTAACGTTCCGCATTTTGCATTTATTTATTTTTGTCTAAATGTAATATTACTCCTTATTTAATCCTTGTAATCTTAAGGCTTGATCATAGTGAAAATATTTTTTTATATTATTCTTGTTGATTTTATTTTTGTGCAACGCTTAAACAATTGCGAATATGTACGTAAAACCGAGCAACTTATCGGGACTTATATAATTTTTTTTCAGAAAATTATTTATAAGTTTTATTTTTATGATTCATATATTAAAATACTCATTCTTAATCATTAGTTTATGGTGCAAATTATAAATAAAATAAGTTAAGGGGTTAAAATTGAAACTTTGCATTTTCCCTCCACTTATCTCTCCAACTACTTACATTAATACCCAACCATAATTTTCCTCTATAAATACTAACCCAAATCCCCCTCTAATCACTTTCATCACTCTAAATTCTCTTTAAACTCTCTCAATCCATCCAAGAACTCTATCCTTTTTGCAAGAAATATTCAAGAACAACTTG
This sequence comes from Flaveria linearis, assembly GCA_024085815.1. Lineage (NCBI taxonomy): Eukaryota > Viridiplantae > Streptophyta > Magnoliopsida > Asterales > Asteraceae > Flaveria > Flaveria linearis. The sequence continues at coordinate 71,460,557 of CM044004.1, read as the reverse complement.
TGAGTTTTATTTATTTATTTATTTATTTATTTATTTATTTATACTTTCTTTCTTACTTTCTTGTTCATTTTTCTTTACCACTTGGAACAACCTCTAGGATATAACCACTTAGTCACCAAGGTGACACAAGTATGGTAAACCCCCATTTTTGAGGTCCATGTTGGAAATATTATACTTGACTCTTTCATACATGTTTTCTTGTCTTGTTTTTTTAGCCTTTTACATACTAAACCAAGTCACCAACAAATTCAATGTTGGAAGACTTGTGCTGAAGTTATATTTCAGAAATTTTAAGGCTTTTACATCATATTCTTCCATTTTTACAAAACAATAAGTGATCTACAAATCAAAAAGTGGATGAAACCAAACCGAGCCTCCAACCAATGTTGAAAGGCTTGTGTTATGGTATGAAATGGTGATGTAGAACAATGGTTCTACAACTAATCTATCCACCATACCCCACTTGAACACTTAGTCAAACTAGTTAGTTAACTTTAGTATTTTTATATATGTACTCATGACCATCCGAATCACCCTTATGTGGAGATTTTGTGCAATGGTGACAATCTTGAGGTTTGAGGATATCCCACCTATAAAACATGACTTATATGAATATAACACTTGAGGTTTTTGGATTACCCCACCTCTAATGCATGACTTATATTTATATTTACATAATACTTAGTCAAAACCAAACCGTAATAACAATCAAACCATGGTTGAATGTTATGTGTTAAGGTAGACATTATACTAATCTTATGATTTCTTATTTTGGACTTCCAATGAGTAACTAATACTCATAAAGAACACACATAATAAATGGTGTCCAAATAAGTGTGTAAGTAGTATATACTTTCATGTACTCTCATATTTGTAATTTTCATTTTCGTATACTTTCTAATAGCTAAAATCTCAAACTTTGAATCCTAAACTTACACACTTTTGTTTACCTTTTAGGGTGACTTTGGTGACCCAATCCTTTAAACTCATTCATCTATCCTTGTGGATTCTAATCGCCAAACCGTGAGTCATACTTCACCCATTTTGTTTTAACACTATTTGGGTTGTAACATGTATCAATTATCAAATACACACAAGTATTCATTCAATCAAAATCATTCTAAAACTCAATTCATACAAACATGCTTACTTGCTATACTATTTATGAATACATTCTAGAATACATTATCTTGCTAGCAATCTAAACCTCTCTTAACATGTATAGCGCCATAGGACTAGCACATCCGCCCTATTATGATGGGTCTAGGTTAAGTTATTCAATATTTACGGTTTTGGTCATTTTTAATGCTAAGATTATACTAGTGGACACTTTGGTTTTATTATTGGCTTTGCATGCTAGCAATGTACAAACTTTAGTATACTTTATTCATGTTGAATTGAGATCTATTCACTATTATGCTATGTATTCAAATTTGTATGCTTACCAACATATTCATATATTGACTAATATTTTATACATGTTGCAGGAAATGCTTGAAGCTTTATGAAGAAGTTAAATTAGGTGGACTTAGAAACACACCCAATCTATCATTTTGTTATGTTTGTTTTAGAATTGTATTTCTCCAAATTGTTGTATGTTTATTTGAAAAATTGTAATGTTACGTTGCTTAATGGAAATGAAATTTAATCTTAATTTATTGTCGCTTTAGTTGTATGATGTCTTTGAACAATCTATCACTTCTCGCGCCCTGATGTTTCTGCCCTCGGTTGGGGTGTGACATGACCCTATAGCCAAATCTTCGTATCATTTAGCACCAACAGAAATGAAGGAATTAATGAGACAACTTCAGGAATTATAGATAAATGGTTTATACGTCCTAATGTATCCCCTTGGGGAGCACCAGTTCTATTTGTTAAGAAAAAGGATGGAACTTTTAGAATGTGTATCAATTACCGAGAACTCAATAGGGTAACCATAAAGAATAGGTATCCCCTCCTTACGATTGATGCTTTGTTTGATCATTTGTAAGGATCTAGTTACTTTTCTAAAATTGACTTATGTGACATCCGTCACTAAAAGGGTCCGTCATTTAACTTGAATTTCGTTAACTATTCTTAGAACAATCATTACTCACACTTATAAACCATTCGTGTGGATATCATACTTGGTTGATTTCTCTTATTCAGTGGTGTTATCATCATTTGCATCCATAACACTTAAAACGCTTACGAATAGCACCGACGAAATCACTGACTATATTATGTTATATAGTATAAACATCATTAATAACAACATATTCAAGATACGAACAGCATTAAATACTTCCCTATAATAAATATAACTCGCTCATTTACGTCGTTTTCAACCGAAACAAATTTGGGAACTCGGGGGCTAAGTGCAGGGACTAAAAGTGACAACTACCAAACTAGGGCTGGGTATAAATACCATTGATTCCAGCCCTAGCCTCCACCATTTCTTCTTCTCCTCTTCATCCTCTTCTTCCACTTTCTCCACCTCCTTGCACCTAGAACCGCCCCGTTTTCTTCGTGATTTCACCGTTTAGACTACTACTACAGCCTAGACAATACGTTTCAAGCAGGTAGACGACCTTGGTCGTCCATTTTTGCTCATTTTACTTATGCGATTTCTAGGGTTTCGGGTGCTCGGGTTCAAACAGAGCACAAGAGGTCGTGGGGGTGTGGGTTTTGCCTTTCTGAGTGTGCATTTTACTTAGATATGTTAGATGAGTGTTTCTTGATGTTCTTGATGTGTGAAACCCATGCACGGAGCAGGCAAAGGCTGCTCGGCGCTTCAGCAGTCACGATCTGCTGCACTGGGCGACTGGGTCTGTCATGCGACTGAGCCGTGCGACTGGGTGAGTCGTGTGACTCAGTCCAGGCGATTGAGTGAATCGTGCGATTGAGTCATGCGGATGAGTATTGCCATGCGACTGAGTCAATGCGGATGAATGTGTGCGATTGTGTGTATCGCATGACTGGATGTCTAGTCGTACGAATGAAAGTCCAGTCGTACGAATGAAGATAATTCATATGAATGAAGGCTGAATCGTGTGAATGGAAGATTGAGTCATGCGATTGGGTGTTATGTGGTACGACTGAATGCTTAGTCGCACGAATGGGGATTCAATCGTGCGAATGAAGCTGATTCGCACGATTGAGAGTTGATTCGTACGAATGGAGTGTCCAGTCGTGCGTCTAGTCCTGTCATGCAATTGGAGTCATTGTGCATGAATTCTTCCTATGTGTGGTGTGTGTAGTCGTGTGATGTTAAGGTGACATCGACGTGGTTGCCATTGCTAATGACGATCTTTAAGATTAACACTATCAAACTCGTTAATGTTATATCAAATCAAATCAACTTAACATTTTACATTTAGCAACAAACGATTCATAACACAAGTGCTTACCAAGTATTTCTCTGACAACAATAACACTTTTACACAAATATCATTGACAATGGCAATGCTTCTAGTACTTGGATCTACATAAGATCCATTGCGCGTGTTTGTGTGCAAGTGTTACCCACGACCGAACCGATACGACCCGACCCAACTAAACAATATTATTGACATCAGATGCATTATTAATGCTTAACATAACTGTCAATAGATTATTGACCGTTCATACATACATACAAGTTTGGGAAGTTACATCATACATACTTACCACTTAACAAGTGAGTTTCATGGCCCCTTTTTACTCTTATACAACCTTTTAAACATTTATAAACATGGGGGAAAAGAATGCTCATCCATTTATCTTGTATCTGCACGCCTTCCCTAGTGGAAGCTTACTACTACTGTTATGAACGACTTATCTGCTGAATGATGATATCATCATTCATGGCTCTATACTACGTTACCACCTTGCATGTTACTTGGTGACGCTACATTACTATGTGATACTACTTGTTGGGTGATACTATTTGGCTGTGTGGTTCTTCTGTGTGGTTCTTCTGTGTGATTCTTCTGTGTGGTTCTTCTGTGTGGATCTTTCAATACAACCATTAAATTCAGAAATGGGACCTAAGGATTGGTTTGGTTGTAACATACACCGTATATGTTGTGTGGATCTTTATACGCTGTGTGGATCTTTATACGCTGTGTGGATCTTTAAATGCTGTGTGGATCTTTATACGCTATGTGGATCTTATTTCACTGTGTGGTACCTTCCTTACGGCCATTAATTCCCATGTGGAACCGACGACTAGGTTTGGCTGTAACTATCAATAACAGGTGAAACCGCTTACATATAAATGTAATTGCGGTCACTCATATAAACTTACATGTTCTATAATCTAATCTATTTACTACTTAAAACCTGCAAAGCTCGCCAACAATATTATTGACCGTTTTGAGCATATCTTTTCAGGTGATCATGATAACTGAAGATCTAGGTGTGCTGCCTTAGTGGAGACCCTAGGATGCATTTTTGAGACTGAACATACATGATGAACAATTATTTTGTACATTGTTGCAGTCCATTAAATAATTAACATTTTTTTGGATACTTGTTCCTGGGTTGTGGGAATTTCATACAAGAATACAATTTTGTGATTATGTGAATCGTTTATGTGAATCAATTACAAGTTTCTGTTTAAGCTTATGGCTATGCTGTCGTGGATATTGACTAAACACGACACAAGTCTCCATTTGTGCCGGGTGTCGTCATGACACGCTATGTCATCAATTACATATATATTGCATCTCTATTGTTAACCATGTGTTATGACGATCTCGTCTCGCTCACATCCCTGTGCTTCCGCTCTCAGCGGGGGTGTGACAGACTGGTATCAGAGCCATTGGTTATAGAGAATTAGGCAATTCACTTGACCTAGACTATAACCTAGGAACCTTCATGTAGAATGCATGCTAGGACTGGCTTGCATTTGATGTTACATGTATGTTTCTCTATACTTGTTTCTTGTCTCTATACATGATTCTATATATACATGCTTGTTATCTGATCATCCTAAGGAAGACATTATTACTCTTAGTCTTTTTTAACGGGATACCTTATACTGGAATCTTACATTGTATACGCACTACATTATACCATTAGGATGGAACACCCAAACTGAAAGGAAACTTCACAGATCACGCGTAGCGTCGATCTCAAATACTTAATCCAACCCTAAGATAGCATGCCTGAGATCCTGAAAGTATGAAGGATAGGCAACTATCGTTAGACAAATTATGCTTATGTGCTTGGAGTTTATTTGCTATCACATACTACTATTGGAATACTAATGGCACATCGACATGAGGGCATTACATGATTCGTGCTTGACGAATGTTGACAATACTATGATGTTAACTTGGGGTAGGTGAAGCTAAGGGTGACCATGCAAGGCAAATTACCATTACAGGTGCACATGTAATTGCAATTTGCAGTGCATGAGAAGTCTGGCTAATCTTACCATGAGGTAATGATCATGAGTATCACAAGTTTTCTATTCTATACCCTAGGGTGCTAGGATCATAATTCTAGTAAGACCTTGTTAAGGGTAACAAAACATTACTAACACCTACTATTACTCATGTCCTAACCTACTTAGAGCCTTCATGGTATCTCCAATCATGACATTGATTTTATTCTCCATGAAACATTCCTCCACTTAGCATTTCAGTAACTAAGGAACTGACTGAATGCTTAGAATGAAAGTGGACTTCAAGAAATGTAGAGGAGTCATGATACTCACTACACATACATTATGTTATTCATTGGGATGATGCTAAGAAAAATCGGATGTCAAGTAACCGGTTTAGGTACCAAACTAGGTATATCGTGGATGTGGTGGGAACGCTGCGGGGAACCCTATATATAAGCATCACCGGTATACTAAGAATGTGCTTAAATTGGGCTACGTGATGATCTTGATTGACTGAGGCATGGATTGTTGGAACTTGTTGAGTGGAATCATACATGTGTCTTCAAGTGACTAAGGTTTACATGTTTATTAAAGTTTACATGTTTACTCCTTTATGATTAGAAGATGCCGCCTCAAAGAGTCACACGCAGTACAAATCAAGAAGGTGAGACCCCATAAGGCAGAGGTAGGGGTAGACCACCAAGAACGGGTGGTGCTCCAGCCGGCAACAATCAGGGAACTAAAAACCCTGATATAGCTGCTATGATTGCTTAGCAGTTAGCCGCACTGATTCCAACTATAGTGACTCAAGTGAGCGACACTCTTCTGAATCATAATCTCCACGGGGATCATGATACTAATGATCAGCATAACCATGGAACAGGGGAGGATACTGGGATTGGCGGAACAACTGGTAATGAAACTGGGGTTGTTAATACAACACGGGGATGTTCTTACAAGGAATTGGTGGCCTGCAAACCTCGAGAATTTGATAGGAAAGGTGGGGCGATATCCCTAACAAGATGGCTTGAAAAGATAGAGGCAGTGATTGACATCAGTGAGTGCCTCGACAGTCAAAGAATTAAGTATGCCACGTGTTCACTACAGGGCAAGACACTAGCCTGGTGGAACACCCAGGTTCAAGCTAGAGGAAGAGAGTCCGCAATACAGATGACGTGGGATGAGTTTAAAGCTCTAATCTCTGAGGATTATTGTCCACTCAAAGAGATGCAGAAGTTGGAGCAGGAATTCTGGAACCATGCTATGGTAGGAGCTGGGCACGTAACTTACACTGATCGTTTTCATGAGTTGGCAAGGCTGGTTCTACATCTGGTAACTCCGGAATCAAAGAGAATTGAAAGGTATATTTGGGGACTCGCGCCTCAAATCCGAACATTAGTAACAGCAGCTGCTCCTCCTACGATTCAGAGCGCAATTCTGAAGGCCGGCGCTCTAACTGACGAGATGGTGAGAACAGGGATGTTGGGTAGGGGAGCAGAGAAGAGAAAGGAGGTTGGGGAAACGAGCCGGTCTAACGCCGGAAGGTTTGATAAGAAGGCCAAGATGACCCGAAATTTTGTGGCTGTGACTCAAGGAATGAAAGAATATACCAGGCCGCACCCAAAATGTGACAGGTCCATCCTTCATCATCCCCCAGCAATGCCGTGTCAGGTGTGTCTGAACTGTAGACGCCCAGGGCATCAAGCGAGAGACTGCAGAGTGGCGCCGAATCTTGTTGCACCCGTCAACGCGGTTAACCTCGCCGGGAATGCCAGAGTCTGTTACGAATGTGGAAATCCGGGTCACTACCGAAACATGTGTCCAAGACTGAATCAGGGGCAGGGTCAGCAAGCAAATAATCAACCACAAGTAATGGCCATAGATGGTAATCTAGGCCAAGGGAATCAAGGAAATGCTGCCAGAGGACGTGCGTTCGTTATCGGAGCAAATGACGCCCGTCGGGACCCAAATGTCGTTATGGGTACGTACTTGCTCAATCACCACTTCGTATCCATATTGTTTGAAACTGGAGCGGACAATAGTTTCATATCCTCTGATTTTGCACACATGCTTGCCTTGAACCCTAGTAGACTAGAGACTAGCTTTTCAGTAGAAATGGCCAACGGTAGAGTTGTACAAGCCGATGAGATTATTAGAAAGTGCTCCATGATATTGGAAAACCATACCTTTGACATAGACTTAATACCTTTTGAGCTGGGAAGTTTCGATGTGATTGTGGGGATGGATTGGTTGTCGAAACACGGAGCCGAGATTGTTTGTCGGGAGAAAGTAGTACGAATCCCCATGCCAGACATGGAGATACTCAAGATTCAAGGGGAACGGCCGGGAAGGACTCTAAAGCTTATTTCTTGCATGAAGACGCATCGATGTCTACGAAAGCAGTGTTACGCATTTCTGGCCCATGTAATGGAAAAGAAGGAAGAAGGCAACAAGTTGGTAGATATTCCTGTAGTACGAGATTATCCTGATGTATTCCCTGATGACTTGTCGGGTTTGCCTCCTCCATGACAGGTGGAATTTCATATAGAGTTGGTTCCTGGAGCTACGCTGGTAGCAAAAGCACCGTATCGGCTAGCACCATCTGAGATGCAAGAGTTATCTAGCTAATTACAAGAGCTCCTGGAGAAGGATTTTATTCGACCGAGCCATTCACCATGGGGAGCACCGGTCTTATTTTCCAAAACGAAAGACGGATCGTTCCGTATGTGCATCGATTATCGTGAGTTGAACAAGTTGATTGTGAAGAATCGATATCCTATCCCCAGAATCGATGATTTGTTTGATCAGCTACAAGGAGCTTCATATTTTTCCAAGATTGACCTTCGTTCGGGATACCATCAACTAAGGGTATTCGAGGATGACATACCGAAAACAGCATTCAGGACTCGTATGGGCACTACGAGTTCTTATTCATGCCGTTCGGACTGACTAATGCACCAGCCGTGTTCATGGATCTGATGAATCGAGTGTGCAAACATTACTTGGATAGGTTCGTGATCGTGTTCATAGACCATATACTTATCTACTCTCGAACGAAAGAGGACCACGGGGAACATCTTCGGGCTATACTGAGTCTATTACAAAAAGAGAAACTTTTCGCTAAACTCTCGAAGTACGAATTTTGGCTTCGAGAAGTGAAATTTTTGGGGCATCTGGTTAACGAAAATGGGATTCATGTAGATCCCGGCAAGATTGAAGCAGGGGATGCACCCCAGACACCTTCAGAGATATGGCAATTCTTAGGATTGGCCGGATATTATCATCGCTTCATTGCGAATTTCTCAAAGATTGCTCAACCGTTAACTTTGTTGACTCAAAAAGACAAGAAGTTTGACCGGGGACATGCACAAGAACAAGCATTCCAAACGCTGAAAGAGAAGTTGTGCAACGCACCGATATTGTCCCTTCCAGACGGAACCGATGACTTTGTGGTGTATTGCGATGCTTCACATCAAGGATTGGGATGTGTACTAATGCAGAGAGACAAAGTGATCGCCTACGTATCAAGACAACTTAAGGTGCATGAAAAAAACTACACAACTCATGATTTGGAGAGTTGGGCGCTGTAGTATTTGCACTCAAGATATGGAGACACTATCTGTATGGAACCAAATACATCATATACACAGATCATAAGAGCCTTCAACATATCCTGAATCAGAAAGAGCTCAATATGCGTCAGCGACGTTGGGTGGAGTTACTTAGTGACTACGATTGTGAAATCCGGTATCATCCGGGGAAAGCAAATGTGGTGGCTGACGCCCTAAGTCGTAAAGAGCATGTGAAACCACTACGTGCTCGAGCTTTGGGATTGATTATTCAAACGAACTTGAAGGCTCAGATCCAACTTGCACAAAGTGAGGCATTGAAAGAAGAAAACCTTACGGGAGAAGAATTCCGAGGGTTAGATAAACAGATGATTTGCAAGGATGATGGTATACAATACCTCATGAATCGTATATGGGAACCCAAATAGGGAGACGTTCGTACCCTAATCATGTATGAAGCACACAATACATGATATTTTGTTCATCCTGGTGCAGACAAGATGTATCACGATCTTAAGGATCTATACTGGTGGCCAGACATGAAGAAAGACATTGCTATGTACGTAAGCCGATGCTTGACATGTTCAAAAGTTAAGGCTGAACATTAAAAACCATCGGGATTATTACAGCAACTTGAAATTCCCAACTGGAAATGGGAGAACATAGCCATAGATTTCATTACCAAACTCCCTAGAACAAGTAGCAGGCACAACTCGATATGGGTCGTAGTGGATCGGATGACAAAGTCCGCTCATTTGTTACCTATTCGAGAGGATTACAAGATGGAAAGGTTGGAGAGATTGTACATAAAGGAGGTCGTGACACGGCACGACGTGCCGGTGTCAATCATATCTGACCGTGACAGCCGATTTACTTCACGATTTTGGCAAACACTACAGAAAGCGATGGGCACTCGATTAGATATGAGTAGCGCCTATGACGCACAAACAGATGGTCAAAGTGAACGAACAATACAAATTTTGGAAGACATGCTCAGAGCTTGTGTAATCGATTTTGCTGGTAGCTGGGACACTCACCTACCATTGATTGAGTTCTCTTACAACAACAGCTACCATACAAGCATTGGATGCGCTCCATTTGAAGCATTGTACGGGAGGAAATGTAGATCCCTAGTTTGTTGGGCTGAGATTGGTGAAAGCCAGCTAACAGGCCCAGAGATCATTCAAGAAACAACTGACAAGATTTTCCAAATTAAAGACAGACTAAAAGCTGCAAGAGATCGTCAAAAGAGCTATGCCGACAACCATCGGAAGCCTCTAGAATTCAGTGTTGGAGATCACGTTCTACTCAAAGTCTCTCCCTGGAAAGGGATTGTACGATTTGGAAAGAAAGGGAAGTAATCCCTAAGATACGTAGGACCATTCGAGATTACAGAAAGAATCGGTCCGGTGGCTTACCGATTAAGGTTGCCACAAGAACTCAACGGTGTACACGACATATTTCACGTATCAAACCTCAAAATGTGACTGGTGGATGAAACTCTACATGTACCAATTGAGGAAATCAAGATCAATGAAAAGCTTCGTTTCATCGAAAAACCTATCGAGATCATGGACCGAAAGGTCAAACGCTTAAGGCGCAGCAAGATACCGATCGTTCACGTGAGATGGAACTCCAAACGAGGACCAGAATTCATGTGGGAACGGAAAGATTAGATGAAGCTTAAATATCCACATCTATTCGAGGATGACACTCTTGGACCTAACACCAGTTGAATTTCGGGACGAAATTCTCCCAACCGAGGGATACTGTGACATCACTCACCAAAAAGGTCCGTCATTTAACTTGAATTTCGTTAACTATTCTTAGAACAATCATTCCTCACACTTATAAACCATTCGTGTGGATATCATACTTGGTTGATTTCTCTTATTCAGGGTGTTATCATCATTTGTATCCGTAACACTTAAAACGCTTACGAATAGCACCGACGACATCACTGACTATATTATGTTATAAAGTATAAACATCATTAATAACAACATATTCAAGATACAAACAACATTAAATACTTCCCTATATTAAATATAACTCGATCATTTACGTCGTTTTCAACCGAAACAAATTTGGGAACTCGGGGGCTAAGTGCAGGGACTAAAAGTGAAAACTGCCAAACTAGGGCGGGGTATAAATACCCTTGATTCCAGCCCTAGCCTCCACCATGTCTTCTTCTCCTCTTCATCCTCTTCTTCCACTTTCTCCACCTCCTTGAACCTAGAACCACCCCGTTTTCTTCGTGATTTCAATGTTTAGACTACTACTACAGCCTAGACAACACGTTTCAAGCAGGTAGACGACCTTGGTCGTCCATTTTTGCTCATTTTACTTCTGTGATTTCTAGGGTTTCGGGTGCTCGGGTTCAAACCGAGCACAAGGGGTCGTGGGGGTGTGGGTGTTGCCTTTCTGAGTGTGCATTTTATTAGATATGTTAGATGAGTGTTTCTGGAGGTTCTTGATATGTGAAACCCGTGCACGGAGCAGCAGAAGGCTGCTCGGTGCTTCAGCAGTCGCAATCTGCTGCACTGGGCGACTGGGTCTGTCATGCGACTGAGCCGTGCGACTGGGCCGTGCGACTGGGTGAGTCGTGCGACTCAGTCCAAGCGATTGAGTGAGTCGTGCGATTGATTCATGCGGATGAGTATTGCTTTACATTTAAGTCAATGTGGATGAATGTGTGCGATTGTGTGTATCGCATGACTGGATGTCCAGTCGCACGAATGAAAGTCCGGTCGTACGAATGAAGATAATTCGTAAGAATGAAGGCTGAATCGTGCAAATGGAAGATTGAGTCGTGCGATTAGGTGCTGTGTGGTACGACTGAATGCTTAGTCGCACGAATGGGGATTCAATCATGCGACTGAATCTGATTCGCACGATTGAGAGTTGATTCGTGCGAATGGAGTGTCCACTCGTGCGTCTAGTCCTGTCATGCAATTGGAGTCATTGTGCATGAATTCTTCCTATGTGTGGTGTGTGTAGTCGTGTGATGTTAAGGTAACATCGACACGGTTGCCATTGCTAATGACGATCTTTAAGATTAACACTATCAAACTCATTAATGTTATATCAAATCAAATCAACTTAACATTTTACATTTAGCAACAAACGATTCATAACACAAGTGCTTACCAAGTATTTCTCTGACAACAATAACACTTTTACACAAATATCATCGACAATGGCAAGGCTTCTAGTACTTGGATCTACATAAGATCCATTGCGCGTGTTTGTGTGCAAGTGTTACCCACGACCGAACCGATACGACCCGACCCAACTAAACAATATTGTTGACATCAGATGCATTATTAATGCTTAACATAACTGTCAATAGGTTATTGACCGTTCATACATACATACAAGTTTGGGAAGTTACATCTTACATACTTACCACTTAACAAGTGAGTTTCGTGGCCCCTTTTTACTCTTATACAACCTTTTAAACATTTATAAACATGGGGGAAAAGAATGCTCATCCATTTATCTTGTATCTACATGCCTTCCCTAGTGGAAGCTTACTACTATTGTTATGAACGACTTATCTGCTGAATGATGATATCATGATTCATGGCTCTATACTACGTTACCACCTTGCATGTTACTTGGTGACGCTACATTACTATGTGATACTACTTGTTGGGTGATACTATTTGGCTGTGTGGTTCTTCTGTGTGGTTCTTTTGTGTGGTTCTTCTGTGTGGTTCTTCTGTGTGGTTCTTCTGTGTGGATCTTTCAATACAACCATTAATTTCAGAAATGGGACCTAAGGATTGGTTTGGTTGTAACATACACCGTATACACTGTGTGGATCTTTATACGCTGTGTGGATCTTTATACGCTGTGTGGATCTTTAAATGCTGTGTGGATCTTTATATGCTGTGTGGATCTTATCTCGCTGTGTGGTACTTTCCTTACGGCCATTAATTCCCGCATGGAACCAACGACTAGATTTGGCTGTAACTATCAATAACAGGTGAAACTGCTTACATATAAATGTAATTGCGGTCACTCATATAAACTTACATGTTGTATCATCTAATCTATTTACTACTTAAAACCTGCGAAGCTCACCAATAATATTGTTAACCGTTTTGAGCATATCTTTTCAGGTGATCATGATAACTGAAGATCTAGGTGTGCTGCCCTAGTGGAGACCCTAGGATGCATTTTTGAGACTGAACATACATGATGAACAATTATTTTGTACATTGTTGCAGTCCATTAACAATTAACATTCTTTTGGATACTTGTTCCCGGGTTGTGGAAATTTCATACAAGAATACAATTTTGTGATTATATGAATTGTTTATGTGAATCAATTACAAGTTTCTGTTAAAGGTTATGGCTATGCTGTCGTGGATATTGACTAAACACGACACAAGTCTAAATTTGTGTCGGGTGTCGTCATGACACGCTATGTCATCAATTACATATATATTGCATCTCTATTCTTAACCATGTGTTATGACGATCCCGTCTCGCTCGCATCCACGTGCTTCCGTTCTCAGCGGTGGTGTGACAACTTAAGATCAGTATATCACCAGTTAAGAGTGCAAGGGGAGGATATTCCTAAGACTGTGTTCAGAACTCGATATGATCATTATGAGTTTCTTGTAATGCCATTTGGATTAACTAATGCTCCTGTAGTATTCATGGATTTAATGAATAGGGTATGTAAACATTATTTAGATAAATTTGTCACAGTCTTTACAGATGACATCTTAATCTATTCTAAGAGTGAGGAGGAACATGAGAAACACCTAAGGTTAACTTTAATTAGAACAACTTCGGGAAGAACAATTGTACACCAAATTTTCAAAATGTGAATTCTGGAAAAGGGAAGTACAGTTCTTAGGACATGTACTTAACCAAAAGGGAATTCAAGTTGACCCAACAAAGATTGAAGTAGTTAAGAAATGGGAAATTTCAAAGACACCAACTTAGGTACGATAATTCTTAGGTTTGGCAGGATATTATAGAAGATTTATAGAAAATTTCTGAAGGATAGCCCAACCTTTAACAGAGTTAACTCAGAAAGATAAGGTATATGTGTGGGGAGAAAGACAGAACATTGCATTTGAACTCTTAAAGAATAAGTTATGTAGTGCTCCTATCTTAGCACTTCCAGAAGGAACAGACGATTTTGTAGTATATTGTGATGCATCACATCAAGGTTTTTGATGTGTTTTAATGAAACGAGATAAAGTGATTGCCTATGCATCTAGGCAGCTCAGAGGAAGTGAAAAGAATTACACTACGCATGATTTAGAATTAGAAGCAGTAGTGTTTGCACTAAAAATTTAGAGACATTATTTATATGGAACTAAGTGCATAATTTATACGGGCCATAAGAGTTTACAATATATATTTGATCAGAAGATGTTGGATATGAGACAGAGGAGATGGATAGAATTATTAAGTGACTATAATTGTGAAATCAAATACCATCCAGGAAAGGTAAATGTAGTGGCCGATGCTTTAAGTAGAAAAGAATGTATCCCCATCTCTTTTGAGGTTAAACTTAATAAAAAAGACGGTTACAAAGAAAAAAATCCTCCACCACAACTTGAGAATGCTTATCAAGGAATTTCGAGATGAAATTCTTTTTACAGGGGGAGAATGTGACGACCCTAAAATCCAAGGTTAAGGTAACCCTAAAATGTTAAGAACTACTTTTATATACTTATTAGAAATTGTTAAGTTTATCTTATATAATATGCTATATATGAATTTCTCATGTTTTTGCATGATAATATATGAACATGCATGCATGAAAGTTTACGTGTGCATGAATCTTTTTCATATGAATTTTGTGATTATGATATCTTACGTGTCTAATTATCAATGTGACAATCCGGAAAATTCCCGGTTTACTTCATATAATAATATAGTACTTATATGATTTTACAAATTAGTTTTTATATTTTTATTATTATTAATATGATATTAATAATAATAGAAATAATAATGACAATAATAATAATAATAACAATAATAATAATAATGTTAAAAATAAAAATAATATTAATACTAATAATAAATAACAATATTAATTTCAGGGTTGTTTTTGTCATTCTAGAAACTTGAAAAACAGAAGTTTATACATAAAATAATAATAGCCAAAAACCTCAGGGGCCAAATGTGAAAATATTAAAATCTAAACTGCACTCTCTCTCCTCTCTCGCGATTTTCCGGCGCCGGACCGGCCGGTCGCCGGCGGCTCTCCGGCGAGCCCAAAAGTCGAGTTTTAGGCCGTGATTTCGACCCCACGACACACCGAATCAAACGGGGGACAAAGTGGAACGTTCACGTGAACATAATTTAAAGAAAAAGCCACTCGAAATTGCGGTTAATGGTCCACAAATTTGCTTTCGGCCGACACCACTATGAACACGCACTAAACATCACAATAATGCAATTAAATTATTTCAATCGATCGACTATAAGAATCCTAAGCTGTATGCACTTAGAATTGCACCAGAAACAACTCCATTCATCGAATTTGATCCCCTTCTTCCCCGCGACCTGCAACTCAGTAGAATTGCATCTTAGGAGTCTCAATTCATGAAATTTCCAAAGGGCTTTTGATCATTAGGGTGATTGGAAACTTCCTGTGAAGTTAATTTCATTATCATCAACGTTTGATCCTCGTTTGAATTTCACATTGGGCCGACCTGTTCTTCGATCATTCTTAACGATTTGAACATCAAAACAGGTAATTGATTACATCATTGTGTTCGTTTAATCATGGGCAACAAAAGCCCCATGAATTTGTGCATTAACAGAATCAAATCGAACTTCAATTTGAATCAAATTGATTCTAGGGTTCTTGAATTTGGGGATGAACATTCGGGTGTGTTTAAAACTATTTGGGGCGGGGTTTGTTCGCTGATGAGCCTTTGGCTCAGTGGTTTGTGCGCGGGTGTGTTGAGGGGGAGGTCACGGGTTCGAACCGTGCACCTCCCAACCTTTTTATTTTATTTATTTTATTTAGTTATTTACCCTTTAAAAATAAATAAAAATTATTAAAAATACACCAAAAATTATAAAACTGATTTTTAAGAACTTCTTTATTTTTAATTAATTTTCTGTAAATTATTTAATTAAAAATACTTCAAATAAAATTTATACAATGTTATTCAAAAATATTATAGTTAAATATTTTTATAAAAATAGACTTTAATTAATGATTTAAGGTATTAATTCATTAATTAGACACCATATTATTTTTAATTAATGATAAATCCTAATAATTGTATAAAAATAATTATTTAGAAACTTTAATTATTTATGTAAATAGTTATAAATTATTATCCATATAAAAAGAAATGGATTTTTAATAATAACTAAATCATCAAAAATTATTTATGGATGTTATCTTAATTATTGAATTAATCTTGATGATATAAATATAAAATAGATTTTTATAAACTTAAACATTTATATAATCTTATAAAATTAAATATAAATTTATATGATTAAATGACGACTAAATTAGAATATAATGAAATGTTAAAATCATTATTAAACTAATTAAATTATATAAATCACTAAATGATTTAAGGTTTATAGCAAATCTCCGAAAACCAAATCCTAGATCAATTGAACACCAGGTTCAGGATCTAACTTATTTAGGTTATGGATTGGTATATATATACTTATGTGAATATTAATTCCATAGGAGGAATTTACTAGCTTGTCAACACTACCCAACGACCGAGGTGAGTTCATAACTATTCCCCTTTTTAAACATTTAAATATTTTGGGGCTGGAATACATGTTGTAATTGAAATTACAAATTATTTTTGTGTATTATGTTAAATAATAATTTGATCACAATTATGATTACATATGGTTATTATGAAAATCCTTCTCTGTATACTGGACTATAAATAAGCAGGGATCTCTTGGATAGTACTATCGGGGAGTGAC
Source organism: Flaveria linearis (assembly GCA_024085815.1). Taxonomy (NCBI): domain Eukaryota; kingdom Viridiplantae; phylum Streptophyta; class Magnoliopsida; order Asterales; family Asteraceae; genus Flaveria; species Flaveria linearis. Next base: position 71,443,685 of record CM044004.1, on the reverse strand, counting down.
TTACCCCCACAAAGGTATGGACATGTGATCCATATCAGATGCACAAAGATCTTGATGTCATTCGGGATGACTGTTTCTGTAGTGAGAAGGCAGATGTGCACTTTATATAGTTTGCATTATAGTTCCATTTACAACCCATATGAGGATAAATGTAAAGGAGGATTTGCTCCCTCTGATTTGAAATTATTATAAAAATATAATATACACATAAAAGGATAATAAACTAAGTGACATGGACAAATTCAATGTGAAGGATTTGTTGGGCTTGTACTTAGTAGGTATGTGGGATAGCGGGTTCACCTTATACAAAAGGGTTCCGACAGGCTATTCATATACCGGTGAGTAAATTAAACTCACACTTTTTCTATAAATCCTATTTGATGATAATTGATGATTTATCACTATGTTTTACTTACCTGTGAACTCACCAACCCTGTGTTGACACTTGATTTACATGTATTCTCAGGTATCTACTAGGAGCTTATGGACGTGCACGTAGGATCATTTAAGAGCTCAAGATACCTATTGAATTATTAATTGAATTATGATTAAGACATGTTGTCAAGAAAACAGTCTATCTTTTATTTCCGCTGCTCTGATTAATAATAAAATGTTTATCTAAAACTTATCATATAGATAACTGCATCTCATGTGTAACTACTGTGTTCGATCCTGTTTGTTCACCCCTCCGTGATAGATTCCAGACCCGGAATTTGAGGGTGTGACAGATTGGTATCAGAGCCATTGGTTATACTGAGTTAGGAATTGCATCTAGCCTATAGCCACACACAATAGTTGCACAAAGTAAATTGCCTTAGTTAGAGATTGACTAAGATTAAGAAGTTATATGCTTAAACTTAGATAGTTGTTTTCCTAAACATGACTTTGACTCTTTGACTCATTCCTAAACTTATTCTCAACGACACGTGGGATCTACACTTATCATCGTGCCTAAATCAAATGGTTTTCAAATCTCGTCAAAGTCCGTGTCACATGACCGAGAACATGCAATGCTGGAAGAGTGGGATACCTGTATCTTAAGGTGTTCTGTCTAGGCAAGGTATTTCATACAACTTGATTACCTCACCTGGGAACCCTCGAGATGAGTATTCGCTTATAGGTACGCATGTCCTCGTTAAGGTTGTGGTGGACACAAATACTTTGATAAGTCAACGTATTCGCTTTGGTTTGCGAACCGAACGTTTACACTCCTAACCTCTCATTGTTATTCTAAACAATCTCATTAATGATTTTATTATTTGAAAAGTTTTAGAAACCAATTACCCGTTTTTCATAAAGGTTTCTTCTTTCCATATTATTCAGCATGTCTTCTCGTCAAATCCGTTCACGATTTAGAAACTCTGGCCGTAAGATTTCCGCTATTGTAACACGTGAAGTTACTACAGTCATATACAATTCCTTAAGGCAAATAGGTCAAATTACCTTGATATGTTCCATTTGGTAATCTAAGCTACGCTTGTCCTAACCTAAAGCGAGACTTGTTTCCTTAGTACTCGTGCCTTGCCGAATTTAATCGAAAAATCCAGTTTTCTTAAATTCCCATCTGTCCTACAGTAATTGTCCATACTTTGAATATTTGATATAAAATGCATCTATTGAATATGTCAAAGTGTGAATTCTCACCAAGCAATTTCATGATAGATGGACGCACCAGCGGGCAGAGGCAGAGGTAGAGGACGCGCCAGAAGAACTGACCCAATAGGGATGACTCCTGAAGAAATACAGGCCTTGGTCAATCAAGGTGTTGCTGCAGCCCTAGCCACTCAGGCTGCTCAGAATGGTCATCACTATTCATATAAAAAGTTCCTAGACTGCAAACCAGATACCTTCACTGGTGCAGAAGGGGCCATTGGGCTCATAAGGTGGTTCGAGAAATGTGAATCTATCTTCGCTATATCTGAATGTCCCGATGAGAGTAGGACCAAGTATGCATCCGGAGCCTTGAGTGGAGCTGCACTCTCGTTCTGGAAGACAGAAGTTTCAAGACTTACTCTCTCCCTAGCCAATGCTATGGATTGGGAGGAATTCAAACAGCTGATGATGGAAGAATTCTGCCCAAGAGAAGAAGTACAAAGGTTTGAAACCGAATGCTGGAACCACAAAATGGTGGGATCTGAAATTGAAAAGTATACCACCGAAAATCATGAGTACGCAACTTTGTGTCCTCATATGATGGAGCCTGCTCACAGAAGAATTGAAGGCTACATCCGTGGATTGTCTCCGGTCATTCAATCTATGGTCACTTCCTCCAACCCAACTTCAATCCAACAGGCCATTAGGATAGCTCACAAGCTGACTAATGAGGCTGTGGCTCAGGGGAAGTTACCACCAAGAAACAAGGGTAAGGGTGTCGCTGCTGAAAGCTCGGGGAAGAGAAAGTTTGAAGATGCTAAAGACAGTGAGAGTCAAGGTACAAGCAAGAAGCAAGATCAGAAAAAGCACCAAGACAATCAGGGCATTCCGTCTAGATGTCAGAGGTGTGGCAAGCGTCATCATGGCAAGTGTACCGCAATCATCTGCTACAAATGCAACAAGAGGGGGCACACTGCTCCTGAATGTAGAACCAAGACTCAAGACCAAGGAAAGAAGGATGGTAATCAGCAGAATGGTAGAAAGAAGGAAGTTATTTGTTTCAGATGTGGAGAAAAGGGCCATATTGCTAAAGACTGCACTGGGGAAAAGAAAGATACAGCCAAGGGCAGAGCCTTCGTGATTGGCAAAGGTGAGGCTCTAAAAGACCCTAACGTTATTATGGGAAAATTTTTGGTGAATAATGTTTATGCCATAGTATTATTTGACACGGGAGCTGATAGAAGCTTCGTATCTGATACTTTCTATAAGCACTTGAATGTAAACCCTGTACCCCTAGATGAGCCATATGTTGTAGAAGTAGCAAATGGTAAATCCTTGACCGCATCACAAATCCTGAAAAACTGTACTCTAGATTTATCAGGTCATATCCTACCAATAGACCTCATGCCCATTACTTTGGGAAGCTTCGATGTAGTAGTTGGTATGGATTGGCTATCCAAAAACTCTGCAGAAATTATCTGTAAAGACAAAATGATTCGTATCCCCCTACCAAATGATGAAGTCCTGTGCGTGGAGGGAGATAAGACTGGTGTCGTGATGGGAGTTATTTCTTACTTGAAGGCTCAAAAGTGTCTTCGAAAAGGACATACTGCTATCCTAGCCCTAGTCACTGACAAAGATAAGAAGGAAAGGAAGATTGAAGATGTACCTGTCGTCAGGGAATTTCCTGAAGTGTTTCCTGATGAACTGCCTGGGTTGCCCCCTAAAAGAGAGGTCGAGTTTTCAATCGAGTTAGTACCTGGAGCTACACCTATAGCTCGGGCACCATACCGTCTCGCACCTTCTGAATTAAAAGAACTATCTGACCAGCTTAGGGAACTCCTTGATAAAGGATTCATCCGACCTAGCTCGTCACCATGGGGAGCACCAGTGTTATTTGTGAAGAAGAAAGACGGGACCTTCCGGATGTGCATCGACTATCGGGAACTGAACAAAGTGACTATCAAGAACCGTTATCCCTTGCCACGTATTGACGACTTATTTGACCAACTGCAAGGTTCGAGCATTTACTCCAAGATAGATCTTAGAAGCGGCTATCATCAGCTGAGAGTCAGAGATGAAGATATTATGAAGACGGCTTTCAGAACTCGATACGGTCACTTTGAGTTCACAGTCATGCCATTTGGGCTAACAAATGCACCTGCTGTATTCATGGATCTCATGAATCGTGTATGCAAGCCTTATCTAGACAAGTTTGTCATTGTCTTCATTGATGACATCTTGATCTATTCCAAAAATGAGCAGGAGCATGAAGAACATCTGAGATTGATCCTTGAACTCCTAAAGAGAGAGGAGCTTTATGCTAAGTTCTCGAAATGTGATTTCTGGCTTAAAGAAGTTCAATCCCTTGGTCATGTGATTGATGCTAATGGAATTCATGTAGACCCAGCTAAAATTGAATCCATCAAAAGTTGGCCTACACCTTCTAATCCAACGGAAATTAGACAATTTCTGGGACTAGCCGGCTATTATAGGAGATTTATCGAGGGATTCTCCAAGATAGCTCAACCATTGACTATGCTTACCCAAAAGGGGGTAGCATATCATTGGGGGTTCAAGCAAGAGGCTGCTTTCCAAACACTGAAACAGAAGTTGTGCAGTGCACCTATATTGTCCCTACCCGACGGTATTGAAGACTTTGTAGTCTACTGTGATGCTTCTGTTCAGGGTCTGGGATGTGTTTTGATGCAGCGAGACAAAGTCATAGCCTATGCCTCAAGACAGTTAAAGGCTCATGAGAAGAACTATGCAACTCATGATCTAGAACTGGGAGCTGTTGTGTTCGCTCTTAAATTATGGAGACATTACTTGTACGGTACTAAGTGCACTATTTATACCGATCACAAGAGTCTTCAACACCTGTATAATCAAAAGGAGCTGAACATGAGGCAGAGGAGGTGGCTTGAACTACTAAACGATTATGATTGTGCCATCAAGTACCATCCTGGTAAAGCAAATATTGTGGCTGATGCTTTGAGTAGGAAAGAACATATGAAGCCTCGTAGAGTGCGAGCTCTACAACTCACCATTCAAAGCAACCTGCCGGCACAAATCTTGAATGCTCAGACTGAAGCCCTGAAAGAAGAGAACATTAAAGATGAAAACCTTCGAGGGCTAGACCAACAGTTTGAAGTTCATTCGGATGGAATACGCTTTATAGCAGGAAGGATTTGGGTACCCCTGTACGGGAATCTGCGAAGCTTGATCATGGATGAAGCCCACAAGTCTAGATACTCTATCCACCCAGGTGCAGATAAGATGTATTACGACTTGAAGCTTGTTTACTGGTGGCCAAGAATGAAGGCAGATATTGCAACTTATGTCTCAAAGTGCTTGACTTGTTCTAAAGTCAAGGTCGAATACCAAAAGCCTTCAGGAATGTTGACCCAACCAGAAATTCCCGTGTGGAAGTGGGAAATGATAACCATGGATTTCGTCACTGGTTTACCCAAGTCTCAAACGGGCAATGACACTATTTGGGTTATCGTTGACCGTCTCACCAAATCCGCTCATTTCATACCCATCCGTGAGAAAGACAAGATGGAGAAGCTTGCAAGGGTGTACATCAAAGAAATTATCTCTAGACACGGAGTGCCAGTGTCTATTATCTCTGATCGTGATGCACGGTTTACATCAATCTTCTGGGGAAAACTTCAGAAAGCTCTAGGCACTCGCCTAGATATGAGCACAGCCTATCACCCTCAAACTGATGGTCAAAGTGAACGAACCATACAGACTCTTGAGGATATGCTTAGGGCTTGTGTTATTGACTTTGGAAAGAACTGGGAAGGTCATTTACCTTTGGTAGAGTTCTCATATAACAATAGCTATCATTCGAGCATCAAGGCGGCACCATTCGAGGCCTTATATGGACGAAAATGTAGATCACCGCTTTGCTGGGCAGAAGTTGGAGATAGTCAACTTACTGGTCCAGAGTTGATCTTTGAAACTCATGAGAAAATTGTCCAGATAAGAGAACGCATGGCTGCTGCCAGGGATCGCCAGAAAAGCTATGCTGATAAACGCCGCAGGCCACTGGAATTTCAGGAAGGAGATAAAGTTTTGCTAAAGGTATCTCCCTGGAAGGGAGTTATACGCTTTGGGAAACGGGGGAAATTGAACCCTCGCTACGTGGGACCTTTTGAAATTGTCAGAAGGATCGGCCCAGTAGCCTATGAATTAAATCTACCTGCTGAACTTGGTGGTGTGCATAATGTTTTTCACGTATCAAATCTAAGGAAGTGTTTATCCGATGAATCACTTGTTGTGCCTTTAGAGGAACTGCAAGTAGATGAGAAACTCAGGTTTATCGAGGAACCAGTTGAAATCATGGATAAAGAAGTTAAACAACTGAAGCATAGCAAGATTCCGATTGTCAGAGTTCGGTGGAACTCCCGGCGTGGTCCTGAGTTCACTTGGGAACGAGAGGATGAAATGATGCGCAAGTACCCTAACCTGTTCAAAAATGTTGCTAGTACTTCTTAATTTTCGGGACGAAAATTCCTGTAACAGGGGGATGATGTGACAATCCGGAAAATTCCCGGTTTACTTCATATAATAATATAGTACTTATATGATTTTACAAATTAGTTTTTATATTTTTATTATTATTAATATGATATTAATAATAATAGAAATAATAATGACAATAATAATAATAATAACAATAATAATAATAATGTTAAAAATAAAAATAATATTAATACTAATAATAAATAACAATATTAATTTCAGGGGTTGTTTTTGTCATTCTAGAAACTTGAAAAACAGAAGTTTATACATAAAATAATAATAGCCAAAAACCTCAGGGGCCAAATGTGAAAATATTAAAATCTAAACTGCACTCTCTCTCCTCTCTCGCGATTTTCCGGCGCCGGACCGGCCGGTCGCCGGCGGCTCTCCGGCGAGCCCAAAAGTCGAGTTTTAGGCCGTGATTTCGACCCCACGACACACCGAATCAAACGGGGGACAAAGTGGAACGTTCACGTGAACATAATTTAAAGAAAAAGCCACTCGAAATTGCGGTTAATGGTCCACAAATTTGCTTTCGGCCGACACCACTATGAACACGCACTAAACATCACAATAATGCAATTAAATTATTTCAATCGATCGACTATAAGAATCCTAAGCTGTATGCACTTAGAATTGCACCAGAAACAACTCCATTCATCGAATTTGATCCCCTTCTTCCCCGCGACCTGCAACTCAGTAGAATTGCATCTTAGGAGTCTCAATTCATGAAATTTCCAAAGGGCTTTTGATCATTAGGGTGATTGGAAACTTCCTGTGAAGTTAATTTCATTATCATCAACGTTTGATCCTCGTTTGAATTTCACATTGGGCCGACCTGTTCTTCGATCATTCTTAACGATTTGAACATCAAAACAGGTAATTGATTACATCATTGTGTTCGTTTAATCATGGGCAACAAAAGCCCCATGAATTTGTGCATTAACAGAATCAAATCGAACTTCAATTTGAATCAAATTGATTCTAGGGTTCTTGAATTTGGGGATGAACATTCGGGTGTGTTTAAAACTATTTGGGGCGGGGTTTGTTCGCTGATGAGCCTTTGGCTCAGTGGTTTGTGCGCGGGTGTGTTGAGGGGGAGGTCACGGGTTCGAACCGTGCACCTCCCAACCTTTTTATTTTATTTATTTTATTTAGTTATTTACCCTTTAAAAATAAATAAAAATTATTAAAAATACACCAAAAATTATAAAACTGATTTTTAAGAACTTCTTTATTTTTAATTAATTTTCTGTAAATTATTTAATTAAAAATACTTCAAATAAAATTTATACAATGTTATTCAAAAATATTATAGTTAAATATTTTTATAAAAATAGACTTTAATTAATGATTTAAGGTATTAATTCATTAATTAGACACCATATTATTTTTAATTAATGATAAATCCTAATAATTGTATAAAAATAATTATTTAGAAACTTTAATTATTTATGTAAATAGTTATAAATTATTATCCATATAAAAAGAAATGGATTTTTAATAATAACTAAATCATCAAAAATTATTTATGGATGTTATCTTAATTATTGAATTAATCTTGATGATATAAATATAAAATAGATTTTTATAAACTTAAACATTTATATAATCTTATAAAATTAAATATAAATTTATATGATTAAATGACGACTAAATTAGAATATAATGAAATGTTAAAATCATTATTAAACTAATTAAATTATATAAATCACTAAATGATTTAAGGTTTATAGCAAATCTCCGAAAACCAAATCCTAGATCAATTGAACACCAGGTTCAGGATCTAACTTATTTAGGTTATGGATTGGTATATATATACTTATGTGAATATTAATTCCATAGGAGGAATTTACTAGCTTGTCAACACTACCCAACGACCGAGGTGAGTTCATAACTATTCCCCTTTTTAAACATTTAAATATTTTGGGGCTGGAATACATGTTGTAATTGAAATTACAAATTATTTTTGTGTATTATGTTAAATAATAATTTGATCACATTTATGATTACATATGGTTATTATGAAAATCCTTCTCTGTATACTGGACTATAAATAAGCAGGGATCTCTTGGATAGTACTATCGGGGAGTGACTTACCCCCACAAAGGTATGGACATGTGATCCATATCAGATGCACAAAGATCTTGATGTCATTCGGGATGACTGTTTCTGTAGTGAGAAGGCAGATGTGCACTTTATATAGTTTGCATTATAGTTCCATTTACAACCCATATGAGGATAAATGTAAAGGAGGATTTGCTCCCTCTGATTTGAAATTATTATAAAAATATAATATACACATAAAAGGATAATAAACTAAGTGACATGGACAAATTCAATGTGAAGGATTTGTTGGGCTTGTACTTAGTAGGTATGTGGGATAGCGGGTTCACCTTATTAAAAAGGGTTCCGACAGGCTATTCATATACCGGTGAGTAAATTAAACTCACACTTTTTCTATAAATCCTATTTGATGATAATTGATGATTTATCACTATGTTTTACTTACCTGTGAACTCACCAACCCTGTGTTGACACTTGATTTACATGTATTCTCAGGTATCTACTAGGAGCTTATGGACGTGCACGTAGGATCATATAAGAGCTCAAGATACCTATTGAATTATTAATTGAATTATGATTAAGACATGTTGTCAAGAAAACAGTCTATCTTTTATTTCCGCTGCTCTGATTAATAATAAAATGTTTATCTAAAACTTATCATATAGATAACTGCATCTCATGTGTAACTACTGTGTTCGATCCTGTTTGTTCACCCCTCCGTGATAGATTCCAGACCCGGAATTTGAGGGTGTGACAATCAAATTATGAGATTACATGATTAAGTCACTTGATTGATAGATGTCTTTCATATACATGAAATGAATTAGAATCAAGACTAAATCAAATGCTACCAAACAAAGTCACATGTAGAAACCTTGTATCAAAACTAAAAGCAAACAAATATTAAACACTTAAACACCAACACAAACATAATCTTAAACCCTTGCATCGGTTTATTAGGAGACTAAGCAACCCGATTAAGCACCTGAAACTTTGACTAATCCTAAGCTTAATGACTAAGAAAGTCACCAATACCACAACTTGACACCTGGCAACCATCACCATATTAACCCGCCACCTAAGAACCACCATTAACGCTAATCACACTCCCACAACCACAAACCATCACCACTCTCCCTCTCTCTCGGCTTGTTATCCACTACCGCAAACCACCACAACACCACCCTCTCTCTCGGCTTGTTATCCATATCCGCAACCCACCACAACACCACCCTCCCTTTCTTAGTTTGTTATCACCACCATCATAACCATTTACCACCTCAACCAAGCACCATTCTCTCGGTTCACTCTTGGTTTTTCAAGGATTCCCCAAGCTCACCATCATTTGTTCGGTTTTATTATCATTATCACCATCTTTTGTTCATCTTGCTTGTGATCCAAGGACTATCATCCTCACTTGATTATCAAGCAACTAGCGAAACAGGTTCTTAAGCTTCTTCATCAAAACAAGGTTAGATCACCAAAACACATGACTAAAAAGTTGTATGTGTTTAAATAATCACATAATCAAACTCTTGAAGATTAATCATCAAGGATACTTATAAGAACTTATGAAGCATGATTTTTATTTCAAAAATCAGTAAGAAATGGGATTAAGAGTTAAAAACTTAAAGGTTTTATAAACCAAGGATTTAAACAAGAGATTACAAATTAAAGAGTTAAAAGTATTAGTATTCTTGATGAAATTATATTAAATACTTAAATAACTGTGATTGTGGAAAAAAAGCCGGAAATTGTTAAGAAATATTAGAAATAATAATATGTAGATTTTGATGTAATAATATTGAGTAAATTAATTTATATAATTAATTCAATGAAAAAAAAGATAATTATTGTATGAAAGCTCCGAACCTGATAAAAATATGTAAAAATATATAATAATTCTTGTATTTTATAGAAGTTTCAGAATTAATTTCGTAATTAAATTCGTTGGTATGACTGAGTTTTAGTAAATAGAAAATTTAAAGAAATAGCAAAACAGTGAGTTAAATTATGAAAAATTCATAAAAATTATTATACTTAGTATAGAACAGTTTTTATGAATTTAGTAATTTTTAGAGATATGTAACTATTTTTTCTGAATTATGTAATTTATAAAAAATAATAGTAAACTTCCCATTGAGAGTTAATAACCTAAACTACTGTGAGAAAATATAGACTTTAAGTTAATTATTATGGTAAATTTTGGAGATTTTAGAAAACTTGTAGCTATTTCTGTCATTTTATGTAAATATTGTAGAAATTCTATAAAATTTTCTGTAAATAACTATTAGTTGAAACTTTTATATGTTAATATATATTTTTAGATGTTACTGTTATTAAATTTTGATTATATATGGGAAGCAGTAACTACTATTTCAGAATTTCTAAATAAAGTCCTGAAAATTTTAAAGAAATAAGATATATTTCTAACATATAATTATTTTATAGGGTTTCACTAGAATTAAGGTAAGATTCATAGCCCCGTTTTTATGTTTATGAGTTTTGAGGAAAAAAGCATACTGTTTTATGATTGATGCTAATAAATAAGACTTTCTAAGATACTGTCATTTTGTCATAAGCTACAACCATTAATTCGGATGTGGAACCATTTGATAGTATAGGTAGCGCTACTTAGAAAAATATTTCCTGCACTAACAGGATGAGTGTTGTGATGCTAAATTATCTGATTTTGTGATTTGTATTGTGACAGTTATAAATCACCGTTCATATAAGTAGGTTTGGTTGTAATCTTACTTATACTGCATCAATATATTTTATTTGGTTATTAAACCTATGTTTCTCACCAACATTATCTTGACAGTTTTAAGTATGCTTTTTAAGAAATCAGAATGACTAACAGTGTAATGTTTTCGTTTGATGTTTACAACTGATGGGGTTAAGTTATTGGAAAGACATGTGTCAAAATAACTGTAAACGTGTTTGAGCCTAGCATAATGGTGGATGCACACATCCACTTCTATTTAAGAATAAGAAGCAATTATTAGACACTATTGTATTTAGGTTACATATTAAAAATGTATTAGTCTTTGCATGGACAAATTTTGTATGAACTTATATGTAACCTGAAAATATATATATAAATATGTGATGTTATGTTTAAAGTTCCTGTTATAACTATTTATCTGTAATCAATGTGTTTTGAACCAAAGAGTCACACCCAAGCATCTCACACTTCCGTCGGGATGACATGTCGAGATAAAGAAACGGGCAAGGTTAGAAAGAAAGAAAAACATGGGTGCTGAAAATTAAAAGATGAAGAAAGTGAGAAAGGATTATGATGATAAGCTGCAAATGAAGATGTACCTATGACATTATAGATTCTTTGATAAACATGCATAATCAATGACTATTTCTGCTTTTGTTCTAAAACTTAAATAAATTAATAAGGAAGTTTTAGCTGAAAGGTTTCTAAGTTTTGAAGACGCAAAAGCTAAATGTGAAGCTGAATAAGTTGTGAAGAAAAAGGCGACAACTAGATCTTCTAGTTTGTCTATTAATGCTCCTCTACCGATCCCTTAATCAACATCACTTGCTTAGGATGAGATCATATAAGATGATGACATTAGGCCACTTTCTTCTATCATCAAACTTAAGAAAATTGATCCATAATAAAAAGTTAGAGAAGTTGTCATCAAAATTAAGAAAATTGATCCAACATAAAAAGTTAGAGAAAGGAAAGTTAGAGTTATAGATCCAAAAATTGAGAAAACTTTGACAAAAGGAACAAAGGTAGTTGTTATTAGTTTTCTTATGCAAATGGGAAAGTTTATAATGAAAAGAGCAAATGGCGTGATCAACTACTATGATTTAAAGAATGCGATTATGGATCTGTCTCTAGATATTTTAGAACTAGGAATGAAAGAACCAATTATCTACTATTGGTGTTAGCCTCATTTGTTTATCATGTTTCTAGTGAAAATATTATCAAATCATTATTATCAATAAATGATTCAATTTGTGAGTGGAAAAGTGACAGAGATAAAAACACTAATTTTTGTCATAATATCAATAATTAGAAGAGTAGCTTATTCAAGAAATTAGCTGGTATGTTTCAACTGATTTGAGATTGCTAATCTAACAAGGCTAGGATTGATAAATCCAAATGGTAGTTCCAAGGCTCATCAAGTTGAGAAGTTGGCAATAAGAATCTATAAAGAACATCTTGGAAAGGCTAAAAGAGCTATGGAGTATATAATAAAAACAAAAGGAGATCTATTTACTCAAACTCTTCTACCTATTCCTACTCCTACCTTAGGAGAAGCTTCTTCAATTCGTACTCAACCACACCATACTAAACCATCAAAAGCTCCATCTCAAGAACAAGCTGCACAAAAACCCCTCAATCAAAATTCACAACTACTAAAGAATCATCGTCGACTGTTCTTACTTCTAAAGAATTCCCGTCACCAGCTCAACCAACTCCTCCTCGTGTAAACAAAGAATGAGATTTAAACTGGTTCAAATGACGGAGAGAATACTACCTAGGTCAGATTTCTACATGCGAGTGACCAACTTCTCATCGGCAATGAAACTGTTGCAGAACCGGGATCTTAAAATGCTAAACTTAAGAGAAACCTAAGGACCCTCAACCCTTCTCGAGAAGAAACCTATGGAAACTCTACAAGCTATTAAGCTACCGGTTAATTGACATCATTCACATGATTCCAATACGATAACAAAGTGCCTAGATTTACAATCTACCTCACAGCATGAAAGTTTAAGGCAACTATGATTTCTGATTCAATTCGATACGCAAGGATGACAGGGAAATTAGGGAGATCTTTTCACAAAGGTCCTAATCCTAGCAATCTATCAATCTAGAAGAATCGACAACTTCACACCTCACTGCTATTGAAATTGGAAGAACATCCAAACCAGTTAATTACTTGATCATAACTCCTATGGATACCACGTCTAGCAACCATAAATTAATCAAAACACAAAGTTATTGATCTAACACGAACCTATAACTGAACGACATTCAACAAGGTACATGTGGAGTTTATAATCAATCACTCAACCAATCAAGATGCACATACACATTAAATCATAAAAATCAAGTCTTTACTTTGAATATCAAACCGCATACGAGTTCATACAACCGATTAAAGCAAGTCAAACCATCATATATCAATCATAACCTAGATAGTTCAATTGTTCTAGCTAACAATCATCATCCAAACAGAGACGAAAGAGAAATAAAAAGTATGAAACATGGATAGGGAAGATTAAACAAAAGAAAACTAAAAACCGAATGATTAACACCCGAGGTTCTTTGATTCTCTTGCTTGGATCTTGTTTTTGGCCTTCAAAAATGCTTCAAAATCGTCTGAAAAGTCTCTTTCAATCGCCTCCAGCCGTCTGCCTCCCCATTAGGTTTTTTTTATAAAACCTTAAATAATGATCTAGGGCAAAATTTCTCGGTTGGGCAATATTAGTGCGTCGCCAAAATAACCCCAAAATCTTCGCTACGCGCTAAAAACAAAACAGTCGATTTCTGACGCGGGAATCTTGGCGCGTCTCTCAGGTCCGACGCACCAAGATAAGGATTTTCAAAATTCTTGCATTTGACCAAGCTTCTTTCGTTCCTTAGCTCGCATGCTTGTTTATTTTTCAAATATCAACCATTTACGCTCCTTGACCCACAAATACCTGCAAATACACAAATACGTAAATAGAAACCGAAAACTAATAAAAACGGAAAATAAAGACTAAAAAGATATACAGAAATCGCATGGAAAAACAGATATGTTTTGCAACACATCAAATATACCCACACTTAAACTTTTTTCGTCCTCGAAAAAAAAACAAAACTCTTGCAATGGAATCATAATTGGGAATTCAAGTTGACAATACATATCTTTTAATGATTTCTTTAGCAACTAACACAACAACTACGATTGCCGGTGTTTTTGTCCACTTAAACCCAGCCGCCGACTCATCAGACCCCCTTATGTGTTAAGCTCTAAGTTACAGTGCATTTTTTTATTAAATCTATAGGTCCCACACTTAGAAACTACAATCCAACCTAATTCCATCTCACGTGTTTCAAGACACGGGTTAAATCTAATAGATTTTTCCTACCATTGTACATACAAAAACTTATAGTATCAAGAATTTGACCCACATTTGGAATGACCGATGAATGCATGCTTTGAGCTTTAGTTATTTTAACTGAACCTAACCTAGTGGTGCTTCAATCAGGCTGCTACCCGACGTGTGGCACATAGGCTACAGCTCTAACAATTTTAAACAGTAAGATCCTGTCCTAGCGGTGTTTCAACCAAGTCGCCATCCCGGAGGGTAACACTTAGGTGGATCTTAATAATTTGATTCAACTCCTTTTTTTATGGAACGATGGATGTATGGGGCGCCACCACGTCTCGGATTTGTTCTCACAAAAAGAGAAGAGTGTGCCGGCTTTGTAAGAAAAAATTCTTGATACATATCTGTTTTTGTACAAAGGTATCTATCACACTATGTTGACAGCTCAGTTATCTTGTCTCCCCTAAGGTGAGAACCCACAAGATTTCGTGATGTTTTTAGTGTTTATTGATTAAACACACTAAGGAACCCTTTCAAAGTCGGCTGGGCCTACCAACACATCCTAAATCGTATGTTTTTTCAACAAGATTGATTTCAAACCAAAATACCCAATTTTATTAATAATTTTCCATTTGTTGCAGAAAAAATTTAATTCAAGGACTATATTTATTTTTTATTTTATTTTTTTTTTGTTTATTTATTTTTTTATTTTATTTCGTAGTTCCCATACCCACACTTAAAATGACACATTGTCCTCAATGTCGTTCGAGACATACTAAAAGAAAATGAAAAGCAAATAAAAGAGGGAAAAAATAAAAGATACGAGAAACGAAACAAAAATGGAACAGAATCCCCTGATAAAAAGACGATGTGCACGAGAGTCATGCTCCGGTATTCCAACTGCTAACACACGCGTCAAAAAGTTACACACAACATGCACCCGATGATAATCTCTAGCAACATAACAGACAGATAAGAAGCAGGAATATAAAATCATAACCACCACCCAACCGGTTCCTATACAATTTCCCATCATATATAAGTTAATGTACATATAGTCATAATAAAACAAAAAAAAATAAGGGAAAAGTACAATCATCCAAAATGAACCGGTCGTTAGTTCCACCACCGCTAGCTAACCCTATATATCCTATGGCTCCTGATTCTTCGGAGCTCTGAAAGCCTCGGGAACTATCATACCCTGGTGGATCATAAGTGCTCGAAGGGCGGTGTCTGTCCTGTCCAATCTATCAAGAACCTGATCCCTCACATCATAAACCTGGTCATGTAAATCCTCAAGTGTAACAGGGACCGATGGTCTATCCCACAATGGATGCTAGGGGCGGGGGCGCTCAATATGGGTGACGGCCCTCTGACGCGCTGTGGGCGCCCCCATCTGTATCGCGTCTGCAGCGGCTGTCCCCAGAGGTGGCGGTACCTGTGGACCAAGACGTGTCTCCATCCACCGAATCGGCTCATCGTAAGGTACTAACCCAGCTTTCCTCATCTCCACTAACCCAAATGGTACCATCTCTGGACCCAATGTCAGCAAATGTCGAGGGTACCGATCAAACACCCCTAATCGCTCGGCGATGCGCCCAATGTAGGGCCCCAAATCCAGTCTAGCCGTACCGCCACCCCGCCTTCCTCGATCCATAGATGAGACAAATACTGAAGCTATGTTAGACTCGTGACGGCTAACAATGCAATATAAGCAGAACAAATCCACCTGGTTACACTTCTCCCGACCGGACTTTCGTCCAATCAGAGTGCAAGCCAGGATCCTGTGGATGTAGCGCAACACCGGATCACAAATAGAAGACTCGAGAATGGTAGAGCTAAAAGGTCCGTCTGCGATCGACATCCAAAAATCTCGTAAGACAACATCTGAAACAACCGGCAGATGGCGTTGCCTACCACTCCCTCGCAAAAGCTCTCTAAACCTAGGGGAGGCAATCTCCTCATCGGTATAAAATCCAGTCAATCTAGCAAACTCCGGGATGCTCATCTCATAAACCTGATGACCCAATGCAAATGATACGGTGTTCGGCTCATCAAACATCTCTGGCTTGTGCTGCCAAGTAGAATGGAACTCAACTGTCAGCTCTGAGTACTGAGGCCAATCACACACTATGGCTTCCAACCAACGAGCACCAAATAGCTTCTCAATCCGAGCTCGCTGACCCAACTGATCCAGCAAATCCCAATCTATCCCGTGATGCTGTAGTAACTCCAACTCCACCAACTTGTCACACTCGGCGAACTCGGCAGAATCAAGCTCAAACTGGAGAAGTGTGTGTCGGCGAAGAACCCTGCGCTCCAGAGGTACCGGCTGTGTGTCTGCCGTTGGACGCTCCTCAGCGGCTTGATATCGTATCCTCCTCCCGCGTGACTCAGTGATGGGAATCGGTGCATCTGGGGGATCCCGGTGGCGTGGAACGGGGCCGCGACGGTGCTTTCCCGCCTGGGCACCGCTGGAAGATCCGTCGCCTGACATAGCAGCTTGCAATTGGAACAAAAATCAAAAGAGAAGTTAGTCACATAAGCAACTGAAAGAAAAGCTTGCAATCGTATAGCATTCCATTCGCGATTGCAAGTTTAAAAATGCAAGCATAATAATTTTAATTTTAATTTTTTTGCATTTTTTTATTTTCTTTTTTTATATTTTTCATAAATATTATATGAAATAAAAATAAGAAAAATTGGAAAATTCGGGATACCCTGCCTGTAATAAACTATTCCAGAATACGCCCGACCGAATGGAGATTGGGTACGGGCGGACGTATTCTAAACCTGTAAAAACAAAGCAAGATAACCCTACGACCTGCCACTACGCAAGAACAGAAGACAAACGCACTAACTTGGCAAATTTCAAACATACCCACACTTAGTTTCAAATTTCCCAGTTTGACAGAAAACCCATGATCAAAACCAAAACCACTAGTTAACTATCAAGTCGATACTCGCAAAACTAAGTCAAAGGGGATAACCGTCCCGTTCATAATGGTAATATATTACACGATGGGAAAAAGAGCACGTATGACAATTGCAAGTTAGTAGCCAAACACAACTGCCACTTGAACTGAAAGAAATGACTTAGAACAATGCATAACACCATACAGAACCAGAATATGACAATCATAAAGAGAAAAAAAATTAAATCACTAACAAAACTTAGAAACATCAGGAAGTAAATACAGAAATTTGTACCTTTTTGACGAGAGAAACATAATATGAGCACAGGAACGATCTCTAAAAAAAACTGGATTGCAAGTGAAACCGGGAAACCTTTGAATTCTTGGTGTGCTACGTGATGCGGTGATAATGGTGATTAGAGGTCAGCGGTGGTTTAGCGGAGGCAGGTGGAAAGAGGTGATGGGGCGGTGATGGTGATTGTGGGTCGGCGGTGGTGGTGGGGGTTTGGTCGACAGTGGGTGTGTGGGGTTTGGTCAACGGTGGGGGTGGAGAGTTGAGTGTGCGGCGGTGGGGGTGTAATGGTGATTGGGGGCCGACGGTGATGGTTATGGGGGTTGGCGGTGATGGTTATGGGGGTTTTGCTCGGAGGGGAAAAGTGGGGAGAGGGTTGGTGAAGAAATGGGCCGATTTGGCTTTAAAAAGTGGTCTGGGGGATTTTGGCGCGTCGTCAAAGTTCCTTCCCCATTTTACCGTGGCGCCAAGATAAGAAATTCCAGAGAGTTTTACCATATTTCATGCCTTATAAAAATTTTCATTCATAATTATTCTAAACCACTCTCTTTTAAAAATAGTTCCAACTACACAGGTATAAAAGCATACATACCTGGAACTTGAGATGTGTTTCTTCACCATGTGAGGTAACAAACTACTGCAAAAACAAAGCAAACAAACACGCAAACCGAAAGACAAACAAGAATGAAAAATTACCGGAAAAGTAGTGATACAAACTCTACACTCGACTGTTACCCCGAGAATTCTAAACACTCATCTTAGGTGGAATGTCGAGAGGAGTTTCCTCCGTCTCGCTCGGATCTAACGACCCTCCGATGTAGTGTTTGAGTCTATGACCGTTCACCTTCCTGGTATTTCCATCCACATCGTTCGTAGCTCAATCGTACCGTATGGAAACACTTGTTTGATTGTATATGGTCCTGTCCACTTTGATTTGAGTTTTCCACTAAACAACTTCAAACGAGAGCTGTAAAGCAAAACCTTGTCGCCTTCCTTGAACTCTTTCATACCTTTTAACCGTCTGTCATGCATCGCCTTCGTCTTTTCCTTGATGCTCCATGATCTTGCATAAGCCGCATCCCAAAGTTCCTCTAATTCGTGAATTTGAAAGAACCTTTTTCTAGCTGCTTCGATGAGATCAAGGTTTACCGCCTTAAGAGCCCAAAGTGCACGATGTTCTAGCTCGACTGGGAGATGACACGCCTTACCATAAACAATCATGAATGGTGTGGTCCCTAATGGTGTTTTGTAGGCGGTTCTAAACGCCCACAGTGCATCATCGAGCTTTTCAGACCAGTCTTTCCGACTTTTTCCCACTGTTTTTTCTAGGATTCGCTTAACTCCTCGATTTGCGTTCTCCACTTGACCGCTTGTTTGTGGATGGTAAGCGGTGGATAAGCGATGAGTGACTCCGTAGCGTGCTAGTGCCTTTTCCATGACGGAATTACAGATGTGCGTGTCACGGTCACTTATGAGTGCTTTGGGAGTACCGAATCGAGTGAATAACTTCTTCAAAAATCTCACCACCACTCGGGCGTCGTTAGTGGGTAGAGCTTGGGCCTCTACCCACTTTGAGACATAATCAATAGCCACGAGGATGTACCGGTTCCCTTTCGAAACAGGGAATGTTCCTATGAAATCAATACCCCACACGTCGAAGACTTCAAGAACTTGAATGGGGTTCTGAGGCATTTCATCCTTGGATGAGATATTCCCAGTGCGTTGACATGCGTCACACTATTTAACGAATTCAAGAGCATCCTTCACCATCGAAGGCCAATAAAAACCACAATCAAATACCTTCTGCGCGGTGGTGTGATGACCGTGATGGCCCCCGGTTAAACCCTCATGACAGTGCTTAAGAATGCTGAGACCCTCCTCCCTATTCACACATCTCCTCAAAATTCTATCTCCACCTATCCGATATAGAAATGGATCGTCCCAGATATACCTATTCGCATCCCGGAAGAATTTCTTCTTCTGTTTGGTTGTCATTCCCTCTACTACCACTCCATGAGCAAGGTAATTTGCCAGATCAGAGTACCATGGCATACCTTGCTTCTCCGCTTCTATGAAATCAACAGATTCATGAGGGAATGTGTCTCCAATCGCTTCCTCACTAATTTCCTCTCGATGTAGATCCTCTAATCAAGAGAGATGATCAGCCGCAGTGTTCTCTGCCCCTCTCTTATCTTTGATTTCAATGTCAAATTCAGAGAGCAAGAGAATCCATAATATGAGATAAGGTTTTGCGTCTTTCTTTGTGAAAAGAAATCGCAAAGCAGCATGATCAGTGAAAACGGTGGTTTTAGAGAGCACAAGATAGGAACGAAACTTATCGAAGGCAAAAACGACTGCTAAAAGTCCTTCTCAGTGGTGGTGTAGTTCTCTTGAGCATTATTTAGAGTCTTACTGGCATAGTAGATTGGATGGAAGTGTTTGTCACGCCTTTGTCCTAAGACTGCCCGACTGCATAATCGCTGGCATCACACATGAGCTCCAATGGTAAGCTCCAGTCGGGGGAAACTAAAATGGGAGCACTCACTAGGCGTTCTTTCACAAACTCAAATGCTTTAAGACATTCCTCATCAAAGACAAAAGAAACGTCCTTCTCAAGAAGGCGGGTCATTGGGCAAGTGATTTTGGAGAAATCCTTAATGAAACGCCTATAGAAGCCTGCATGACCAAGAAAACTGCGAACAGATTTGACACTGGTGGGCGGTGGAAGTTTACTAATGGTGTCAATCTTCGCTCTATCAACCTCAATACCAACTCTAGAGATCTTATGACCTAGCACTATCCCCTCAGTCACCATAAAGTGACACTTTTCCTAATTCAGCATCAACTTTGTTTCTGTGCATCTTTTCAACATCCTCTCTAAGTTGAGCAAGCACTGGTCAAAGGAGCTACCGTAAACCAAAAAATCATCCATGAAAACCTCCATGGATGTCTCAATCATATCCTAAAAGATAGCCACCATGCATCACTGGAATGTAGCTGGAGCATTGCATAACCCAAATGGCATACGGCGATACGTATAGGTGCTATAAGGGCATGTAAAGGTGGTCTTTTCCTGATCCTCCGGTGCAATGGGGATCTGGAAATACCCAGAAAAACCGTCTAGGAAACAGTAGAACTGCTGCCCCGCTAAACGCTCCAACATCTGATCAATGAATGGGAGAGGAAAATGGTCTTTTCTGGTGGCATCATTTAACCTTCGGTAATCGATGCAGACTCGCCAACCAATGACCGTACGAGTAGGGATGAGCTCGTTCTTCTCGTTTGTGACCACTGTCATCCCTCCCTTTTAGGGACAACTTGAGTTGGGCTCACCCAGGGAGAATCAGAGACGGGGTAGATCAGACCTGCATCCATGAGCTTGAGAACCTCCTTCTTCACAACTTCTTACATGTTCGGGTTCAGGCGCCTTTGAGGTTGCACCATGGGTTTGTACTCATCCTCCATGAGTATACGGTGGGTGCAATAAGCGGGGCTTATACCCTGAATGTCAGAGAGTCTCCAAGCAATGGCTTGTTTGTGTGTTTTCAACACGTCAATGAGCCTAGACTTCTCTTCCTCCGTCAGTTTGGATGAGATGATGACGGGCAAACTGGCACTCTCTCCTAAATAGGCATATTCTAGATGGGAAGGAAGAACCTTAAGCTCTAAAGGTGGTGGTGTCTCTAATGAAGGTTTCTTACTCTCCTCTCTGACTTCACTAATCTCTAATGCCTCGAGAAACAAAGGGGCTTCCTCCTCAAATTCATCTGGCTCCTCACTGTTCTCTCTAACTAAATCAACTCCGCATATGTAATCTAAACATCTGTCCACACCCGAGATGAAAGAATTTATGAAGTAAACAGAATTGCATGGGGCACTAAAGTCATCCTGACCTCCCGGATGATTCATGGACCTGATGATCTCAAAGGTGACATTTTCATCTCCTACGCTAAGAGTGATTTTACCATCAAAAGCATTTATGACCGCCTTAGCGGTGCGCAAGAACGGGCGACCTAAGATGATGGGTACTCGCTCGTCAGCTTCCATGTCAAGGAT
This sequence comes from Flaveria linearis, assembly GCA_024085815.1. Lineage (NCBI taxonomy): Eukaryota > Viridiplantae > Streptophyta > Magnoliopsida > Asterales > Asteraceae > Flaveria > Flaveria linearis. Next base: position 71,422,160 of record CM044004.1, on the reverse strand, counting down.
CATAAAATCCACGGGGAAAACAAATTTATCTACTTTGACCAATAAGTTCTCTACAATACCCGAGGATATTTGATCGATCGATCAGCAAGGGATAATGTCATGCGTGTTGGGATAAGTTCACCTAGGTCTAGCTTTTGATAAAGAGAATATAGCATCAAATTGATGCTAGCACCTAGATCAGCCAACGCGTGACTCTGCATGTCACTGCCAAAAACACATGGGATTGTGAAAACTCCCGGGTCTGTTAGTTTCTCGGGCAGTTTATTCAGAATTACTGCAGAGCATCCTGCTGTTAAAGGAATGTTCGAGAGCTCTCCCAAATTATCCTTCTTTCTCAGAAGGTCTTTCAGGAATTTAGCATATTTAGGCATATGCTGGAGAGCCTCAATGAATGGGAGATTGATTTTCAGCTGTTTGAACAGATCAAGAAAATGCCCATATTCCTTAGTGTATTTCTGATGCTTTAGACGAGCAGGATATGGGACAAGACAGTGATTGATGATTGGGGAGGGTCTAACATCCCCAGACTTCTTTCCTACACTTGTCTCCTCTTAGGCCTCACTGTTAGATACTGTACTTGTTGGGTCTAGCCTAGATTGCATCCTACCAGGACAAGCCTCGAGTTCTATCTCCTCGTCAACCGGTTCTTCTTCCTCTTCGTTAACCGGTGACTTACCTAACACTCCACCTCTGCCGCTACGAGTGGTAACTGCTTTTAGTTGGGCGTTCGGGTTCAGTTGAGTGTTACCCGGGAACTGACCTGGGGGTCGTTCATCTAAACGCCTAACAATGTCACCAACGGAACGCTGAAGATCTAAAAACACGGACTGTTGATTTTTCAGAAGGATGTCGTGTTCTGAAAGAGTTTTCTGAGTGGCGGCATCCTTAGCAACTAACTGTGTCAACAAATCCTCTATCTTGCTCAAACTACTCCCATTATCACCACCGAGCTGCTCCCTGAATTTCTGTTAGTGAACTGGCCCTGCCCTTGGTTATGATTTTGATTTGATTGGAAAACAGGGGGATTTCCGGAAGAACGCCAATTGTTTTGATTATTGTTGTTTCTCCACCCCGAATTAAAATTATTCCCAAATGAGTTGGTTGGACCTCGGTTTGGACCTCCCACAAAATCTACCTGTTCCTGATGCAGCAAAGGGCATTCTAAAGTGCCATGACCTCCCCGACATATTTCACACCTATCAACCTTAGCTTTTAACTCTTTCATCTCTTGTGTTAGGTTTTCCATGGCAGCAGTCACATGAGTATTCAAGGTGCCTTGGTGAACGCCTCGTGACGACGAAGGTGTACTCGATGTAGGAATGGAATTCCTACTAACGGACCGTTGCTCGTACTCTGATTGAGCAAAGCTCTCAAACAGATCAAGGCATTCAGCTACACTCTTCTTCCCCATGTGGTGCCCTCCCGCAGAAGTATCAAAACGAGCCTTCGTTTCATAAGTGAGACCATTGTAGAATTCTCTACAAGGGCACAATCAGATAAACCATGCTGGGAGCATTTGCTAAGCAGGTTTTGGAACCGTTCCCAAGCAAGATAGTAAGGCTCATCTGGCTCCATACGAAATGAGTGGATCTGGTCACGGAGCCTGGATGCTTTGGCAGGTGGGAAATACTTGTTCAGAAACCCTTGACGAAGGGCTGCCCAAGTAGTGAAAGTCCCGGCAGGCTGCGAGTCAAGCCAAGTGGCGGCTCGTCCCGCCAGTGAGAAAGGAAACAACTGGAGAAAGATCGCATCATCATTGGCACCTTGAAGCTTGAACGTACCACAGATGCGGGTCAGGCGGGCAATATGAGCATGTGCATCCTCATCATCACGCCCATGGAGTTGGCATGAATTGGTGATAGCAGTCATGATGTAGGATGGCATTTGCTATGAGTTCTCATTATTAATTTGAGGACAAGTGATGGGAGAGTTTACCCCAGTGAACCCCTGTGTGGATTGCTGGTGAATGGTCCTACGATCAGCCATTTATGGAACAGTGGATTTTGGACTAGGAGGTAGGGAAATAGATGGTATGGATGTGTGTGAAGAAGATTGTGTGGAGGAATCAGAAAAGGACAAGCTTGAAAAGGAAGTACGGACCTTTTCTGTGAGATCCTCAAATCCAAGCTTCTCTGAAATCGGATGCTCTGGTGGCGGTCCTTGTGAGCGCAGATGCAGTTTGGGCATTCAACTGCAAGCAAAATAAGAATTGTAAGGTAGAAAGAAAACCAAAAGGACTCAAATAGACATAAAAATAAAAAGACACGAAGCACAGATATAGCAAATAAATCCTATCAAATCTAATGTGCGCAATTACCAAAGAGTCCTCGGCAACGGCGCCAAAAACTTGATGTGGAAAAAGTAGTTTAATTAAAATGATTAAAACTAACTCTGAAATAGACACTAAGTTAAACTCTAGACTTTCTAAAACTAAACTACTAATATGCAAGTGAACCGGTCGACTCTAGTATAGCTAAGTAAGTCCGGATATCGAACCCACGAGACTCTATTAATTACGTAACTAGACTCGATTTAACTTATCTACTAACCTGAATTAATTATTTTGTATTTAAAAGGGGGAGGAATTTCTAACAAACTAAAGCAAAAAATTAAATAATTTTTTAACTAAAAAATGTAAACAAAGAATGAGATTTAAACTGGTTCAAATGATGGAGAGAATACTACCTAGGTCAGATTTCTACATGCCAGTGACCAACTTCTCATCGGCAATGAAACTGTTACAGAACCGGGATCTTAAAATGCTAAACTTAAGAGAAACCTAAGGACCCTCAACCCTTCTCGAGAAGAAACCTATGGAAACTCTACAAGCTGTTAAACTACCGGTTAATTGACATCATTCACATGATTCCAATACGATAACAAAGTGCCTAGATTTACAATCTACCTCACAGCATGAAAGTTTAAGGCAACTATGATTTCGGATTCAATTCGATACGCAAGGATGATAGGGAAATTAGGGAGATCTTTTCACAAAGGTCCTAATCCTAGCAATCTATCAACCTAGAAGAATCGACAACTTCGCACCTCACGGCTATGGAAATTGGAAGAATGTAGGGCCCCGTTTCCGGGCACCTTACGGTTGGGCATTCATCGCACATAAACATTTTAAAACGTACATTTATCTTGCAGCGGAATTTAAATTTTCATTAATAACTAAAACATGTCATTTCATAACTTTACAACATTCGTTTTCTTCTCAAAATACAATGACATGTAAAAATATGGATGCCAACCTTAATAACTGAGTAGTCGCCCTATGCCATCCTCAGCAACATACCTGCCAACTGGAAACACATCAAAGTCAGCGTTGCTGAGTGAGTTCTAGTTTTATATTAAAAACATACTTTACTTCCCATCAAAACCATTCTTACATACATACGATCATACAGCATACGTACACGTAGATAATATTATTATTATCTTCATCATTCATTCATTAGCTTTAGTTCGCGTACCGTTCATCGTTAACGTTCACGTTCTTTCTTAACTCTTTCTTTCGTTCGTACGTTTCTTACTTTCATTCATACATTCGTTACATTCATCCGTACGTACATTATGTTCATTCTTACGTTCATTTCATTCATTCGTACGTTCGTTACTTTCATACATCCTCTTTCACTTCTATCTAGGTCCGGTCATACTTTTCCTCTTCATGGCACACAGCCATGATTACTGAGATCGAGTGACAAGGACCCCGTTTCATGCGTTATCACTATATTCCTTCTGTTCATTATCATCATTTGTTCGTTCTTCAGCTTTCGTTACATTCCTTATCTTTCGTTCGTCTCTTACTTTCTTTCTTTCACAATTATCTTTCTCATTCATTAACTCACGCGATACTCCCGACTCATGTCCGAAGACTGATACTGTGTCGGGGCCCGCTCACAAACCCCGACTCATGTCCGAAGACTGACACAGTACCGGAGCACGCGATACATTCCTCATTCGTCTTATCTCACTCTCACGCACTACTCCCGACTCATGTCCGAAGACTGATACTGTGCCGGGGCCTGCTCACAAACCCCCGACTCATGTCCGAAGACTGACACAGTACCGGAGCATGCGATCCTCTACACATCCAACTAGATCCTGTCTCATGCAATATCCCCGACTCATGCTCGAAAGCTGATGTTGTGCCGGGGCCTGCTCGCAAACCCCCGACTCATGTCCGTAGACTGACACAGCACCGGGATATGCGACAAAGATCCCATACGAGTCAATCACAGAGATTGAACTCCATCTGAGTCTGTTGCGACACAAAGTCGCTCACCTCATAACTATGCTTGGCTTTATGCCACACCCCCCGAAGTTAAACATAACTCGGGTAACAACACCCCCACCGAAGTGGGTAACTATGACAGCCTCTCATGTTTTCATTCGTTCATTAATGGTTCATTCAATCATCGTATTCCCCTTTTTATTATCTTTCACTTTATGTTATTAATACTTTTCATTCGTTCATAAATAATTCACGTAAAGATACAGAAAGATAAACATACATCGAATCAAGGAATATCGACACTTACAAGTCATCAGTCATTACCATCATATAAGGCTACATCATACTTAACATACATACATCATACATGTACATGCAATTACTATCATCATCGTGTCCTACGTAACTTCTAAGCCTCGATAGTTATCACACGTATACCTATGGGAGCTATCTCATCATTACCTACACTAGCTCTCTTCCCGAAGGCCAGTAATTACACTATGTCCCTCCTCGTACACAACAGCCCTACTTGGGCGATTGGGCACCCTTCAGTCGCATAACCTCCGTGCGACTGAACACTGTGCGATTGGACCAATGCGGATGAGTATCCATGCGGATGAACATCCAACCGTACGAATGGACTTCCAATCGTGCGACTGAACACTATATGTATGGGCTTCTATGCGACTGAACTCTCAACCGTGTGATTGAACTACTATGCGAATGGGTCTATGCGACTGAACCCTCAGTCGCATGGCCTGTCGTGCGACTGAGCCCCAATCGTACGACTGAGCCTCAATCGTACGATTGAACATCAGTCGTTCCTCAGTCGGGCGACTGGCCCTTCAGTCGCATAACCCTAACTGGGTTGCGACTGAAATTCATCGCGAACAGCAGCCGCGACAGTCGGCTGAAAAACCCTTCTAAACTCCATTCAAGCCCAGATTAACCCTTCCAAACCTTAGGGAATCATACTAGGACATCATATAAACATGTGTAACTCCTAAATCATACTTTAAACGCATTACTCAAGATTTCACCCAAATGGGTCAAACATACATTTTTACAAAACTAGGGTTTAGATGTGATCCAGCCCCAAAATCGTTTGAAAACATGTAAATGAGGGGTCCTAGAACTCACCTTAGTAGCCTCCTCGGTTAGAGCTTCAATTTGACCCGCTATACGTTGATCTTGGCTCACGAACCCGCCTGGACCGAACTGTCTCCTTCTTTCTCTCTGGTTTCGCGACTATGGGGAAGGAGTGTGGGCTGCCCTCTTCCTTAAATACAACTGTCAGTCGCCCGAGGTCTCCATGCGACTGGACCTCCAGTCGTCCCGGCTCCATGCGATTGAACACTCCAGTCGCACGATTGAGTTTCAGTCGTGCGGTTGAGCTTCAATCGCATGTCTTCCATGCGATTGGACGCTCTAGTTGCCTGACACTTCAAATCGAAATTTCCGGGCGTTACAAGTCCACCCCCCTTAAACGGGTTTCGTCCCCGAAACCTGTTGTATCTTAAACCTCCGCGGGCAATATCGTCCTATCTCTTTTCTCAATCTATCACTTGGAATCCTATCGCTCCACATCGTTTATCCACATTCGACCTCTGGTCGATCTTGGACTGTCGCCATCGGCCACCCATACATACTGATCAATGTTTACTTGACCAGCACTTGCGACTCCAAACATGCCATGTAGAATACAGTTACTTAGTCACAATACTCGAGCAAGGGCTCGGCGTTATAATCATTGAGCTTCAGAGCATCACTGGGAACCTCCAGCTTAAGTGTGTGAAGAACAAGGCCTTCAACTTGTGTAAAGTTGCTACATGCATAAATCACAGGCTGAAACTGTTCCTCAGTTAACAGGTGACACAGCTTTCTCAATTGCATCACTCAATCCTCTAGGGTATCAGATAACCTAGTGAATCCACTAATAGTAATCTCTACATCGAAAGGCTCATCAATGTTTCTTCTCCTAACATGCAACTCACAACAGAAGGCAATAGGGACGTACTACTACTAGCATCACATTCAAGGCGTAAGGGCACAAACTTAAATTACCAAAAAAAAACATACCTGTCGTCAGGTCGAAGTCCGCTCTAGCCTTCATCCTCTATTCTCCTTCCTCGCACCAGAGCTCCCCGCCTTTGACTTCTTACAATCCCTGCTCAGATGTCCAGTCTTGCCGCTATTGTAGCACTTAGCCATGCGGCAATCCCTTGCCCTGTGGCCTTCCTTCCCACCCTGAAAACAGACGTTCAGTCCCCACTTGCACTCCCCTTCATGACCTCTACCGCACCTCTTACATACCTCATCCTTCCTTCTTATCCTCTCCCGATCATCAATCCTCATCATCTTACCTTCGGTCACCATTCCACCATCACTATCTCGCCTTCCCTTCCCCTTCTTATCATAGGCTCGCTCCCCCGCTTCATCTGTTATCGCTATCGTCTCCCGCTCGTCATACAACCTTCCCGCCAAATCCACTGTCGACCTGAAAGTACTCGGTCGAGCAGAAATCAAATGCCAACGAATTTCGGCTGGCAGCCCTTGAATATACCGGTTGATCTTTCGAGACACCGGCGTCACCTGCTCTGGCACCAACCGCGCCATGTCGTTAAACTTGGTGGTGTATTGTTGGTGGGTCATCGTCCCCGCTTCCAATTGCAGGAACTCCCTTTCAACTTTATCCATTTCACGGCGAGGACAGAACTCCTCAATCACCAGCCTTTTTAACTCTGACCATCTCATCCTTCCGATAGCCCGGCTACCCTCAGCTTGGACTATATTGTCCCACCAGCATAAAGCTGAGTCCACGAAAGAATGAGTGGCAAACTTAACTTTCTGATCTTCCCGGCACTCACTAATTTCTAGTACCGCTTCCATCTCTCTGACCCAACGATGAGCGGCAGTAGCATTGCCGTTACCATCAAAGGTTGGGGGCTTGCATCTTTGAAATGCCCCGTAGTTACAGCCTCGTGCTGCCTCCTGCACAGGCTCCTCCTCCTCTTCCTCCTCATCGGAGAAAACCATTTCAGTCTCCGTTCGTCTCCTTCCGCCCGAAGGTCTACCCCTTTCCTGTCTCTCCTCATTCCTAACAGCCTTTATCACTTCAGTAACTACAGACGGTAAGATCGTCTGCATGACTTGGTGTACTTCTTCCACAACCGCCTCTCTCATCGAGGCTCTCAAATTGTCACTTTCGTCTGCTCCCTCCTGATGAGGAGTCTCGTGTTCTTCATGAACCACCTTTTCAACTCGAGGCCTTCCTCTCGTGACCCGTGGTTCAGCGCCACGTCCGCCACCACCTCCCCCACGAGAAGCCTTAGAAGATCTACCACCGGCCATCCTCTATAATACACTGAAAGATTCAAACACCAACATGGTCATTCAAGGAAATAGCTCAGTTCGTGTTAAGTATAGTAAGTCCCTAATTACAGTGATCAGTTGTGATTAGTCACTTACCTTACTTTTCATACCCCGAGCATTACCTGTCCTGACTATATTAGCATCTAAATCTAACAGTAGCACATAAACACATAACATGCGCATACATTACCGGTTAACTTTAAGAAAATACCTGATGGCACGCAGCTACTCAGTCTGGCATCCCTTCCCTTTCCGTCCCATTCTCAGTTTAAGATTAGGTTTATTGTGAAAATTTACCCATTTCACTTAAACTTTGGCTCTGATACCAACTTGTAGGGCCCCGTTCCCGGGCACCTTACGGTTGGTCATTCATCGCACATAAACATTTTAAAACGTACATTTATCTTGCAGCGGAATTTAAATTTTCATTAATAACTAAAACATGTCATTTCATAACTTTACAACATTCGTTTTCTTCTCAAAATACAATGACATGTAAAAATATGGATGCCAGCCTTAATAACTGAGTAGTCGCCCTGTGCCATCCTCAGCAACACACCTGCCAACTGGAAGCACATCAAAGTCAGCGTTGCTGAGTGAGTTCTAGTTTTATATTAAAAACATACTTTACTTCCCATCAAAACCATTCTTACATACATACGATCATACAGCATACGTACACGTAGATAATATTATTATTATCTTCATCATTCATTCATTAGCTTTAGTTCACGTACCGTTCATCGTTAACGTTCACGTTCTTTCTTAACTCTTTCTTTCATTCGTACGTTTCTTACTTTCATTCATACATTCGTTACATTCATCCGTACGTACATTATGTTCATTCTTACGTTCATTTCATTCATTCGTACGTTCGTTACTTTCATACATCCTCTTTCACTTCTATCTAGGTCCGGTCATACTTTTCCTCTTCATGGCACACAGCCATGATTACTGAGATCGAGTGACAAGGACCCCGTTTCATGCGTTATCACTATATTCCTTCTGTTCATTATCATCATTTGTTTGTTCTTTAGCTTTCGTTACATTCCTTATCTTTCGTTCGTCTCTTACTTTCTTTCTTTCACAATTATCTCTCTCATTCATTAACTCACGCGATACTCCCGACTCATGTCCGAAGACTGATACTGTGCCGGGGCCCGCTCACAAACCCCTGACTCATGTCCGAAGACTGACACAGTACCGGAGCACGCGATACATTCCCCATTCGTCTTATCTCACTCTCACGCACTACTCCCGACTCATGTCCGAAGACTGATACTGTGCCGGGGCCTGCTCACAAACCCCTGACTCATGTCCGAAGACTGACACAGTACCGGAGCATGCGATCCTCTACTCATCCAACTAGATCCTGTCTCATACAATATCCCCGACTCATGCTCGAAAGCTAATGCTGTGTCGGGGCCTGCTCGCAAACCCCCGACTCATGTCCGTAGACTGACACAGCACCGGGATACGCGACAAAGATCCCATACGAGTCAATCACAGAAATTGAACTCCATCTGAGTTTGTTGCGACACAAATTCGCTCACCTCATAACTATGCTTGGCTTTATGCCACACCCCCGAAGTTAAACATAACTCGGGTAACAACACCCCCACCGAAGTGGGTAACTATGACAGCCTCTCATGTTTTCATTCGTTCATTAATGGTTCATTCAATCATCGTATTCCCCTTTTTATTATCTTTCAATTTACGTTATTAATACTTTTCATTCGTTCATAAACAATTCACGTAAAGATACGGAAAGATAAACATACATCGAATCAAGGAATATCGACACTTACAAGTCATCAGTCATTACCATCATATAAGGCTACATCATACTTAACATACATACATCATACATGTACATGCAATTACTATCATTATCGTGTCCCACGTAACTTCTAAGCCTCAATAGTTATCACACGTATACCTATGGGAGCTATCTCATCATTACCTACACTAGCTCTCTTCCCGAAGGCCAGTAATTACACTATGTCCCTCCTCGTACACAACAGCCCTACTTGGGCGATTGGGCACCCTTCAGTCGCATAACCTCCGTGCGACTGAACACTGTGCGATTGGACCAATCCGGATGAGTATCCATACGGATGAACATCCAACCGTACGAATGGACTTCCTATCGTGCGACTGAACACTATATGTATGGGCTTCTATGCGACTGAACTCTCAACCGTGCGATTGAACTACTATGCGAATGGGTCTATGCGACTGAACCCTCAGTCGCATGGCCTGTCGTGCGACTGAGCCCCAATCGTACGACTGAGCCTCAATCGTACGATTGAACATCAGTCGTTCCTCAGTCGGGCGACTGGCCCTTCAGTCGCATAACCCTAACTGGGCTGCGACTGAAATTCATCACGAACAGCAGCCGCGACACTCGGCTGAAAAACCCTTCTAAACTCCATTCAAGCCCAGATTAACCCTCCCAAACCTTAGGGAATCATACTAGGACATCATATAAACATGTGTAACTCCTAAATCATACTTTAAACGCATTACTCAAGATTTCACCCAAATGGGTCAAACATACATTTTTACAAAACTAGGGTTTAGATGTGATCCAGCCCCAAAATCGTTTGAAAACATGTAAATGAGGGGTCCTAGAACTCACCTTAGTAGCCTCCTTGGTTAGAGCTTCAATTTGACCTGCTATACGTTGATCTTGGCTCACGAACCCGCCTGGACCGAACTGTCTCCTTCTTTCTCTCTGGTTTCGCGACTATGGGGAAGGAGTGTAGGCTGCCCTCTTCCTTAAATACTACTGTCCAGTCGCCCGAGGTCTCCATGCGACTGGACCTCCAGTCGTCCCGGCTCCATTCGATTGAACACTCCAGTCGCACGATTGAGTTTCAGTCGTGCGGTTGAGCTTCAATCACATGTCTTCCATGCGATTGGACGCTCCAGTCGCATGACACTTCAAATCGAAATTTCCGGGCGTTACAAAAAACATCAAAACCAGTTGATTACTTGATCACAACTCCTATGGATACCACGTCTAGCAACCATAAATTAATCAAAACACAAAGTCATTGATCTAACACGAAACTATAACTGAATGACATTCAACAAGGTACATGTGGAGTTTATAATCAATCAATCAACCAATCAAGATGCACATACACATTGAATCATAAAAATCAAGTCTTTACTTTGAATATCAAACCGCATGCGAGTTCATACAACCGATTAAAGCAAGTCAAACAATCATGTATCAATCATAACCTAGGTAGTTCAATTGTTCTAGCTAACAATCATCATCCAAACAGAGACGAAAGAGAAATCAAAAGTATGAAACATGGATAGGGAAAGATTAAACGAAAGAAAACTAAAACCGAATTATTAACACCCGAGGTTCTTTGATTCTCTTGCTTGGATCTTTTTTTTGGCCTTCAAAAATGCTTCAAAATCGTCTGAAAAGTCTCTTTCAATCGCCTCCAGCCGTCTGCCTCCCCATTAGGTTTTTTTTATAAAACCTTAAATAATGATCTAGGGCAAAATTTCTCGGTTGGGCAATATTAGCGCGTCGCCAAAATAACCCCAAAATCTTCACCACGCGCTAAAAACAAAATAGTCGATTTCTGACGCGGGAATCTTGGCGCGTCTCTCAGATCCTATCATCATCTTGGCGACGCGCCAAGATAAAGATTTTCAGAATTCTTCCATTTGACCAAGCTTCTTTCGTTCCTTAGCTCGCATGCTAGTTTATTTTTCAAATATCAACCATTTACGCTCCTTGACCCACAAATACCTGCAAATACACAAATATGTAAATAGAAACCGAAAACTAATAAAAACGGAAAATAAAAACTAAAAAGATATACAGAAATCGCATGCAAAAACAGATGTGTTTTGCAACACATCATCAATCCTTAAGTATATGTAAATGGAAGAATAACTGAAGCTTTAACAAGAGAATACATGCGCTTTACAAGTAGATGGTTTTGTTAACATCATCTTAGCAGGAATTTCTTAGGATAGTAAAAGGATGAAGCTACCAAAAACACTTAAACAAAAAGTTAAATTTAAGCTCCTATCAAATCAATTTAAGTTCTGAATTTATAGTCTGCCTACTGAAGACTATAACTACTAAACAATACCGAAGACTATAACTACTAAACAATAGTGTATCAGTCGATAAGCTGCATACGCCGATAAGTTATTTTATTTGCTGATACACTACGTTTTGTACAAACATGTATTAGTGCTGAAGGATAGTGGTGTCACCATGACCTTGCAACTACTGAAGACCTTCTCTACTAATTTATGTATCTATTTTGTATAAACTCATGTAACCAATTAGAATACACATTCATTTCATGTTATAATAAGTAGATTAATAGTTGCATCTGTCCATTGATCCTAAACCTAAAATAGACGATCATGATTAATTTTAGTGTTTAGCTAAGTTTTTAATTATAACTTGGTTTTCAGTGGAACACTCCCCTATAAACATATACATACACACACATATATATACACACATGTACACACACATACATACATACATATACATACACACACACACATATATATACACACACATACATATAAGGAGCGTTTTCTTTGTTAACTATTTTTAGAGAGTAAACTTGTGAAAACCATTTAAGACCTATAAAAATTATTTTTTTATTATTGAAATATCATTATTACACATAGATGACATTAGTTTCTTTTATGTGTTTGTGTAAATTTGCATGTGCTAACACATGTGTATGTTTTAATTACACAGTTTAAAGATGTTCTATGTATAGATACAAATTACACATGTGTAAATTTTCTATCACATGAATTTTAACACATACATGAAAGATCTTAATGTTTATATGTATGATAATTCTAAAAATACAATTATTTTAATTGATCTTGACTGGTTTCATAAGTTTACTTGTGACATCTGGTAATTTTTCGTTACCAAACTCCGTTAGTTCCGTTAGATCTTGCATACACATATTGTGAGCATACACTAGTTGTCGTTGAACGTTGGTGACTTAATAACAATTAACAATGATTATCAGATAATAATTTAGTTAAAATGTTGCTCATTAATTTGAGATTATATGATTTATATATTTTAGGTATTATTTGAGAATTTTACTTGATAACGTAACAATGTGTAATATCTATGTGATTTATGTGTCTTATTATTAGTTGAAATATATAATTATTATTATTGAATAATAATATACAAGTTTGAAAGTTAAAACAATTTAAAAAGGTTTTAAAAGATTAATTTTTAAAATGTTGTAAAATAGAGATTAAAAGGGTAATTTTAATTAAATAAAGTTTAACAAAAATCAAACCCTAGCCCCCTCCCACCCCCATTTGGCTGAAACCTCACCAAACACCCCTCTCTTTGAGATTTTTGACCAAGAATAACAAGAATTAATCGATTTTGATTGGGATTCAAGCATTACAAGTGATTAGCAAGTGTTAATCACCATCTTTACACACTTAAAGGTACGTATTTATCAAGTTTTCATGGTTTTTGGTTATTGAGGAACCCTAATTCGAAAATTATGAAGAAAAGTTGAAATTGATGATTGTTTGATGATGATATGATGTTAGTTATGTTATATGAACGTTAATCTATGTGGATTATGCAAGAAATTCATGGATTTGATGTGATGTTCATACCTTGTTATAAGTAGAAACTTTTTCATATGAGATTGATGAATTATGATGAATTGATGATGTTGGTCATGTCTAGATGATTGTTATAGATGTTGGGTTATGATGTTTATGGAAGAATTTCATAGTTTGATCATATAGTTGATATATTGCCTAAATTAGAAACTTTTGTTTTTGAGAATTCATGTTTTGATGATTTATGGATGTTAAATGGGTTGTTATGATTGCTATGACCCAGATTAGGGATTTTATTGATTAAGTTGGGATTAAAATTGACGAAAACATAGATTTTGGGTGCTACTTTCCAGAAAGGGAAATTTATATATGTAGATCACTGGATATTGTTAATTGAGCATGTTTATTGTGTTAGAATCATGTTAGAATGCTTGTTGATGATGTCTATGGTAGTAGATTATGTTGTTTGAGTTGTAGGAATACTTAATGCATAACTTGGGAAAATTTTGGCTCTTATGGAATATACATGATAATGGATGGTGTTAGGTGATTATGGAACTATGTTGGGATTATGATAGATCATGGTGATGTATGATGTGTTAGTTAAAATTGTAATTGCTGTAGATTCGTATGTGTTGTATGATAATCTAAGGTTGTATGATGATCTAAGGTAGTATGATGATCTTGGTAGAACATGAGGTTGATGATGTGACATACGTGAATAACTTGTATGATGAACATATATGATGAGTTGCTACATTTGATCAAACAAGCTTTAAATTAACATGTCACCAACGGGTCAAACAAGTCAACTAGGTCAAAGGAGTCTTGTTTTCTAAAACCTGAGGTCAACATATTTATTGAGCACCTAGGGTTGTTAAGCTTCCTGTGTACACTTACTTATGTACTTGCGAGTTTTGGGCAACCTTTGAAGGGTTGTCTTTCCACTCATCATTAGCTTTTACTATCATTTGTTTGCGCATCAGATGAGTTCAATGCCCCGCTTTTACTTCTATTTTTGGGGTAGAAATCATACTTTGTTTTAAAACGTTTGACTATTATAAGATGTGTTTAGTAAGGCATAGTGTTTTATACCATATAAAGCCCTTACATTTTTGAATCATTAATTAAGGAATCTAGCTGGAATCCTTGGGTAGTACTACTGGGTCTGACAAGCCCCACCCATACGACCGGAAGTCAAGCGGGTGCAATATTGTCCTAAACTACTAACAATGTCACAACCTGGTATGTCATGGTGGGAGGCAAATAGACATACATAGTGAGCTTCGATCATGAAATCACTATTGTTTGTTTACTAATGAAATTAGACTGGCTATCTATTTCAAAGCACTTGTTTATATATTATTAATGCTACTTTTTAGGTTGATTATAAATTTTTAAACTCACCAACCGTCATGTTGACACTTTTAGTATGCTATTCTCAGGTTGAGGTTAACAGCTGCCTTAGGAGCACTCAAGGGTCGAGCATGCATTTGAAAATCCGATCTGTTACATTTTGGACTTACTTTACATTCTGGTTTTAAACTTGGTTTGGCGTGTGTTTTGCAGTGTTACATTTCTAGTACTTTAGATTTAACTTATTTATGAAACACTTCCACTTAGTTTTAAATGTTTTAAACTTTGATTTTTTATTAAATGTTTCATATAGTATCATTATGAGTAACTAAGGAATTGGATCTTGGTTTGTTCACACACCTCGCGATAGAACCCCGCACGTGGAATTTGAGAGTGTGACATTACTCCCTAAGAGTGTTCGCATCATAATTGGCAAATGTTCGCTTATCTTTATACTTAAGAAAAATGGTAAAAAAACCTTTAAATCATCCTTCCATCCCATTCTATAAATCATTTCTTATCTTTAAATTTTACCATTCAAATATGAGATTACAATAGTAGATTGTAAATATACTAATCTACTAACAAACAACTAACCAGCCGTTAAAAAAATACTAATCTACTGTACACACCATATAAAAAACAAATCTCAATTTCCCGGTTTCTTCTCCACACCCCTTTCTCTCAAAGCTCCTTCTTCTATGCTGCTAGGGTTTAAGAACCACAAACCGAATGACAGTGAGCCCTTCTACAAGAGCCACAACATCTAAGAAGATAGCAATCGAGATCGAGATTTGGGTGTGTTGAGCTTTGACAGATCTTGTGGGATTCTCCCAAAGAATGAATTTCCACAAATATCCAAGCGATATTTCATAATTTCCAACTATAGCAGGTATGTTTCCATTCTTTATTTGAGTTCTTGTTCAGGGTTCATGCATATCCATTTGTTTAGGGTTATCATAGGTAATACTTTTTAGGCTACTTGCACAAAATAAACAGGTCAGTGTTATATTTGTGGTTTTTGTTAAGGTTATCTTGGGTTTTTTGTGATTAATGTAATGGGTCAGTGTTATACTTGGTTATTTTGCTTTGATTCAGGATTTAGGTTATTGCTTGTTGTTTTTTGAATGTAAAAGTCATTAAAGAAAGCTCATCCTGATTTCACCATTTTGTGATTGTCATTTTGCTTTTGATTTGGATGTTGACAGGACACTCCAATGTACTTGATTGCAAAGCTCACTAACCAAGTTCTGTATATAATGTTGGTATTTTAAAGAGAATCAAATGAGAACACAGAACAATATTGAAAGGACTTGATATTTTCTCAAGTTTGCATGCATTACATGAAGAGTAAATAAGCTCTTAAATAGAGAATGAAAACAACGGCTATATTAACAATTCGTAAAGCTAGGACTCTAGCTAACAACCCTACTGAATTGGACACATAATAACAAACTAGCGGATAGGCTTTATTTGAATTCATAAATAATTCCACGCGCATGCATGCAAATCCCCACTTGCACAAGAGCTTTGAATCACTTTCAATATCTCCCCTTGATTCAAACTCTCCCATGCCAAGTCTGTGCCGAAAGTAGACAAATTTCTCTTTAGTTAGAGCCTTTGTTAATATATCTGCAACTTGCTCATTTGTACTACAATACTCCAGAGTCATATCACCTTGAGCAACAGTTTCCCGAATAAAATTATGCTTAAGTTCAATGTACATCAAACGACTATGTAGAGTAGGGTTCTTTGTTAAATAAATAGATGAACGACTGTCACTAGTAATTGTAGTTGCTCTGACCTGTTCCATACCAAGATCTGTTAACACTCTCCTTATCCAAATAGCTTAACAAGCAGCATTAGTGGCTGCCACATACTCAACCTCCATGCTTGATAATGATACAATATTCTACTTCTTTGGGCTCCAAGTCACAGCTCCAGTTCCAGTCATAATACATTAGCAGAGACACTCTTTCGATCATCTACACAAGCTGTCCAATCACTATCCGAGTATCCATAAAGTTTGACACCTGATCCTTGTGTGTGACCATATCCCATATTCACTTATATCTGCAACATACTTTGCTATCTTCTTTGCTGCCCATAAGTGAGCTTTAGAGGGAATTTGCATAAATTTGGCAATCACTCCCATAGAAAAAGAGATATAAAGTCATGTATTGGTTAAATACATAAGACCACTAACCATACTTCTGTATAAAGTTGCATTAACTTTATCTTCACTGTCTTCAACCATGCATTTCTTGGATGGAGTCATTGGCACTTGCTTATAGCTGCATCCCTTTAATTAAAACTTTTCAAGTAGATTCTTAGCATATTTGCTTTGAGACACAAAGATTCCCTTCTTAGTCTGTTTTAGTTCTAAACCAAGAAAGAAATTCAAGTGTCCCATATTGATCATCTTAAATTCATTCATAATACCTTTCTTGAATTTTTGAACAAGTGCATCATTGGAGCTGGTATAGATAATAGTATCAACATATAAGCAAACATAAAGAACATCACATGTACCTGTTTTATGCACATAAAGAGTAGGTTCACTTTCACTTCTCAGATAGCCATGGGAGCAGAAGCATGAGTCAATTCTTGAATACCAGGCCCTTGGAGCTTGCTTAAGTCCATACAAGGCCTGATAAAACTTGTATACTTTCTCTTCCTACCCTTTGACTTCAAATCCTTTAGGTTGATGAACATAGATATCTTTAGTTAAGTTGCCATTTAGGAAAGCTGACTTTACATCTAGTTGGTGTACAACCCAATCCATTTGAGCTGTAACAGACAACATTATACGTATGGTTTCAAATCTTGCCATCGGTGCAAATGTTTCTTGAAAATCAATGCCTTCTTGCTAAGAGTAGCCTTTAGCTACTAACCGAGCCTTGTGTTTTAGTAGCTTCCCATTTGCATTAACCTTTGTCTTGTAAATCCATTTAACTCCCAGTTACCAGGTATGGTTCTTCTCAATGGCTGCAAGTTCTCTTTGCATGGCTGCCTGCTAGTGAGTGTGAGGAGCAGCTGTGACACCCTACACATATCCCACATCGGCCGTGGACAGGAGAGATTCCTGGTTCATAAGGAATGTCTGGCCTCTAATATCAACAATGCGTTTTGGGCGTATTGGCTGTGGATGAGAGGAGAACTCCACAGTTAAGCGTGCTCAGATGGGAGCAATCCAGGGATGGGTGACCTCCCTGGGAAGTTTTCACCCGGGCAACCAAAAGCAAATCTGTGAGCTCCTCGTGGGCGAGGCGGACAATATTGTTGGTGTGAAGGGCCGGGTGTTATAGAATGGTATCAGAGCCACTCCTGTGTTTTTCGGGGTGTGGGACATACCTCACCAAGGATGGTGACTTCTCGGGCTCATCGAGGACGATGAGTCCAAACAGGGGGCGCTTGTGACACCCTACACATATCCCACATCGGCCATGGACAGGAGAGATTCCTGGTTCATAAGGAATGTCTGGCCTCTAACATCAACAACGCGTTTTGGGCGTATTGGCTGTGGATGAGAGGAGAACTCCACAGTTAAGCGTGCTCAGGTGGGAGCAATCCAGGGATGGGTGACCTCCCTGGGAAGTTTTCACCGGGCAACCAAAAGCAAATCCGTGAGCTCCTCGTGGGCGAAGCGGACAATATTGTTGGTGTGAGAGGTCGAGTGTTACAGCAGCTTCCTCATACGTGATGGGATCATTGATATTAAGAGCAACTTGATAGGCTGGTAGTTCAACTTCTTTATCAGACAAACCCTGTCCACTATGATAGTCATGTAACCAAACAGGAGGTTTGCTCCCTCTTTTAGAAGGGCCGACTTCGGTTGAGGGAAGGTTTGGTAAAGTAGGTTGAGTAGGTGAGGAGTGAGGTGAAGTTAAAGTGGGTGTACTAGGGTGGCTTGATGGAGTAGAGGGTAAGGTACATGAGGTAGAGCGTGAAAAGTGGAGTTGGTGGTATTTTCATGAATATAGTTATTTGACAACTCATGAGGAAAAAGGTTACTATAAGAGTAGTCATTGTCATTACTTGTTTGTACTGGTTTCACTTTCTAGCTCTATTTGGAGTCTTCTAAAAAGACAATATCTCTTTTTGAACTTTTGAGTGTCCAGGTTATATAGCCGATACCTATGGCCTTGGCAAGAATAACCAATGAATATGTTTCTTTCAGACTTGTTATCTAACTTCTTCCGCAGTTGAGAGGGGACTAGACCGTAAGCTATACACCTGAAAACACGTAGGTGTTTAACTGATGGTTTTGTGTCCTGACCATGCCTGGTATGGTGTTTGTCCAATAAGAGCCTTGGTTGGTGACATGTTAATAAGATAAATGGCAACAGCAACTACTTCTGCCCAAAAGAAATTAGGTAGGCCTACATATTTGAGCATGCTAGGAATGAGGCCCATAATAGTTTTGTTCTTTCTCTCCGCTGTACCATTGATTTGAGGTATGTAGGGTGTGGTCAATTCCCTTTTAATTCCATTTTGCTCACAATATGTATTAAACTCATGTGAGCAGAATTCACCTCCCCTATCTAACCTCAACACTATGATACTATGGTTGGCCTCTTTTTCCACCATTGCTTTAAAAAGTTTGAAAAAAAGGCATCAGAAAGTATATCCAACACATTCTAGTAAAGTCATCAATATACAGTAGATAGTATAGACTTTTACCCAAACTTAGTACCTCCATAGGTCCACATAAGTCTATGTGTATTAACTCTAGTTTCTCTTTTACACGCTAAGATGTTGCTTGAAAAGGTAGTCTAGTTTGTTTCCCTACTAGACATTATTCACAGGATAGCGATGAATTTATCTTGGGCATCCCCAGCACCATTCCCTTCTCGGTCAACTGTTGTAGACCATCATAATATAGATGTCCATACCTGCGGTGCCATACTTG
This sequence comes from Flaveria linearis, assembly GCA_024085815.1. Lineage (NCBI taxonomy): Eukaryota > Viridiplantae > Streptophyta > Magnoliopsida > Asterales > Asteraceae > Flaveria > Flaveria linearis. The sequence goes on along the minus strand of CM044004.1, from coordinate 71,402,667 downwards.
TGCCGCAGCATCTCATTTCTTTAATGGAGCATCATTGCACCCCACAGTCATGCACGTTGCATCGAGAACAAACATGTTATTTCCAGCCACTGATATTTGCATGGCTTCTCTACCTAAGCCCCCTTTCTCTTTGATGGTGCACTTGCCATTGTCGAAGTGAACAACATATCCTTTCTTCATCAGTTGCCCGACACTCAGAAGATTATATTCAAGCCTGGGTGCATAGTACACATCATCCAGAAGCTCGAACGTATCTCTTCCAGTGTTGACCTTCACGGTACCATGACCTTCAACAACAAGTTTCTTCTTATCACCCAGATGAACATCAACTTGAATGATTCATCCAGTGCAGTGAAATGATCTTGAGCACCTGTCATGTGATATGAACACCCAAAATCAACAAACAAAGATGGGTAGCTTTACCTGGTTGAGTGGTGAGTGTCGTCAGCATATATTCATCATCTTAAGGAACATTTGCTAATAGTAAGTGTTGATCTTCTCGCTCTTGTTCTTCCACAATATCTTTATTTTCAACTACATTTACTTAGGCATCTTCATTATACCAACAATCCTTTTTCAGGTGTCCATATTTTTTACATATATGGCACTGTGGAACCTTACTTCGGTCGAAGGTATTTCTTCCACGACCTCTTCCACCTCTAGTAGATGATCATCCTCTACCTCTCCCTTGGGCTGGTCTGAAAGCTTCTTGCACAACTTGAAGAGCCTGATCTTCCTGTTTCTCGGCTGATTTGTGATCTATTGAAGTGCGACCAATTATCCGTTCTTCTTGGGATTGTAGAAGTCCCATGAGTATAACGGGGGTCACAGTTGCAAGATCCAAGGCAACTTCAATAGATGGTATCACATAATCAAACCGCTATGACAGACTTCTGAGGACTTTCTCTACTACCTTTTGATCCAGAACTTCTTCACCGTATGCTCTTTTGTTGGCTAACATTAGCCATCACCCAAGAAAAGTAGTTTCCTACTTTCTCATCATCTTTCATCATCAGGTTTTCAAAGTCACGCCGAAGACTTTGTAGTTTAACAATCTAAACTTGGGAGTCTCCTTGATACTCTATTCGAAGAGTATCCCATGTGGTTTTTCTGAGTCAGCAGCAGCAATACGAGAGAAGAATTCATCATGAACACCTTGTAGCATCCTTCTTTTTAGCTTCTCTAAGATCCCCAAGACTATCACGAACGGCGGTCACTCCAAGATACATCACATCCCAAAGCTCTCGAGAGCGTAAGATGGTCTTCATACGGAGACTCCAGTGTTCATAACCTTCACCCTTGAACACAGGATGTAAAACCGTGAAAATCTCCCAAGAAACAATCAACACACGATCTCAATCAAGTAAATGCGGAATGTAAACATGATTGGATTGAAAGAAGAATCGAATTGATCACAAAATGATATTGTATTGAACAAAAGCAACCTATTACAGGTCTTTTGCGAAATCGCACAGTACAGAAGTGATAAATGATCAAAAGATTAATTACAAAACGAAAACTTAGCTATTTATACTAAACAAAGAGTTCTCGCGCGACTGGCTTGTCGCGCGGTAATTCCTATCGCGTGGATGAACAATTCGCGTGAGAACATAATTATCGCGTGAGTGTGTCTTTCGCACAAAGCAGCCTTGCGAATTTGTCTTTATTCAGTCATCAAATGTTTTGCCGAGCCTTGATTAGTCTTCTACAATCTCCCCCTAGGCTCGGTGAAACATAATTAATCAAAATCAACGTTAGCCTTCTTGTACGAGCCTGAATAAGCATACCATTTGTTCCTAAGGATTCGATCCGTCATACACACATACTGGTAAGATTGAAAATAAACGGACTCATCAGCTGAAATGGGGCAGTGTAATAGCTTGATTAAGTCGTCTTTGCCAAACTTCATTAAGTCAGTTGGATCAATGATTCTAAATGATCTGTCAGTACATCTGATCACAGCATGACCTGAATCCTTTTCACATCTCCAAAAATTTAATTGCTTCAAAGAATTTGGGGGAACAGGAGCATGACCTGGAATCTTCCTTTTCTTGTAAGAATTTTCAAATGAGATCATATAGTTCTTTATCAAGTCAAGACTCTGTCCAGCTTTATTTAAAATAAACTGGTTAAGTTGATTGTCAATATCTTTTGTCCCTTTAAACTTATACTTCAGGTTTTACTTAGAAACATAAGGAGTGATACTTATCATGTTTTGTATGATTTAATATAATTCAGTGGATCCTACAATCAGAACTTCAGTAAAATACTTATTAGTCTTCAAGACACTATCGAGATTTCAAGTCACCCCAAATTGATTTAAACAATGCATTGTTAATCAGTGATATCATTTATTTATTCCTAAAATATAACTATTTGAGCATAACTAGCCTGAGAAATATTTCTTAACCCGGAATATTAACAAGTTTAAGCACTTACTGACAACCATCCGGACTTGCGTCTGCCCTCTCAAGATGTTTAGGACTTACAAGCCTTCTGGACTTATATGCCCCATCTTTTGATTTTGCCTTCCATGGTCAAAACATATTCTCAAAATAGAAAATATATACCATATAGTATGTATGTCTTTAGACATATCTTTGATTTGTTGTGCTTCTTGGCATCTTATATCCTATATGGCCTTTTGGCATCTTTTTGCTCAATTATTTGCTCAACTATTTTCCTTTTGTCTTTTTATTTCTTTTTGTCCTTTTGTATTTTATCTTTTATATATACATATAGTTATGATAATTACTGAATCAAACAAATACAGGCTTGAGTATGACAAGATTATATCTCTCAGTCTGTGTTAGAACATTTTTGTCATTGTCACAGAATCCTGATATGTTCCCCACTAAATCATATCTCTTTAATTCAAGTTTAATCACTCAATTATGATCTTTTCATTTCTGAAAGCAAAGCCTATCGACACATCAATCAAAATCCAAGTCTATTCGTATTTAAGCCTTTGAAAGTACTTAGACTCTTTTAGAACTTTGTAAAATCATTTCTCATTTAATCATAAAAATTCCTTTTTATTAAATAATCCAATCTTGACTCCCCCTAAGGCCAAAAATATTTTTCAAAGCGAATTTTCAAGTTTCTCCGTTATACGACTGAATCATTTTGAAGCAATTGTAAGTTTCCTGTCATATGTCTTTGAACAACCGCTGTCTACATGCCATAAGCTTTCAATGATCTCTTGCGGTCGTTCCTGCATAAGTAACAAACTTACTTAGCTTTTGGTACCCAAGTCAAACATGACTTGAGCACTCTATGGGTTGCATTAAGACAGAAAGATTTTAGATTGTTATATTTATTTAGCACATCAGTCTTTTCATTAACATTGTTCACCTTGATTCTTTCTTTTAAATCACTTTTCAAACTCTTATGCTTTTCGACATTATAAGCATTATCAACTTTTGATTTCATTTGTTTTGCAAATTTTCCACGAGTGAAAAATATTTTTCTATTATGAGCAATGGAATTATGAAATCGCTGTTTGCTTAGTGATTTTAGTCGAAAAGGACAATTGTTTGCCAAATGATTTATGTTTCCACACTGATACCATTTCCTTTGTTGTGTGTGGAAAACAAACTGTGGATGACAATTATGGAAATTGTCATAAAAACCAGAGTCAGATTGACTTTTGGATTAACATTCTGCACAGTCTCTCGAATTTTTGCTTCATTTGATAATTGCTTGTTCATCTTTTGCAAATTCGAGGAAATGGGTGATTTGTCACCACTTAGAATGTTAGGTTTATCTGTTGAGACTTTTGGAATGGATGATGCTGAAATTGGACTAGTCTTAGAATTTGTTGGAGAAGTACCAGGCTTTGATATACGAATGGATGCTGGAGAAGGACCAGGCTTTTGAATTTTCAGATTGGATGAAGAAGGAGCATTCACTTGCAAATCTGGGCTACACATTACTTGTTTCATAGGATTAGCATTATGATGAAGTTTATTTTTAAAGAATCGAAAATTTGTTTCTTTAAAAATATAATCTTCATTTTCAATTAAACCTTTAGAAACAAATCTATTTTTGAAATCCTTTTCAAGATTCACCTTATGATGTACCCTTTGAACATTATTCAAATTACATTTAATATTTGATTTTGTCTCATTTAAATCAACAATCTTTTCATTCCTTGATAAAGTTTGATTACAACCAGATCTGAAATCATTCACATTCTTATTTTTCAAACTTTCACTTTTATTTTCACTCTCACAGTCACTCTCCCACTCTTCAACCAAACCATCCACCTTCACATTATCTGCACAAAGATTTTCAGTTGATTGTTTAGGTTTAGTTATTATGATAGGATCAACTGTCAGATTTACCTTGACTGAAGGTTTTAAGTCTGAGGATGGAGAAAAGCCTATCCCATAACTCATATCAGAATCAGAAATGACATCAGATGAAGGTAAACATGAATAATCATGATTAATTGGAGGAGCGATGTTTGAAAATCCAACACCACACTTTCCTCCTTTTATCTTCTATGTCATTTGTGACTTGATAATACCTTCAACCATAGTTGATGAAAGTTCAAACTTTTCAACAGTCAATTTAGCCGAAGCTAGTTCACTGTTGAGTCTATTTATTTCTAAGGCGAGTTTATTGTTTCTATTTGTCAAATCATTATTTGTACATTCTTTATCATGAAGATTTAGTTGTAAATTGTATATTGTTTTATTTAAACCTTCAAGTTTTTCTTTAAAAATCTTTTCATTTGACTTGTGTTTTCGAGCTTGATATTGTAGTTTTTCAACTTCCATTATCAAGTTCTCATTTTGAACTCTATACCTTTGAACTTTTGTAAAACCTCTGAAAATCTCCCAGAAACAATAACACACGATCTCAATCTTGTGAACGCGGAATATAAACAAGATTGGAGTAGAAGAAGAATCAAATTGAACTCAAATGATATTGAATTGATGAACAGAAACCTATTACAGGTCTTGTGCGATTTCGCACAGAACAAAATGATAATATGAACGAAAAGCTTTATTACAAAACGAAATCTAGCTATTTATACAAAACAGTGAGTTCTCGCGCGACAGGCATTTCGCGCGGCTATGGCTTTCGCGTGGCATCTTCTCTCGCGTGGAAGCTTGTCTCGCATGGTCTGCGACTCGCGTGGGATCTGCTTCTCGCGTGACTTCTTTAATTCGCGTGGATTCAGTCTTTCGCATATGATGTTTTGCCGAGCCTTGATTTGTCTTCTACAATCTCCCCCTAGGCTCGGTGAAACATAATCAATCAAAGTCAACATTCGCGTTCTTGTAAGAGCCAGCATAGGCATACCATTTGTTTCTCAGGATCCGGTCAATCATCCATACGTACTGGCAAGATAGAAAATAAACAGACTCATCAGCTGAAATAGGGCAGTGTAACAGCTTGAGTAAGTCGTCTTTGCCAAACTTCATCAAGTCTGCTGGATCAATGATTCGATAAGACCTGTCTATACATCTGATCACAGCGTGACCGGAATCCTTTTCACATCTCCAAGATATAAGTTGCTTCAAAGTGTTGGGAGGAACTGGAGCATGCACAGGGACTTTTCTATGAAAATTTGGGATGTTGATAGACTCGTATCTTCATAGGAGCTTTAGTATTTTCATCAATTCTTGTTGAGTCATCAATCAACTTTGATTTTGCAGTCTTAAAGTCTTTGAAATTTGTGCGCATCTCCCTTCTTATCATGGATCTCATGAGTTCAGCTTCACTGTAATTACTCTCATTGAAGAATGGAGCTTTGCCCATGGAGTATAAATCAGCAGCACGTAGAGTATGGAAGTCTTGAGTGCTCTTTAGATAATCAATCTCTCTATTCCTTCTCTTTATGACATACATCCTTTTCTCGCTATCATAACCCCAGCTAATAACATGAGACATTTCACCATACTTCTGTTTTGGCTTTGATATAAACAAAAATGAGCTTCAGTAGGTGGTGGTGGTGCTTTGAATTGTAAACCTCCTCTAGTGTATAGGGCAATCTGACCAGTAGTATCTGTCTTTGTAGAATCAGTAGGAGTTTCACCACTCACAGTCTCATTGGGAATTTCTCCTTCTTCAAGATTGATGTCTTTGAATAGCTCTTGAAGGTTGTTCCCAAAAATGTCTGTATATTCATTCTGCTCTTCCAGATCATCAAACATATCAAGTTCTTCTTCAACAGCTCCAGATGAAGTTTGTTGAAAAGAATACAGTTCCTTTTCATAAACACTTTCCGTGGCAGGGTCCAGTGGATCATATCCTTCTGGATCACTAACACTTGGTCGATCGACATTGTCAGTGTTAGTATCTCCAGTTGGACTCGAAGAAGAACCTGTAGCATTACCTCCATCAATATCACCTCCATCATCATTATTACCATCATTACCTCCATCATCTCCACCATCATCATCATCACCATCATTTCCACCATCGTCATCATCATTTTCATCGTCATCCTCATCATCATCATCCTCATTATCATCAGAATCAGCATAATCAACTAACTCTTCATCCTCCCTTTCATGAACAATAGGCATAGAAACCATGTGTTCCGGCTCAACGAAAGCTGTAGATGTGTAAGCTTCGGTGATAGGTACGTCAGATGAAATAGGAACATCTTCAGTAGTGCTAACACTTGGCTGTACAATAGATGCTTGAGCTTGGTTGACCGTTTCCTTCTCAGGAACAGTCTCAGTAGGAGGTGGGCTTGGAGAGCGTCTACTTGATTCACCAATTACTGTTGTAGACCTTATGATTGGTGGCTGATGAAAATAAGTCTGTGAAATGAATTCTCTCAGCTCGTTCAGTTGTCTCTCCAACCCAGAAGTGTAGTCAAACATGCTCTTCATTTGTTGTTCAAGAGAGGCCAATCTTGTGTCTTTGATAGCTGAGTCGAGATGAATCATGTTGATCAGATTTGTCTTTTCATCATTACCTTTCTTTAATTCAGCAATCAACTTCATATTCTCAAAGTTTTCTTTCTCCAGGTTCTTTATTCTTTCTTCCAATGTGATAGAACCAGGAGTGCTTGTTGATTCCTCTCTCCTCTGAAACTCAGGAGGAGTATTCAAGAGTGTATCGACATCAAACTCTAAATTTTCTTGATGAGGTGGTGTAGAAAAACCTGAGCCAGAAATATTAGCTGCTCCAGAAACAGGAACTGTTTCTGTTTCAGGAGCAGAAGAAGTCACATTGGCTGTCTGATCTTGATCAGTTTCAGTGACAACCACATGTGTTCTTGGTCTTCTAGGTATAATACCACGGCCTCTCTTTCTAACTGGATAATCTCTCCTTCTTGCCATACGTTTTCTTCGTGAGGAGGTACTTGGCGACTCTTCAGGGACATAATCAGTATCCCTGTCTTCCTCATTTGGTCGAGAAGATGTTGGAGTAGAAGGGGTTGGATCAGTTTGGATCACATAGGGAACATTCCCTATTTGATCACTAGCAGTCTCAGAACTGGAAGCAGAGTGAACAACTTCTTCCATTCCTCCTTCACGCACAGGCTCATCTTCAAATAGCTTCTCAATCTCTTCATCCACATTATCTCTAGTAGTAGAAGTAGAAGCACCAGTCTGTGCCTCATCAGTATGAGCACCTTCACCAAACTCATCAACATTTTCTTCAATCTCAGAGAATTTTCCGATCTTCGCAAAACTTTCACCAGAGCATTTTTTCCTCTGGCTCCAGTGAGGTGTGTAAAAATCTCCTTCTTAATTGTCTGTACAACATGTTTTGGAGATCTCTGAATGGCAAGCTCAGGAAAAGCATCGTTGATAACCAGCTGAATGAATCTGGGATACATGATAAACTTTCTCCCTGGATTGGCCGTAGCGTTTTTCACCATCTCTTGAAATATAACGCCAGATATACTGAATGGAATATCATCCACCAGAGAAACCAATAAGGATCCAAACACAGCACTAAGACTGTCCATCCCAGCCTTCAGATTGCTTAGACAGTGTATTACCATGTGAAATAAGTATTTCCAGTATGGTGGTAACCACTTCTTTTCCAGACTTGGGTATCTATACTCGTATCCCATACGAGTCAAACAATCTATCACAACATCATCCTCAAGTCTAGTTGGAGCATTATCTTGATCATCAAACAGTAACACTCTGTTTAGAATAGCCTGTGAGACAGTCACTCTTTTCTCCTTGACTGTGGCAGTGATAACCTGATTACCAGCTTGGTCTTTTTCTAGAGCAGCCGTGCTCCAGAAAGAATCAATAAGCTCAGAATATATTGCTGGATCAGCAGATATGGCATAGACAATCCGAGAATTCTTCAGACCCTCGATCATAGAAGAAAATAGTTCCTTCCCTTCCGGAACCTCATCTAAGTAGGCAACACAATTATGATTTTTATTGAAAATCATTTGTGCCATCTGCATTGTCACAACAATCAGGATTAGAACACTTAGAATATAACTTAATTATGCCAAAAGAGTTTCAACACTTATGTTTTTTTACACTTAGAAAAAGTTAACACTTTGAAACTATTTATTATTTCAAAGTTTAGTCACTTGTGAATACATGTAATACAATTAAAGTTTAGTATCAAAAGGTTATTGTGTAAAAGTACATTGGAGGAATAAAAGCATCAATACTTAGAAAAAATTTGACAGCCTTTATGTCATGCGAAAAATCAGTTCACACGAAAATTAACAGTATGCGAAATGAATACTTCATGCGAAGTCAACTTTCACGCGAAAGTCAACATAACGCGAAAACTGGTCTCACTTTTGAATTCACGCGAAAACACTTTGCGAAAACTGGATTCAAGCAGAATTGTATTTCACGCGAAACCAAGGCTCACGCGAGAACCAGGTTCACGCGACAACCCTTTTTTTCGCGTCTGTTCAAGTTCTATGTGATTCGCACAGCTCCGACTTTCAAATTAACCATTCAAAACTCGATTTTAATCCATGAAATGCAGTTCATTGCTGTCGCCTAAGTCTATAAGGTCGATTTCATCTTTCAATTTCATCATTTAAGTCCTTTTATTAAGATTTTAAATTCAAGATGTTAGGTTCCCCTTAACATTGTATTGCTACAGTAACCAAAGCAAACCATTTATACCTTCAAAATCACACTATGCACGTACTGAGAATGAGATGTGGATCAAAATAACAAAGCAGGAGTGAAATGGTGTATGGTTTGGTGTATGCGAGAGGAGTAATCGGATGATATGCGAAAAAGGATTTCGGGTAAGGTTTTGAGCGAAAAGTGATTTCGTCTCGAACAGTGTGATATTTAAACCCCTGACAAGTCACGCGAAAACCGATTTCGCAAAAACACCCTGTTTCGCGTGACACCCTTTGTCGCGTGACTTGCCTTGTCGCATGACTTCAAAGTTTTCAAAATTTTCAACTTTTAGATCTTTTGAAACCTTTACACAACTTTCAATCTTTTTATTTTCAATGAATTAAGTCAACATAAAATGTTATTTACCAAGTGACCAATTAATTTAATAATTCTTCAATTTTCAAAAATTTTCTTGTTATTTCTTTGTCCTAAAAATAAAACACTTTAAAAGTGAAATAAAAACAAACACTAACATACAAAATAACAAAAGAATGAAAATAATGAAGAAATCAAGATCGGATTTGCATGTTTTTGTAAGAATTTTCATAATGAGATCATATAGTTCTTTTGTCAAGTTAAGACTCTGTCCGGCTTTATTTAAAATAACTGGTTAAGTTGATTGTCAATATCTGTTGTCCGCTTTAAACTTATACTTCATGTTTTACTCAGAAACATAATGAGTGATATATATCATGTTTTGTGTTGATTTAATATAAGTCAGTGAATCCCACAATCAGAACTTCTGTAAAGTAATTATTATCCTTCAAGACACTATTGAGATTTTCAAGTCACCCCAATTTGACTTAAACCATGCATTGATGATCAGTGATACCATTTATTGTTTTCCTAAATATAACTATTTGAGCATAACTAGCCTGAGAAATATTTCTTAACCCGGAATATTAACAAGTTTAAGGACTTACTGACAGCCATCCGGACTTACGTCTGCCCTCTCAAGATGTTTAGGACTTACAAGCCATTCGGACTTACATGCCCCATCTTTCGATTTTGCCTTCCAAAGTTAAAAACTATTCTCAAAATAGAAAATATATACCATATAGTATGTATGTCGTTTAGACATATCTTTTGATTTGTTGTGCCTTTTGGCATCTTATATCCTATATGGCCTTTTCCTTTTGGCATCTTTTTGCTCAATTATTTTCTTTTTGTGTTTTTCTCTTTTTGTTTCCTGTTGTATTGTGATCTTTTATATATATATATAGTTATGATAATCACTGAATCAATTATATACAGGCTTGAGTATGACAAGATTATATCTCTCAGTCTGTGTTAGAACATTTTTGGCACAGAATCCTGATATGTTCCCCACTAAATTATATTTCTTTAATTCAAGTGTAATCACTCAATTATGATCTTTTCATTTCTGAAAGCAAAGCCTATCAACATATCAAACATAATCCAAGTATATTCGTATTTAAGCCTTTGAAAGTACTTATACTCGTTTTGAACTTTGTAATATCATTTCTCATTTAAGCATGAAAATTCCTTTTGATTTTGGCAATCCTTTGATCTTAACTCCCCCTAAGACCAAAAATATTTTTCAGAACTTGTTTTCTAATTTTCTCCCCCTAAAATTGTGATTGTTCTTTTAAGAAAAAGAAACAATTGCAATTTTATTCTTTATTAAAAATGAAAAATCTTTTTGTGAAGATTCATTAAACCAATTTATTCAAAGTTAACCATTCCCAATGATTGCACAAGGAAATCAAATCGAGAATGATCAAACGCCTTGGTAAATAAATCAGCGATATTTTCAGTTGACGGCACTTGTTTTAGATGAATAAGTTTACGATCAAAACAATCTCGGATAAAATGGATGCGGATGTCAATGTGTTAGTTTTAGAGTGTTGAATGGGATTTTTCACGATGTTTAGTACTGCCGTGTTATCACACCAAATTGGTGTGTCATAAATGTTGAGACCATAATCGAGAAGTTGTTGCTGAATCCAGACAAGCTGGGAACAACAGCTCGAAGCAGCCACATATTCAGCTTCGGCAGTGGATGTGGATACAGTGTTCTGCTTCTTACACTGCCAAGAAATGAGTCGGTTACCCAAGAATTGACATCCTCCTGTGGTCGATTTCCTGTCTAAGTTACAACCACCATAATCACTGTCAGTATAAGCAAATAAATTGAAATCGGAATTTCAAGGATACCAAAGACCATGTTTAGGTTGACCCTTGAGATACTTGAAAATCCGCTTGACAGCTTTCATGTGTGATTCCTTTGGATCACTTTGATAGCGGGCACACTGACAAACAGGGAACATGACATCCGGCCTGCTTGCAGTGAGATACATGAGGGAACCAATCATCGATCTGTAAAGATGTTGATCAACTGATTCTCCTAATGGATCCGGAGTAAGAGTAGGACGAGAAGCCATTGGAGTTGGAGCTACTTTGGAATCTTGAAACTTGTATTTCTCAAGAATTGTCTGAACATATTTTTCTTGATGAATGAGAATACCCGTCTCAGATTGAGTAACTTGAATACCCAAGAAAAATGAAATTTCCCCAAGGGAACTCATCTCAAACTTCTTCTTCATCACCTCTTCGAACTCTGTGCACATACTATCATTTGTGGAACCAAAAATGATATCATCGACGTAGATTTGAACCAAAATGATATCATCGCCTGATTTTCGTATGAATAAGGTTTGATCAATTGCACCTCTTGAATAACCATTTGCAGGCAAATGTTCAGTCAGAGTTGCATACCAAGCACGAGGTGCTTGATGTAAACCATATAGCGCCTTATCCAACTTATATACATAATCAGGATGATCTGGGTCTTCAAATCCAGGAGGCTGACAAACATAGGTTTCTTCCTTCATTTCTCCGTATAAAAATGCAGTTTTAACATCCATCTGGTACACCTTGAAGTTCATGTATGAAGCAAAGGCTAAGAATATGCGTATTGCTTCTAGTCTTGCAACTGGAGCATACACTTATTCATAGTCCAATCCTTCAACTAGATAAAATCCCTGCACAACAAGACGTGCTTTATTCCGAACTATAACACCTTTTTCATCCGTCTTGTTTCTAAAAATCCACTTTGTCCCAATCGGAAGCTTATCCTTTGGAAGTTCAACAAGATGCCAAACATTGAGTTTCTTGAATTGTATCAACTCATCTTGCATTGCTTCTATCCAGCTGTTTTCTTTGAGTGCCATTTCCACATTCTTGGGCACTATTTGTGATAGAAAGCAAGCATATAGGCATGTGTTGATTGCCCCTGATTGACTTCTGGTAATTACACCTTCGTGCAACGGACCAGTGATTGCTTCAGTTGGATGAGTTTTATGTATTCTCAATTGAGGAATCTCATCTGCAATCATTCCATCTTCCAAATTTGTAATATGTTCAATATTATCATGAGCTTCTTCAGAGTGTTGAGATAGATACACAATAGTTTCTTCAAGTGTGTCATCTGAAACATGAGTTTCAGAAGCAGTAGACACATTTGGAGATTCTTCAAATGGAACTTGAATGATTTCTATTGGTGTATGTATAGTCTCTGAAGAAGAAGAAGATAATGGAGAACTCAATGATTCTTCCAGCTCCTGAGTAGGAATTTGTTCTGAAGAAACATCTAATGACTCAGAACATGCAGATACAGGTACAGAAGCTGTAGGAATATCTTTGGATGATGAAGCAACATCAGAATCATCAGATATCAAAGATGAAAGGTCCTCAATGATTTTGTTGTCCAAGGAGATTGCTTGAGAAGTATAATCTGCAGATGAAGGTTTAAAAATTTTAAAATTTATGAACAAAGATTCATAATCATAAACCCATGAAGGAGCTGAACCTGCATCAGTTATGTTAAGCTCGTGCCAATCAATGTTATATGACTCGACTATTTGTCTAGTTCTTTTATTATAAACACGATATGCAACTTTATTGGCAGCATATCCCACAAAGTAACATTCGTTAGACTTTTCAGAAAATTTTGAAGATGATTCAGTTGTATGCAACAAAGTGCAACAACAACCAAAGGCTTTAAAATATTTAACTTTGGGTTTGTGTTTATAAAATATTTCATAAGGAGTCTTATTTAATATTTTGTTGATTAAACCACGATTCTGAACATAACATGCAGTATTTACTGCTTTGGCCCAAAAGAACAAAGGTAATTTGGTAGCAGAGATCATCGTTCTAGCAGCTTCAATCAATGTTCTATTTCTTCTTTCTGCAACTCCATTCTGTTGTGGAGTGCCAGCAGCACTGAATTGTCTGGCAATTCCCTCTGATTCACAAAACTCATTCAGAGTTTTATTGCAAAACTCTGTCCCATTATCACTTCTGATGCATTTTACCTTTTTCTCTGTCTGATTCTCCACCAAAGTAATGAACTTGATCAAAAGGTGTGGAGTTTCATCCTTAGATGCTAAGAAAAACACCCAAGTAAATCTAGAAAAGTCATCAGTAACAACCAGACAGTAAGATCTTCGACCCAAACTTAAAACACTTACTGGACCAAAAAGATCCATGTGTAAGAGTTGTAAGATTGATTCGACTGAGTTGTGTGCAACTGGTTTGTGAGGAAGTTTATGTTGTTTACCCTTTGAACATGACAAACAATGTTCATTTAATTGAAATTCTTTTTCAGGTAAACCAATAACATGATTTCCACGTACAAGTTTATTCATGTTTTTAAGATTGACATGTCCTAATCGACGATGCCATAACATGGAATCATTCTCCGAGGCTTTGGATAGTAAGCACGAAGCTGTTACCAAAGAACTAGAACAATGCATATCAAGAAGATATGTATCATTGTCTCTCGGAGTCCTCATCAAAATCCATTCATCAGGAACAACAAAACCTGGTTTTAAAATTAAGCATTCTTTGTTAGTAAAGTGTGTAGAATATTGTTTGTCACAGATTTGAGACACACTTAGCAGGTTATGTTTTAATTCCTCAACAAAATTAACATTCTCAAAACTTAGGATGCCGTTTGTAACTGTACCACGTTTAGTAATTCGTCCTCCTCTATCTCCTGCAAATATCACTCTCCCTCCGTTGTATGATTGCACATCTTGTAGTAATGATAAGTTACCCGTCATATGTCTTGAACAACCGCTATCTACATGCCATAGACTTTCAGTAGTCTTTTGCGGTTGTCCCTGCATTCGTAACAAAATTACTTAGATTTTGGTACCCAAGTCATACATGACTTGAGCACATTGTGTGTTGCAGTAAGACGAAATGATTTGATAGTATTATATTTTATTTGCACATCATTCTTTTCATTTATGCTTTTAATCTTGACATTTTCCTTTACATCATTAGTCAATTTATTATCCCGTTTGACATTGAAATCATTAACAACCTTTGATTTCATATTATTTGAAAATTTTCCACGAGTGAAAAATAGTTTTCTATTATGAGAAATAGAATTATGAAATCTTTGTTTGCTTAATGATTTTTGTTGAAAAGGACAATTATTTGCCAAATGATTTGTGTTTCTACACTGAAAGCATCTCTTTTGTTGTGTGTGGAAAACAAACTGTGGATGATAATTATGAAAATTGTCATAAAAACCAAAGTCAGATTGACTAGGTTTAACTTTCTCCACAGTCTCTCGAATCTTTGTCTCGTTTGACAATTGCAAATTCATCTTTTGCAGATTCGAGGAAATTGATGAATTATGACCACTTTGGATTGTAGATTTGGCAGTTTTGACTTTTGGAATTGGTGGTGTTGAAATAGGAATAGTCTTTGATTCTGCTGGAGTAGGACCAGACTTTGAATTTGCTGGATGAGGACCAGGCTTAGATATACGGATTGGTGCTGGAGAAGGACCAGGCTTTTGAATTTTCAGATTAAATGCAGAAGAATCATTCACTTGCAAATCTGGGCTACAAACATCTTGATTCACAAGGTTAGCATTATAATGTAGTTTATTTTTAAAGAATCGAGAATTCGTTTCTTTAAAAATATGTTCTTCATTTTCAACTATCCCTTTTGAAACAAATCTATTTTTAAAATCTTTTTCAATTCTTTCTTTCTGATTTACGCTTAGATTTGCATTCAAATTATATTTGCTATTTGATTTCATCTCATTCAAAACAACATTCTTTTCATTTCCTGACAAGTTTTGTTTACAAGCAGATTGTGAAACTTTTACATTCTTATTTTTCAAACATTCATTCTCATTCTCTTCCTCACTCTCACTTTCCCAATCTTCAACCAACCCATCCACCTTCATTTTATCTGCAAAAAGATTTTCAGGTGATTGTTTAGGTTTGGGTACTATGATAGGATCAACAGATAAATTTATTTTGACAGAAGGTTTTAAGTCTTGAGATGGAGAGAATCCAATTCCATAGACCATATCAGAATCATAAATGTTATCAGATGAAGGTAAACATGAATAATCATGATTAATTGGAGGAGCAATGTTAGAAAATCCAACACCACACTTTCCTCCTTTGATCTTCTGAGTCATTTGTGACTTGATTATTCCTTCAACCATTATTGATGAAAGTTCAAATTTTTCAACAGTCAATTTAACCATGGCTAATTCACTGTTGAGTCTATTAATTTCTAGAGCGAGTTCATTGTTTCTATTTGTCAAGTCATTATTAGTACATTCTTTATCATGAAGATTTAATTTTAAATTATATATTGTTTTGTTTAAACCTTCAAGTTTTTCTTTAAAAATCTTTTCATTTGACTTGTGTTTGCAAGCTTGATACTGAAGTTTTTCAACTTCCATTATCAGGCTCTCATTATGAACTCTGTATCTTTGAACTTTCTCAACACATGTATTTTTACATAGACTATCATATACCTTTGGTTCTGAAGTTTCCCCTTCTGTTTTCTCTACCTTCTTGACCATGAATGCTTTCATTTCATCAGCTGGTTCTTCCACTGGAGCACTATCAACAGTCTTTGGATCAATGCATGGGCTTTTGACTGGGAGCTCGACAGTGTACTCATCAATCACACTTTCTTCTTCAGCAACCTTTTCAACCTGATCTTCCTTCACAACAGTCTCCTTATCTTCTACCACTGTCTCATCCTCTATTTCAACTTTCTCCTTCTCTTCTTCCACTGTAGCAAACAAACCCTCCAACAAATCATCAGACACGAATTCAGCAAACAAATTTTCCTCCTCTTCTGGTTCTGGAACAATCTTTGCAACAAAGGCAGTAGACAAATGTAAATCAAGGGCCTCCATTTGATCAGACCAATCATATTCAGCATTAGTTTGAGAAACTAATGCTTTAGTACCACCAGAAGTACTTGCTTTGTCTTTCTTCGGCTCTATCTCCACAGTCACCATCTTCTTCGGGCCTTCATTTTGACTAGTTTTTGGTTCAGTACACTCTCTGGCAAAATGACCTGGTTTGTCACAGTTGTAACACCTCAGGTTAGATTTGTCGAAACCGATTTTGCTAGAATTGTTAACTCCAAACATTTTCCTCCCAGTTCTTCTAGCAAAATTCTTCGCCCTATAAACTACCATGGCCATCTGATACTTGATGTCATTCTCTTCAACATCATCCGGATTAACTTGTTAAAGATCATCAACCAGAACATTTGGAGCAGTAAGTCTTCCGGCCATAAAGCTTCATAACTTGACATGAAAGTGGTGAAAAGAGCAAGATGCTCCTCAGCAATCTGAACAGTTTCCTTTGATGGACTAGTGGTAGCAACATAAGCATGTTGACCACTTTGAGAATCTTGAGATTGAGAGACTTGTTGATGGATGATGGGGGAATAATGTTGAGCAGCTGGAACATGAACTTGGTGGTTTACTGCTGGTTGAATAAAAGAAGATGCTGCACTTCCAGATTGTTGTTGCTGACACATTTGTGTATAACTGACATAGTAATTCGGATTACTAGCCATCTTTGCATAGAGAGCAGTTCCTTCAGCACCCAGAGAACTGAGATGATTAGCAGCTCGCTGCTTATCGTCCATAGCATAAGACTTGATAGTTGAGATGAGATCGGTCAACTGAAGAGTATACAAGTCTTTGGTTCTCTTTATCAATGTACAGTTGTTATTCCAACTGTAAGGAAGTGAGTTTAGCAACTTCTTGTTCACAGTGATGGGTTCCAGAGTAATACCCGCACTCTTCATTTTTGTGACCAGTCTAACAAACCTGGCCATCTGAACTTCCAGCTCTTCACCAACAATATGATTGAACATGTTGAACTCTTGATTCAACATATCCTTTTTGCTCTCTCTCATGCCTTTGTTGCCCATAATCTGAGACTCCAGAGCATCCCATAGTACTTTAGCACCCCTGAACTCTTGAAACTTTTGTGAGATCTCAGTAGTAAGAGCCATTGTGATTGCAGCATATGCTTTATCATCCAGTTCCAATCTCTTGATGTCGTCTTCATCCCACAAATGTTCAGGTTTCTGAACCATTTCTCCTTTATCATTTTTGTACAACGGAATGTAAGGACCATACTGGATAGATCTCCACATTTTTGGTTCCGTGTAAGTAACATATCTCTCAAATCGAAACGCCCAATCGGTATAATCATCTTCACAGAGAAGTCTTGGCGGCTTGTTACCAGTACCAATTTCCGTGTCTAGATGAAGTGAAGCAGTAAGATGCTTCAGATTTGGAGTCGTTGAAGCCATAGTGATAAGAAAGGCAAAACTCAGATTTCGTGCGAAAAAAGATCTCGTGCGAAAAGTGATTTCGCGCGGCACAATTTTTCGCGCGATAGAGCAGTTCGTGCGATTTTCCAAGATACCTTTTCACGCGAAATCGCACAAAAAGGTGAAAAACTGTCTGAGCGAAAAAGCAGTTTTTCGCACGCGAAAACTCTCAGTTTCATGCGAAAAAAGTCAATTTCGTGCAGAAACGAATCTCCAACAGTTCGTTCAAGCGATAACCACCTCCAAATCAATGAACATGTCTGATTAAACCCATTTTAATCCAATTTTAATGAATTTAGGTCAATTTTAAGCTTAATTTTGATTAAAATTCACTTAAAGTCCACTAATTCAGTTCCAATTGGTCCAAATCAGTCCAAATCTTCCAAAATCCAGCAGCATAACATTTCCTTATCAGAATCTAAAGTGATCAATGATGAATTATTCAAAAATCGAGTAGAACACAATCCAATTCTTCTCCAAATCGTGGTTCAAGAGCCTAATGCTCTGATACCAATTGTAAAACCTTTGAAAATCTCCCAGAAACAATAACACACGATCTCAATCTTGTGAACGCGGAATATAAACAAGATTGGAGTAGAAGAAGAATCAAATTGAACTCAAATGATATTGAATTGATGAACAGAAACCTATTACAGGTCTTGTGCGATTTCGCACAGAACAAAATGATAATATGAACGAAAAGCTTTATTACAAAACGAAATCTAGCTATTTATACAAAACAGTGAGTTCTCTCGCGACAGGCATTTTGCGCGGCTATGGCTTTCGCGTGGCATCTTCTCTCGCGTGGAAGCTTGTCTCGCATGGTCTGCGACTCGCGTGGGATCTGCTTCTCGCGTGACTTCTTTAATTCGCTGGATTCAGTCTTTCGCATATGATGTTTTGCCAAGCCTTGATTTGTCTTCTACAACTTTCTCAACACAAGAATTTTTGCATAGATCATCAATATACCTTTGGTTCTGAGCTTTCTCCTTCAGCCTCTTCAACCCTTTTCACCATGAATGCTTTCATAGCCTCAACTGGTTCTTCCTTTTCTTCCTTCTCAGCTTCCTTCTTACATTCAACTTCTTCCTTCTCTTCTTCAACTACTTCCTTCTCAGCAAACACTCCATCCAAGAGATCATCAGATATAAACTCGGCAAACAGATTCTCATTTTCCTCTGGCATAATATGCTTCAAATTTGGTGTTGATGAAGACATGTTGATCAAAAATTCAGAAATCAGACTTTTATGCGAAAACTCAAATCGTGTGAAAGCTCTTTTCACGCGAGATCTTCTATCACGCGAGAACTGTAATCGTGCGAGATTCCCACTTGCCAATTACGCGAAATCGCGTGAAAAACAATTTAACTGCCTGTGCGAAAACAGTGAATTTCGCACGTGAAAATTCCAATTTTCGTGCACAATCGATTCTCCAAGTGTTTGTTCAAGCGAAAATCACCTCCAATTCACTGAATAGGTCCGATTATACTCATTTTAGTCCAATTTTAATGAATTTAGTTCAATTTTAAGCTTAATTATGATTAAAATCAACTAAAGTCCACTAAATCAGTCCAAATCAATCCAAATTCTCAAAATGAGCAGCATAACATCACCATAACTGAATCTCACGTAACCAATGATGAATATCACCAGAAAAGAGTAGAAATCAATCTAAAACTTCTTCAAATCGTGGTTCTAGAGCCTAACGCTCTGATACCAATTGTAAAACCGTGAAAATCTCCCAAGAAACAATCAACACACGATCTTAATCAAGTAAATGCGGAATGTAAATATGATTGGATTGAAAGAAAAATCGAATTGATCACAAAATGATATTGTATTGAACAAAAGCAACCTATTACAGGTCTTGTGCGAAATCGCACAGTACAGAAGTGATAAATGATCAAAAGCTTAATTACAAAACGAAAACTTAGCTATTTATACTAAACAAAGAGTTCTCGCGCGACTGGCTTGTCGCACGGTAATTCCTATCGCGTGGATGAACAATTCGCGTGAGAACTTAATTGTCGCGTGAGTGTGTCTTTCGCACAAAGCAGCCTTGCGAGTTTGTCTTTATTCAGTCATCAAATGTTTTGCTGAGCCTTGATTAGTCTTCTACACAGGAATGAGGGGAGCAGTAGTATCGTTGATGGGAGTGTTTTCAACCATTGGTGATTATCAGAGACTGTGCTCTGATACAGGATTTGTTGGTATTTTAAAGAGAATCAAATGAGAACACAGAACATTATTGAAAGGACTTGATATTATTCTCAAGTTTGCATGCATTACATGAAGAGCAAATGAGCTCTTAAATAGAGAATGAAAACAACGGCTACATTAACAATTCGTAAAGCTAGCACTCTAGCTAACAACCCTACTGGCTCGGACTCACAATAACAAACTAGCCGATAGGCTTTATTTGAATTCATAAATAATTCCACGTGCATGCATGCAAATCCCCACGTGCACAAGAGCTTTGAATCACTTTTCAATATATGAAGCATATGTTCTGGGAATAGCTACTATTCTAGATTATTTGCTTGGGTATGGATTGCACAAATACAGTGGTTAACTTGATTTAATTTTTTATCGTTCGTTGTAGTTAGTTGTGTTCTTGAAGTTTTCTAATATATATATTTAAAGAATTGATGCCTTGTTGATTTGTGTAGCGTTACCAAGCCACAACTTAACTAAAATATTTAATTTCTTGACCTATTTCTAGGTTATCTAACAAACACCTGATCATTAATTCAACGTAGTTTTACTTCTTTATTTTTGTTTTATAGTACTTGTTGATGGTATTAAAGCTGAACTTTTTGTTACTTTTAAGCTTACCATGAAGCCAAAAGCATATTAGTTGAAGTATGGATAGAAGTATGTCAATTGATTATAAATTCTGCAATTATACCACACTGTTTTTAATAAGAAAATTGTGTTAGTTATATGTGTTTTGTTTCAAAATTTTTTGTATCAGGTCTCTACTTTTCTGAATTTTATTTTGATTGGTTTTTATATAATCAATTCTTGTTTACATGATCGTTTTTGCAACAATATTGACACCAAAATTCTTTCTGCTGCTGTATTGTTTGGGATTTGCAGAAAGTTATAATTCGTCCAATTACTTTCAAACTTTAGTTGGAATTTGCCCAATTTATATTCAAAGTTAAAATCATTTTCCCAATTTATAATTCAAATTATTTGCCTGTTTGCTTTTGATTTGGGAGCCTGCAACCTTAGATTTGTTTTTTTGTTCTTTTTGAAGTTCAACCTAGCTCAGTTCATGGTATCAGTTATTTGAATGAGCTTCGAGTATATCTTGTCTTAATGTATATCTTACTGTTCTTTTTGATCAAATGTTATTGGCTTGTAATTTATTATATAGTCTATCTATTATTTGATGAAACATATCTCATCAACTATTGATTGAAAGTTTAGTTAATTGTTATGAATTGTTTTATATATTAGCAATAATTTCTAGATTATTAATAAGACTTGTTTTGGACTGGATTATATAATCAGTTGTTATGAATTTTTTGTAGTTGAACCATGCTGCTTTTGATTTTCAAATTGTTTACTGCTATGTTTTTTGTAATTTGCAGAGTTATAAGTCTCCTACATGGCTCAAACTTTCTTTCGTAAATTGTTTACATACATATCCTCTGAAGATGATAGTGATAGTGTGATACCGCTCTTAATGAGGATGGACAATCATCAAGGCATCATAAACTCGCCAATGTCGTAAGTTTATTCAACATCATCGTATAGAGGGTCACAAGCGTCTTTCATGATTATTTTGCAGAAAAACCGGTATATCCCTCAAATCTATTTCGAAGGAGATTGCGGATGAGACGTCATCTTTTTCTTCGTATCCTAATGTGGTAGAGTCTAACGAGCCGTACTTCGTACAAAGAAGAGATAATGTCGGAAGATTTGGTTTATCTTCTTTGCAAAAGATAACTGCAACTATTAGAATGATGGCATATGGGGTTATGGGAGATTTTATGGATGATTACATATAAATTGGTGAAAGCACCACAATGGAAAGCCTTAAAAAAATTTGTGAGACAGTAGTAAGAATTTTTTTTCAAATGAATATCTGTGGTCACCAAACACCAATGCCACCAAACACCAATGATATTACTCGGTTGTTTGCTGCCGGTGAGTAACGAGGATTTCCTGAAATGCTTGGAAGCATTGACTGCATGCGTTGAAGGTGGAAAATCAATTAATTAGAAGAGTTGAAATTTAAATTTTTTTGATTCAAATCGGGTTAAAAGAATTAAATAAAACAATAAAAAGGAACCATAAATATGATTAGAGGAATCAATTTGTTTAATGTAATAATTGTGGTCAATAATATTCAATTTAATAAATTGTGTCAACAACAATATTCAATTTAATAAGTTGTGAAAATAAAGTAAACTAGCAAACAACCCCACGCTTCGTGGCGGTTCATTACCCAAATACCTCACTGAGTGTTATTATATCACTTATTTCAAAACAAAATAACACGAAGGGATGTTATGAAATATGCATCAACGTTGAGTATGTGAAAAAAAATTACAGAAGTCCAATACTCTTAGATCCAGGTAAGCTTCAGTATAAAATGATGCACCAACCAACCCCCGTATGTTTTAAACGCCTGTTAGATAAATTCTTTAGGCTTCTACTATATACAAACATCATTTGCTTCAATCTATCCATCACATGATGCATTTTTTGAAAGAATAAACAAATAAAAAAAATTATAAGACAAAGCCTAGATCATAATGGGATTCACCAGACATGAAAGATCGCATATTACCTGATGCTTGAAAATTAGCGAGCGTTACCTCGATGCTGTAACAATCTAGTATCTGAACAACATAAAAAAAACTTCAATAACTATTCAACCTTGTAACCATAAGGACATCAAGATCATGACTTATTTTATAGATTTGAACATAAAGTGATTTGTAGTGGTTGTTGCTTATTTTAATGTGTGTGTGATATATTTTACACATATTCTTCTTCTTGCTCTTGCTCATCTGCAGGTTATGTTTTAAAGTTTTAATGTAACATGTTATATTTATCCTGCTCGACGAATTCCCTGAATGTATTGAAGTAGTAATTTAGTTAAAAACGAAG
Organism: Flaveria linearis; assembly: GCA_024085815.1. NCBI lineage: Eukaryota > Viridiplantae > Streptophyta > Magnoliopsida > Asterales > Asteraceae > Flaveria > Flaveria linearis. The sequence goes on along the minus strand of CM044004.1, from coordinate 71,379,793 downwards.
ATTCGCCAGAAGAATTCAAAGCTACCATCAAAACAAGGAACTCATTCCTTTCTCATGCACAATGCTAAAAGATATGGTAATAATAAAATAGTTAAAGGTAGGTATAATTGCATATAAATGAAAATAAATCAAGAATCCAAATCGAGGATATTAACCTTATAATGTACAACTTATTTAAAAACCTTTAAACTTTCAGTTAAGAAAATCTAAAATTAAATTTATATACCCTTGTGCATGAGTGTCACCTAAAATGACGTTCATGAATGATATTGATGGATACAAATTGATTCAGTATGAGGTAATCCTTCCAAACCACTCATGTACTTTGAAACCAACCATGAAATAACAGTAGCCAAAAAAACATATATTTTACTTTCAAATTTCATTCAGATCATGTAATCCCCAAAATCTCCAACCTAAATTCAAGAAACTGTTGAGTCAAAGTTCTAAAAATTTAAACGTTTAAATGAATCCCTACCTGTAGACTCACCTTACGCTTTAATTAAAATAAAAATAAAAATTTAAACCCTAAAGCAGAACAAAGTAAGTCCAGGGCAATGCTACCCGACATATAACCCAAAAATAGCAAGAACTGGGGGTAAAATTAGGTTACGTTTAGAATCGTATTCATCTTCTTCGACATCTTCTTGTTGTGTTGTAACACTACCCGACACCAGCAACGAACACCGCCAGCAGCCATGAAACCTCAAAAATGATAATAAATTAGTGCACCTCAACGGTTGCCAATCGCCGTGATCCCGTTAGCAACCTCTCTGGCGTCGGACTTTATGGTCCATGCAAATCAACGAAACCACATCATCATCTTGATCTATCTCAGCCGATCACATCAGACATGGAAGATTTAGCGTGGAAAGATTTAATTCGGACATATGGAACGACAAAGATTCAGATAAAGAAAGATGAGATTGGAGTTTACATGAGAAGAAGAAGGGGATAAGTAACCTCAAACTTTCAGAAAATTACAATCTTAACATATGCAATAAATGGTTGTATACAAAGCTTAATTGCTTTGCTCTTTGGTTTTAAAGTATATATATATATATATATATATATATATATATATATATATATATATATATATAACATAATTAGAGTAAAAGAACTTAAAAAAAATGTAATGATGATTCCGTAGATGCAAGTTGAGTCAAATTAAACATTTTTGGTCAACTAACGTCTTTGAGACGGTCAACAAATGGAACTTATTTTTGTAAATGTGATTTGCGGATCTAATAATTAAAAGGTAGATTCCGTAAATCAAATTCACATAACACCCATTTTTAAAAGTTTTCACAAAAGTACCCGTAAACAATCACATTTACCAAAAAAATCCACTTAAAAAAATTATTACTCTTACATGATCATACTAGCTTTAGTTACCCGTGTATTACATGGAATTATAAAGAGTTAATTATTAAATAACATAAAAATAAAAATAAAATCAAGTGTATTATATATTAAATAAGACATAAAAATTTTTTATTATAAGGTCACAAATGAGCAAAAACATCCTTGTAAACTACATTTGTAGTAACATTAGTAGGTTACACTCATTATCTAATACTAAAATCTTCAATCCATCCTTACTCATAACTTGTGACAAGATGCCATAAAGTTGATATTGCGTAAAAATAGGCTCTTTCAAGTATAAACCGACACTTGGCAGAGATTGACTTTAACTTTTGTTTATTGTTATAGCAAAATAAAACAGTCACAGAAAACTGTCTTCTTTTAGTCTTGAAAGGAATACTTTTGAGCATCAAATCGTGAGCTAGATATTGAGTGGGTGTGATGATATTAGTATGAAGAAATTAATATTTGAATAATATAAACTGAAAAAGTTATGTGTAATAATTAGATCAATTTTGAATTACTTTGACCCTGTAATCAAATATATAGAGATATAGTATTGAATCGGGTTGGATCGGGCTATAAATGTTCATAATAGCTCTTATTAGTTGTTGATTATTATTTATTTAATACTAACTTTAGTAAACCACTATATTATACGTGCTAAAAATAAAATTTTATGAGTAAAATGATAATCTAAAATAAGATATGATTAAAATTACATATGAGTAATAAATATAAGTAATAAAATAACGATATCAAATTTAAAACTTTTGTTTTTAAACTTTCTTTCCAAAAAAAGTTAAACATTTTTTTCAAAACAAACCGTATTAAAAATGTTATTTTTTAAATTTTTTATTATAACTCCTAATTTTAATTATTTTTAGTTTATAAAAAAGTTTACTTTTTAAAAATACTAATTTTAAAACATTTTATATTCTAAAAAAGTTAGATGTTTTAGAAAAAAATTTGAATTGTATAAAAATTATTTTCTAAAAATAACATTAATAAAAATACATCTTTCTTAATTTATTAAAAAATTTAATCTAAGAAAGAATTAAATAATTTATTATATTTCTTAATTTAGGTAATTATTTAAGAGGAGAGAGAGTTGGGATAAATAACTTAGGGGGCCTAGAATTATGCCAACTGTCCCAATTGCAAAGCTTCCTCAAGTTTTAAAGAATCTGATCTATATCCGGGCGTTATGCCCGCTCGTCCTTCAAGCACTTATGCCGTCTCCGAGAAGATTTTGTATGATAGTTGGTCCATTTGTTTTCATAGATCCGGATTGATTATATCATCGAGTTTTCCCTCTTCATAACGCGACTTTGCTAAGTGACTCAATAACTCTCCATTCCCATAAGGAACAAATGCCCTCCCCCCACATAGGACCTCAAACAGTACCACACCCAAGGAGTACACATTTGACTTGTGAGTCACAAAACCAGTGTTTTCATACACCGGGTCTAAATACCCATACATGCCATAAACTTCAGCAACCAGAAGACAGTGTCTTCTAGCTACTTGATTCTTTAGGGAATGTTCAAAGCCAAATAACTTGGGTTCCCACTTCTCATCTAGTAAGATTTTAGAACTCTTAATGTTCCCATGTGTGACGCTAAATCACGTCTTACATGGAAATAGATGTAACTTAATGCACATGCGACACCAACACAAATATTCAAGCGTTGCACCCATGTGAGAGTCGGGTCTCTTAGATATTTGTCCAACTTTGAGTTGGCCTCATACTTGTTTACGACGATCTTCTGTCCGCCCTCATCACAGAAGCCTATAAAAGAAACCAGATTTAGATGATTTAGACTAGATAGCATTAAAATCTCGGTCAAAAACTCTTTGTTTCCTTGCCCGTGGTTATAATGTAACATCTTGGAAACGATAGAAGTTGATCCTACGGAATGAACGAGTTGTCCTTTGTAGATTTTGCTTGAACTACCTTCACCGATCAAATTTTGATGAGAAAAGTTGTTGGTGGCAAATTGTATGACGTCAAGTGGGATTTGTAAGTGAGTAATATCTTGGAGTAAAGACATGATGTTTGTGTTTATCGAGTAAAGAGATCGAGAGCTAATTAGAGTAGTTTAAAGGAGTACTGATGTTTGTGTTTGAAGGGTTTGAAGATCTTGTGAGATTTAGATGATGCATTCAAGAAACAGAAAAGATGGGTCTGATAGCGGAAATTCTGCACACACCGCATTTTCCTGTAGAAAACCGATTTAAACGGTCACGGTTAGGCCTCCCCGTGACCGTTCAATCAGGTGTGAGACCTAACTGTCACGGTGAGGCCTAACCGTGATAGTTAGCTCTGGGGATCCGTTAACAATGATTGGGTATGTAATTAATAGGGAGTTGATTGTGTGCAGTTAGGGTTTTGGTGGATATATGTCACGGTTTGGCCAAACCGTGACATATTGCCTATATTTTTTATATTTTTTTTATCATATCACTTTGTTTTTATTTTAATTTTATCACTCGTTTAACCTAATCGTAACTCATAAGTTTGTGTTTTGTGTTTATTAATAATTTATCTTATTACAAGTATTTATTTATTATTAATGTGACGGTTTTGTGTTTAATTTATTTACGAGTTTGTAAAAATCGGTTGTCATTATACAGACATATTGTATATATTTTCTAAATTTGAGTAATCACACTAGTTTGTTTTTATTTTTATTTTATCACACGGTTAACCTAATCGTAACATACGTGTTTGTGTTTTGTGTTTATTATTAATTTATCATATTACAAGTAATTTTTGTGTTTAATTATTTATTAAACAAGTTGGTTGTTATTTTATCACATGGTTAACCTAATCGTAAAAATCAGTTGTTATCAAACATATACAATTAACATTATCAACATTACAAATATAAAACAAACAAACAAAGAAACACAACCAAACAAACACAACCAAATATACAAGTCATCATAACTGAAACTGCACATATATATATACAACGAGTTTTTACATACAAAAAAAAAATAAAATACAAACAAAATACCTATCTAATCCATCATCCCCGGGTCGCTACCCTGACCAGACCCGCCCGCGCCAGATGGGACAGCACCGTCATGGTCTAACCGCCTCGGTGGCTGTGACAACAACGGCGTACCCGAGGCGGCATAGTCCGCGACCATGTGCTGGATGACCCAGTCCATCATATCATGCAGCCTCGTGGTCGTATCCTCCAGCCACATGACCCTGTCTCGTGTGTCCTGAAGCATATCAAGAACATGAGCAGGCAATCGCACGGCATGGTACACGCGCTGAGGATGCCGGGGCGGGTCCTGGTCGTGCGGCGGTGGAATGGGCTGATCCTCCCCGCCGCCAAGGGGCTCGTGGGCATCCTGAAGGTGGACCTCAGCCCCCGCCAGCTCGGGGGTCCACCAACGGCTCGGGCACCCATGGCACAAGCTCATGGTATCTACTGAGCAGGTGCCACGTGCCGTCGGGGAACCTCCGAACGATCCTTATCCCAGTGGCGGTGGTCCGGCCGGCCACGCGCACCGGAGTCGGAGGTAGCGGGAGCTGGGACATGGCGTGCGCGTACCCCAAGCCCCGAGCGATCCGGGAAACGA